>JAJOZX010003993.1:32500-87500 GCA_023014485.1 Bathynomus jamesi
TTGATTAATGTTTCGTCGTTCTTCGAGTAAAAACTTAACTATTAAATTAAACATTTCTTAGAAATGTTCTTGAAACGAATTTCTAAAAGTTTTCTTTATGTATTCTCTTTTTAATCTTATTAACAAACGATGATCTATTACCTCAGTTAACTTGTCTCTTTGGTCATTTATCCATCTTAGCTGACTAGTGTAATTTCTAACTGGAACACTTTCGTGTTCCAGTTCCAGCTCCGGCGGTAGCATGATGTTTACGGGGTGAGGCACAGTTTAGAAAAAGTAAATAAATTAATTATTTTATGCTATTTTACTTTAATGTGATGACAATGATTGAGCAGTATTAAGAAGTATGAGTAATTACTGTAATGACAATGATTGAGCAATATTAAGAAAGTATGATTAATTAGCGGCGCTCCACAAATATTTTACGTGAAACGCAAACAAACAAACCTCATTGAATTTATTTAGTGATCAGTACATTAGTGAGATATTGGTACATACACGATACACGAAATACATATTATAATTCAAACTTGCGTTTCAAATTACGTACTTTTACAACCCGTTCACCATATTTTAATAAGGAAACAAACGTTTTGCCGTTTTAAATTCAATTAATGTTTACTTTCAAGTTTCAACCAATATCAATACCGAGCATAAAAAAACTTAGTACACGTTAAAAAACTATGATTTCATTATAAGAGGATATTCACTTAGTAATCTTCACTTTTGTATTTGAATTAATAAATACCTTAAATAAAAACTTAAATATATTAATTAGGATAATACCTAAATATAAGATATAAAATATAAAATAAAAACTTTAGTAACTGGGGGCGGGGGCGAGGCACAGAATCATAAGTGGGCGGGCCATATATATATATATATATATATATATACAGAGAGAGAGAGCGCTGGCTGCCCCTGAACCGTGCTGGGCGCCTAGGCGGCCCCCAAATTTCCAACCAGCAAACCAGCCACTATCAGGTTCTGGATCTGCCCCTGTGTAAGTGCTACATGCGTTAAGGTGTCAACCTATGCGTTCAAATTGGTGGTGTACACTTCTACCACATGCTGCATGTGGGCCTTGGAATTCAAAATTTCTCAGGTAAAACTATAATTTTTGAACTCCGATACTTTTTGTTCTCCTTCCGGCGCCTTGGCCAATTTTGATCACAACTTTTTTGTGATTATTTGCTAAAATAAGAGAGATAAAGTTTGGAAAAATGTCCTGTACACTACTCGAAAGAGAGAACTTAAACCCTTAAAAAAAATCTTACCGGTTGGTATGGGAGTAATTTCCAAAGAAGCTTTGAATTTTTAAAATTAGACGTGCAGAGGCTTTGGTATGCTCTACATTTGTGTCAATAGTTTATTCTGAACCTCTAAAACGCAAACAGAGTTCCACAAAGTATAATAAATAAAGAATGTTTGCTTTGACTTCAATTTCAATATCGTGTTGACAATAAATTTAAATTCTTGTACTTTGAAAGTTACTTTTGTTTTAAAAATATAAATACAGAAAACCTAAAAGGATTCTTATCATGGAATTTATTATAATAAAGGGAAAATACATTTAAAAGTTTATAACAATGGTTTGTATACGAGTGAATTATCATTTATACTGCAAAGGTTTTTATACGCGCCTGATTCTCCCCTTTTTTCCCCTCACTTTCCTTCCTCTCATTCCCTCCCTCCTTTACATTCCCCTCACCCTCCTTTCCTTTTTTTCAAACTTTCTTTACTTTGTTTCAGATGTCGTAGATAAAGGCTAAATAGAACTTAGGTACTACAACAGTGTAGCAAACGACTATTATTTCTACGTAGTTATGTAACGGTATTTGTACATTTGTACTACATATTCTTATTTATCTTCTTCAGTTCATGTAATTGAGTACAAAAAAAAATTAATACAGTGTAAATATTATACTCTTCCTGTAAAATCTGTTTGTTTTTATACGTAGTTTACTTGTTTGTGTGTTTGTATAATTGTGTAAGTGTTCCCTTGTTTGCAGGAAATGAGTACCAATTTCTTTTAATAAAGTCCTTAATTCCCATTGGAGAACACTTTTTACGACATATTTCGCACCTCATTTTCTCGAGAAACGAAACATCGTAACGGTTATATATATATATATATATTATATATAATATATATATATATATATATATATGAGGTTTGTACTGTTGAGTGTAGAGTGATTCCATTATCTGTATGTTTTTTGGTTGTTCTCTGGTTGGTTGTTGGTATTAACCGTTTAAAGCTGTTGTTGCTGAAGGGGAGTTGTGCGGGTTTGCTTAGAGCCTAGGATCATTGATGCTCAAAGTCTGGCCCGAGAACTGTTCGTTTGCTTTCTATGAATGAACACTATATATATATATATATAATATATATATATATATATATATATATATATATATATATATATATATATATATATATACACACATTTTTAGTTCGACTATTTGTTTGCTAATTTTTTTTTTTTTTTACTTGTTTCGAAAATCAAAATCGCAGATTCTGGTCACATATGGTGATCAGGGTGCGTGGCTCGTTCATCGAAACGCGATCATCAGTCTGTAACTGTTAACATGAAAGAGACATTTCGATGAATGAAAATAACTTTTTTTTTTTTTTACAAAAAGTGAGCATTACGAAACCAACAAGCCTTATTCATTCATTCATTCATTATTCATTCGTGATTCGTAATCGTGTTTTTATTTCATTGCAGTTATACATATAAAGAACTGAAGTCTCGGTACGATAATCATTATTAGCATTATTATACGTTGAAATTTTACATGTGGTACACAGGTGTTCATAAAGTCACGCAAGTGAATATGTATGTATGTATGTTTCACCATATTCACTCGCGTGATTTTATGAACACCCTGTATAATAATTGCCTCAGGCGTTGGCAACATCGATATTTTGTCAAAAGTAAAATTTTATCTAAAAAAAACCGAAATGAACCCTTAATTTTGAGGATCACATCATATACATTTGCAAAATGCAAGTAATGCGATATGCATTTAGCTACAAATGCTCAAATAATATGAAATAAATTAAATGGCATTAAATGGTTTTGGTATTAAAGTCCGCTAGTCTTTTGTAGACAATTTATGGAAACCTTTGCTCACAGCGGCTTCGATGGTATCCCGTCGTGCAGGATTTTCCCTTATAACTGTATAGTCTGATGTATATTGGACGACAGAAAACCCGTTTGAGACGCTGAATAGTGTGGGCATTAAAAGTTACACGTAATAACGTAATATACGAACAAAGCTTTGATGAAGGATTTTCTTTTGAAGGGAAATATCATTTTATGGAAGGGCATATACTGTATATACTGTATATAAAATAATAATAAATAAATAAAAAAAAAAAATAATATATATATATATATATATTATATATATATATATATATACAGGGTGGGCCGTAAGTTTCCATACATAGGAAAAATTAAACGTTTGTTTTTATGTTTCAGATACCCTAAGAATATGCGTTTGACGTAAGATCTTGTTTACTGATGAAGCAAATTTTTACGTCAATGGAGAGGTTAATCGGCAAAACATACGTTATTGGAGTAATGCTAACCCAAACTGGCTGAGTCCGACGAAGATGCAAGGTGCCGGTAAAGTGATGATGTGGGCCGGGATATGGGGTGACAGAATTATTGGACCAATTTTTGTCAGTGGAAATCTTAATGCCGAAAGGTATCTTAACATGTTGCAAGAAGAGATTTTCCCATCCCTGCTAAACGAGGAAGGTAACTTCCCAGTTTACTTCCAGCAAGATGGAGCTCCACCTCATTATGGTCTTCACGTGCGTCGGTATTTGGATCAGCAGCAGTTTCCGGATGCTTGGATTGGTCGGCGTGGTCCTGTGGAGTGGCCTCCCAGATCCCCAGATCTCACCCCCCTTGATTTCTATCTTTGGGGGCACTTGAAGGCCATGGTGTATCAGGAAAAGATACGAGACATAAATCATCTAAAGGAACGTATCACCAACGCCATTACAAGCATAACGTCAACTGTGCTAATGCGTGTTCATCAACAGTGGGGAACACGTATTGAAATGTTTTCAAAACAATGGCAACCATGTAGAGCATATTATATAAATAAAAATGGTTGTCCATAACAAAATGTTTATTTTTCCTACGTATGGAAACTTACGGCCCACCCTGTATATAAATAATAACTAAGTAGTGGTTTTATTAAGCGCTTTTAATTGCTTGAGTTAGTTAGTTAGAATGAGGAAACTTAATGTACTGTTGCAGGAAATATTTGCCAAATAACTGAAATACAAATCAATCATTTTGCAAGAATTTTTTTTTTTTTACGTTGATAGGGTCGGGGGGGCTGCTAAAAACACAAAATTCAAAACCCCCTAAAATAATAATCTTTTAATTTTATTTTCTCGGCGAACTTCTTTCCGAAGTTGCACACACTACAAGAGTAATTAGAGTATATACCGTGTGCGGTATGTTATTGTTAAGTTATTATAACTGTCGTTAAGGGAGTATAACGACTTTTACATAAGTTAGATAATAAATAATTGTTTTACAACAAAATGTGTTCTGTCGCTTTGTGAAATGAAGCTTTTGTTATTTAAATTTGCATATAATTAATGGACTTTGTTTTTAATTCGGTTTATTTTAAATAAATGATGGCGTATGATTGTGAAATTTTGACCTCTCGTTTGTCGTGGTTTGTCTTTCGGGACCTATACTCATTTAATGGCAAACTTCATCGATTTCCGTTAAATTAATTTACATTTACGAATTTGAATTCGATTTTAATGATTTTCGAGTAAACAAAAAAAAATTGCTCGATTGCGTAATGATGTGTGGCGTAGAAACAAATAATAAAAGAATGCAGACGACTACCAAATTACGTGATGCTAAATGCGTAATAATGAAATGCGTAATAACTAAAGATAAAGCGTAACC
Source organism: Bathynomus jamesi (assembly GCA_023014485.1). Classification (NCBI taxonomy): domain Eukaryota; kingdom Metazoa; phylum Arthropoda; class Malacostraca; order Isopoda; family Cirolanidae; genus Bathynomus; species Bathynomus jamesi. The sequence continues at coordinate 37,453 of JAJOZX010003993.1, forward strand.
ATAATAAAACTAAATATAAGCGATGTCTAAAACACATGGAGAGTAAACAATCATAATCATACGTAGAATGATCGCAAAAGCAATTAGATAAATTATGCGCCGTCAAACAAAGATAACCATTTGCGCGAGAAAATTTGGTCGCGATTTATACACATGAACGTGTCACGACGATATTAATAATAATAATAATAATAATAATAATAATGTATTACAAGTTTTCCAACCTACTTTTATTGTATATAAAATATTTGAAAACTGAGAACAAACTAACATTTTCAAGTGTTTAAGCGAAACTGATAAACTAGTCTAGTGTCGTCCTTCTTCGAGTAGAAGACTGCATGGCCTTTACAGTTGCGAAGGCATATATGACCAGCGCCCGTGACTAAATGGGTAACACCGTTTCTTTATAAGCAAAGTGAAGGCACCGAGGTCAGGCGTTCGGCATGGTGCTAACTAATAATAATCTAGGCGTTCGCGCAATAGGCCCCGTTGTTCTGGTCTGAGCACTGTGCCAGTTTCTGGCCTTCCTGACTGATTATATAAGGCATAGGTCTATATAAAATGCTTTGAACCCCGTTTCCAGCTGTGAATCTTACTTTTCAACTTACTAAAGCATTTTCCAAACAGTTTGCCTGATAAGAAAAACAACAACATTGATGTAATGATAAGATCATATCATAACTTTTATTAAAGCACTCGAGTTTAATAAAGAAAAAAAAATGACCTGGGTGAGTGCACCTGACGTAAAGAAAAGCCAAAATTAAAGACTGAAATTTGCAAATTTCACAGCCGAGTGTAAAACGAAGCAGTTTGACATAAGTTTTGTCTCGCCAGTCAAATATTGCGCTCAGAGAAGGCTTGGTTCTTTCAGTATGAACAGCGAGACGATAAGAGGGTGTTTATCTAAGGGAAATTATCTTCTCAACACAGATAATTACTAAAATAATATTAATAATAATAATAATAATAATAATAATAAGCTACATATATAAGGTATACAACAGGTAGGGAGAGAGTAACATACACAGTGGAGAAAAAACATTATCTTAATATATCCTATGTTCCGGACTTTATAACCACCCTATATATATATATATATATGTATATATATATATATATATATATATATATATATATATATATATATATATATGTCCATACGGTAGATACAGACATATGCAAAATCAAATGAATCATTTAATATTAGACATTTGAAGATAAGTGGTTTGCACTTAAAGCATTTAATAAAGTCATCAGCTTCCTTAGCTTATTGGGTAACACCGTTTTCATATAAGCGAAGTCAGAGGTTCGACTCCCGATCGTGTCGTTAATTTTAATCTCAAAATTATCGCAATGGCCGCATTAATCTGGTCTGAATACTGTGCCAGTTTCTGTCTCTCCTAACTCATTATTATTATTATTATTATTTAATAGCCAATAAATCATTTAATAAAGTCAATAAACCCTTTAATAAAGTCAATAAACCATTTAATAAAGTCATTAAATCATTTAATAAAGTCAATAAATGAAACACCATTTCAAATAATACTTATCAAAATAGCTGTTTTGAGACTTCAGTCGCGAGAAAAAATTCCTGGACAGTAATTTTAGTATTGTGTAAAAGACGATCCAAACTCCTCAACTTGTCTATAAAAAAGTATTTATGAATGAAGGTACTGAACCATTTTAAATAAAAAGTAATACGTTTCCAGCCATTACATCGTGTAAACGTCACAATATATAATTCATAAACATAAAATTCACTTCTTATGCATTATTAGACTTTTTATGATGTTTTTTTTTATCATATCTTTTAACATGCAAATACTATGAAATTTCTTCCAGAATTCTTTCAAATGATTTTGTTAAATGCTAGACTAAAAGTCATTTAAGTGGCAATTAAAATATTGCGAATGTAATACTGGAATTTTGCGAGTGAAAGGAATGAGAAGAATACGAACGAACGAATTCTAACGAACGAATTCTAATTCTAATAGTATGGAAGCAAAATGTAGTCTCTTGTAAATATATAGACACACGCTTCAAGTTCCGTCTCAAAGATCCTCATCCTTGGTAACCATTTTCAGCTCTTAAAAAGTGAGGTACACGTAAACTTCCGAAGTTATCATATTTAAAATAATGAGAAAAATGAGGGAACAGTGAAGAGCTCTAACGGACCTCCATATACGGTGACGTTTTATTTGCCCGCATGGTGACATTGCCTTGAAACAGAGAAACGAACTAACAAACGTTTGGAACCTTGACTACAAGTTATAAAATAGTGTTTAAATATTGTTTCCCATTAAACTTAAATTGTTCGTAAGAAGAGTAATATTTGAACTCACTCGTTTTTCAATGGTATCCAAACCGAATCAACATTCAGGTAAAAGATATCATTGTTTGTAAACTTTCATATACGTGTGGATTTACTTTACGACTCAGTTCATTCTCGTCATAGAATAAGCGGGACTTACGCGGTTTTTTTCTGCAAAGTTGAGCGGACAAAACACACTTTATGCACTTATATTCAAAAGTTGGATTGCAGTTGGTTTAGGAAGGAGGAAAGTTGCTTAGCTTTTATCTCTTGGTTTCTCTCTTTCTGTTTGCAATGTCTTTGTTTTTGTTCTTTCCTTTCGTTTTAATTCTTTTACTTGTTCTTTATAACATATTCTTTAAAGAAATTAAACGCAGTTAAAGAACAGTGTTGAAAAGTTTAGTTAATTACTGTATTTAAAAGATACTTCCTTTAAGAATTATGAGAGCCTATGATTGCTGATGATAGCTTTAGTTGACTATATACCTAATGAAAATTTATTTCACAACTTAAAAGAAAGTTTAAGTGATAATAGCAACGTTAAATTAACATTTAAAAGTATTACTACTTGGGTAATCTCTTACAGTACCTACTTTCAAAGGGCTGATTTTGAAGCTTGGACTGAATAAAAACGGCTGATATGAGTATGGTATGAAAGAGTACATTTGAATAACTTTCAGGGACAAATAAAAGCTTCAGACAGAAAGTGAGTGCGTACCCACATAAGAGAATTTAACCCCATAATATAAGCAACATTTACGAGTGGACTGAGAAAATCGATGATTGTAGTTTGGAAGGGTGATGTAATGTAGCTTACACAAGTCATAAACTCGTAAAATTCGTAACAACAATATAATTTATGAAATGTTGGAGGAGTAATTAAAAATGCAAACAGTAATGTGTAGTTCTAACGACAGTGTCAGACAAGGCTAAATTTTTATTATTACGCATAAAAGAAACCAACATGAAACACTACAGGACACTGTCAGTCCATTGATGAATTCTATAACAAATGTTTTCAGTACTCATTACACTGTTCAACAAAGATTCTATTCCTCTGGTAGTGTTGGATGTTCCTTACTGATCTTTTAGTGTTGATTTTGAAAATAATAGTGAAATGTTTCCATCACCCACAGTTTTTGAGAAAATTATTATTTTTAGCTTACAAAAAACATGAAAATAAGAGCAACTGAGTGGGATTATTATAATATTACAGACACGCCTAAAATTTCTTAATTGATGATTTACGCTTATATGATACATCTTTGGCTTTCCTGATGAGCATCCAACAGTAATCTGCAAGCATACTAGGGTTCCACTTCCTTTGATACCACATTTCCATCGTAGAGATATCTTGGTGGAAACGCTCTCTGTGTTCGTCGCTGATGTCTCCGAGGTTTAGTGGAAAAAAATCCAAATGGGAATGCAAAAAATTCATTTTAAGAGATATGTTGCAGCTAGAGATGGAACCCGGTTTTAAAAAAACCGGTTTTTAACCGGTGATGAAAATTTTTAATCATCACCGAAACCGACGATAAGAACCGGTTTTCACATTTTTGCGCAAGTCTCCGATCACTTTGGTCCATTTTCTATGAAACAAACGTTTCCAAACGTTTAAAAACATAGTAATTATGTTTTGCATGGTCTCGTATCGTTTTTTGTTTGTTTATAAGTGTAAATAATTGATGCTTCAGTCTTGAATGTTATGTGGATGATTGCACATTGATCAGTTAAGATTCTAAGATTTAATACTTCATCATGTCAAAGAAGTCAAATGCTTGGTATCATTTCACTCGTAAGAATGAAGAAGAAGCAGAGTGTATGACATGTTACAAAGTTTTAATGTGTTGTGGAGGTTCTACTTCAAGTTTATCATCCCACATGAAAAATATTCATGGCATAAACATCGACCAGATTAATCAGCCATTGAAGAAACAAAGAACAGTGGAAGAGTTTGTGCAAAAAAAGTCCATAGAAGGGGAAATTTCGAAACTTGTGTGTGTGTAGATGGACTGAGTTTCCAATCAATTGCTAAAAGTGAATTCATTCAAGAAAGCCTAAGAAAGATAAAATACGACAAGCCTAATCCAATTTCCCATAATGGTGTCAGAAAAATGGTGCTTAGTTTTTATGAGAAAAAGAAACATGAATTGGTCAACTACTTCAAAAATCAGGTGAGACAAGGAATCCGCTCTTCATTAACTATGGATGAGTATACATCTTTGCAAAACCAAAGATATATTAATATTAATGTTCATGATGAAAACCAACATTGGTCTCTTGGTCTTATGAAAATAAATGGTTCTCTCGATAGCACCAAAACTATTGCAATCGTTAGGAAAAGATTGGAAGACTTTGGCTTGGACCTAGATAAGCATATCGTGGGTTGTACCACCGACGGTTACTCAGTAATGGTCAAATTTGGAAGAGAAATAGTACCTGATCACCAGCAATGCATTGCACATGCTATGCATCTCGCGGTTTCGGATATCTTGTATTCAAAAACTGCTGAAAATTCAGTTGAAGGGGAAAGTGACCCTACCCTTGAAGATGAAGCCATCGAAGAAGATGAACACTCTGAACATGAGTTAAGTGAAGATGAGTGTGAAATTTTATGCACTGATACAATTTTTGAGTCCGACATAGATGACATAATTGTTCTTCCAAAACTTTGAGAAGATTGCTTAAAAGTAATAAATAAGGTGAGAAAAATCTGCCGCATATTTCGAAAGTCTCCTTTGAAAAATGAGAGATTGCAGGATTTTGTCAAAGATGAATTTAATGGAAGGGAAATGAAGCTTATCCTTGACTGTAGAACGAGGTGGAACAGTGTTTTGGCCATGATAAAAAGATTTTTGAAACTCAAAAATTGCATTCCAAAGGCCCTCAGAGTGATACGCTCAACAGAGACGATTTCAGATGAAGAATGGAATGCTCTAAAGCAGTGGGGCACAAACTTTTTTGATGTGAGGGCCAAGCGAAGAAAATAACTAAATGTATTAGCCTACTTACTTTCCATCTAAGTCATAAATTGGGTCACTTTTATATTCTAACTTTTTCATTGAATTGAAAAGACCCGTGGGGCCACTGAAAAGACCCGTGGGGGACATATTTGGCCCGCGGGCCAGGGTTTGTGCATCACTGCTCTAAAGAGCCTCTTTGACACGCTTCGTCCACTGGAAATTGTTTTGAAGAGACTCTGTTCCGAAGATGCAAATTTGCTCAAAGCTGAATCTTCCATGAAGATCATTTTGAATAAATTTGGAAATAAAAACAATCCTTTAGCTTTTGAGCTACGTCAGTGTCTCATTGATCGCTACTTATCGAGAAGACAAAAAGAAGCTGTCGCCTTGCTGAGTTTTCTCCACAATCCCGAGGTCTTGAAAAATGAATCATCAGCACTGTTCCTCTTTTCTTCAAGACAAGCACTTAAGAAGTATGCGGATCATACATTTAAGAGGCTTTTTCCAGAAGCTTGCCAGATTTCAGAAACAGACGACCAAGTTCAATCAATTGCTTCGAAACGAAGATTCACAATGCAGCTCAGATCGTGAAGTAAATGATGACGATCAACTTATGAACGAGTACATGTGTGAGATGAACAAACTGAAAATGAAACCCAAGAAAGATTCTTCTGAGACCTTTGACGTAAACAATGAATTCAAATATTTTGAAGCTACTTTGAATAGAAGCGAAAATTTAGATCGAATGTACGAGGCGTTGCTTACAATAAAGCCACCAGCGTAGTGTCCGAGTGTTTTCAGCTGCTGGTTTATTCGTCGCAAAGATTCGATCAAAAATGTCAGATCAGACGCTTAATGCTCTTTGTTTTCTCAAGTGTTATTTAAAAAATCAAGTTCGATAATAAACTTTTTAATTCAAATGTTACACATACTTGATTGAATCAATTAAAACTTTATTTCTGTTTAATATTTTGATCATTTACCTCCCTAAAAAGCAAACAGAATCCCATCGGTGAAAACCGGTAAAAACCGGCTTTAAGAATATAGCGACGGTGAAAACCGGTTTTACACTTTTCGGTTATTTTCCATCCCTAGTTGCAGCCCAGTATTCTGTAAGCCTGAAGGAACTCATCAAACAATTCAGCGTAGTTTGGTGATCGACGGTTACCTAAGAATTTCTGAGTAACTGCTTTGAAGGCGGTCCAGGCTCTATTTTCAAATCCATTTAAGGTTCTATCAAAAACAATATCTTTCATCAGCTCATTGACCTGAGGACCAACAAAAATACCTTCTTTTACTTTTGCTTCTGTGATACGAGGGAATTTTCCTTTCAAATACTGAAAGCCAGTTCCTTCCTTGTCCATGGCTTTTACAAAGTTCTTCATTAAACCTAATTTCATGTGGAGGTGACAAGTAGATTTTTGGGGATCAACCAGATTTCGATGCGCACGTTTATTTTTTACAGGAATTAGAGCTAGACGCCGTGGCCAGTCCTTAACATTATAATGAGAGTGCTTTGCTCGGCTATCTCACTCGCAAAAGAAACAGCAGTATTTTGTGTATCCAAGTTGCATACCAAGAAGTAGTGCAATTACCTTGAGATCTCTACATATATGCCAGTTATAAATTGCACATCCGATTTTGCAAAGAAGTAATTCAATATTTTCATACGACTCTTTCATGTAGAGTGCGTGTCCGATAGGAAGGTAGATGTTGCCAGTGTGTAAAAGAACAGCCTTTAAACTTAGTTTCGATGAATCAGTGAACAGTCGTCATTCTTGTGGGTTGTGCTCATGCCCTATGGCCACCATCAAACCATCAATATCATTACAAAAGCAAAGATCTCCTCTCATAGAAAAATATATAGCTAAGTTCTTTTGGCGTTTCCGGAAAACAGAAATATTAGCATCGTTAGCTAGCAAGTTCCAACCTTGTAGTCTAGACCCTAGGAGCTTTGCTTGATTTTTAGGCAAATTTAAATCTCGTACCAGATCATTTAGTTCAGGCTGGGTAATTAAACAAAGCTCTTTTGACGAAGTAGGAGGTTGGTATTCTTCATCCTTGGGTGGCACATCATCAGCTGTTTCATCATCATCATCATCGTCGTCATCATAGTCTAAAGTAAAAGATTCGGGAGGTTTTGGAACTGGAACTGTTTCACAATGTCCTACTGGTCGTATAACAGAAGTCAGATTCGGATACACAATTTTATTCTTATTGTTAGAGTTGAAACCACAAATGTTAGTTAAGCAAAAGTAGCAGTTGGTTACATGATCGTTTTGCTCTCTCCACACCATGGGAACTGCAAATGGCATCGACTTTCGCTTGCCTTTTATCCAAGCTACAAAAGTCATCGTACAACGTCTGCAACAGATATGAGGAACCCAACTCTTGTCCTGATCCCCAATTTCATATCCGAAATAAATTGTTTAAGCTTTTTTTATTAGGGGGGTAATGCTTCTGCTCAGAGTTTTCAACACTAATTCTCCGCAAACATAACAGAAAGCGTTGTGTTCATTCACACATTTCCGGGACATTTCGAAAAATCAAATTTAATGTTTAAATTTTGCCACACACACAATAAGAAATATTTGTACTGTTAAATATAAAACACAAAACAAATGCGTGAAATGCACTTCACAACACAAAACTCTGTAGAAGACGAGCATATCATACACTGATTGAAACTGCATGAGTCACGCCCTGACAAGTTTTCACAAGTTTTGACTGGACAGGCGTGTTTATGTGTGACGTAGTCAGCGCTCAAACTTTAAAGCGACATCCAATATTATATGATTTGCTGGATCCTGTATCAGTCATTTTTACTGATGGCACTTTAATGATTTGTCGATCAGTGATTGCAGTTGAGACATCTGAATATGACATTAGTTTAGTAATTTTAACGTAATATTTAATATTTGATATATATATTATCCTGCACGACTACTCCCGTTCCAGTGTTTCTAGTTGTAACCCCCATTTGCTGGCAAACCACTAGTCTCCCCATTAAGTACAATTAATCTAACTGCTATTTTAGCCATTTTTAATGCCACAGTACCATCTTCGGCCCCAGTACCTCCCGAAAAGTGTAGTTCTAATGCTGCCAATTATACCTACATAGTCCTGTTTTGAAACAAAATTCAAATTTAATTTTTTAAAAAACTTCGCATCCATATTTGTATTCTGCGTGCAAAAATCTACCAGAATCACTATTTTACTAAAGGAACAGGAATTTTTTTTAAATTTGTTGTCCAGTGTTATTAGTGCTATACATTCTCTTGCGTTTTATGAAGACAAATCAAGTTTACCATTCGTTGCTCATTTAGCGATTGCAGATAATTATTACTAATGGCAAATTCAGAGATCATTTCATGTAAATTAATTGTTAAGCGAAAAATAAGCACACTCTATTCCAAATATTAAAACTGAAATACTGAATTATACATGTGAAACCTTAAAAATGTTGGGCAATAAAGAGGAGTATGGTGATCTTTTATCAGAAATTGAATATGGGAACCTTTTGGTAGTGATCTTAGTTATATGTGCATCAGTGACGAAATGCAAAATATTATCTTGCTGACTGTGCTGAAACCGAACCCTCGTCAAAGCACTTGCATCTTCGTACAATTTTATTAACATCTGACTTTGTCACTATAATTAATAATTTTGCACAGATACTTTATATCACATTTACTAATAATAAATTTAATAATTTTAGTATTTTAATTTTTTAGTGTCTTAACCACTAGGCCACCCAGGGCCTACCCATTCGTAGTCAGTGACGCTAACCACTATACCACTAACCACCACTACATATGTTATAATGTTATAATGTTTCAGACCAACAAAGACCCTAGGATCCACTCATGGCTGGTCTACCTAACTGCGTTCGTAATTGTGTATTGCGCGTGTCCTCCGTGGTGGCGGACGGGACCTACAATTTTATTTGGGTTCCGAACCACAAGAACATAGGAACATGTGAAATTTTTATAGTGGGCACACTAGGGGCCACTTCGGCCCATCGAGGTGGCTCCACTATGTAAAAACTGCCTGTACATTGGCAACAACCAATTTTTACAAAACTAAATAATTATCAATTTAAAACTAATTAATTATCAATTAAAAACTAAAGATAGAATCTCTCGATCCAGAGGGTCAAGTCATAATAGACTACTATCCACAAATATGTTACACTCTATATCTATTTATAACCAACATGCAAATATATCAGATCCAAAGAATCCAGTCAATTTCATTACGCTATCCATCACTACCAGTACCTTGCCAACCAAAAATAAGTCACGTTCCATATCAATTGCGGACCAAGTCACAATTTACAACCATATACATTACCATATATACACTTAGGAGGAAAAGTGTAGGTGTGGCTGTAAAGACTGTACAGTAATGTAGAATGTGTGCACCCATTTTGGGTCTCCCATTTAAAGGTGTTTGTGGGGCAAGTGAAGATCATGAGTTTTTCAATACCTCACAGTACTATGGGGGGCACCGCTCAGCAGAGGAATCTCTTTAAATGGGGTGTGTAAGGACAGAGAGTATCCCCTAACCCAAGATGCTGCCTCCCTATATCCCACAACACTTGTGTTGAGCTGTGGGATCTATCACCACAAAGCCTTAATTTTACTACCTTAAACTATACCCAATCTATCAACATATGCGTCTAATCGATTTTTAAACATGTTTATAGACGTGCTACTAATTACTTCTACCGGCAAACTATTCCAGCTATTTACTATTCTATGCGTAAAAAAGTTTTTGGCAACTGTTTTCTCGAACCTTCTACTTGTCAACTTACACCCGTTATTTCTAGTCCTATTATATTGAGATATTTCGAGAAAGCTATCTCTATCTACGTTATCGAACCCATTCATAATTTTGAAAACCTGGATTAGATCACCCCTTAGCCTCCGAGTCTCGAGTGTAGTCAATTTTAACTCCTTAAGCCTATCCTCGTACGACTTTGACCTAGGCGACGGAATCATCTTAGTTGCTCGTCCTTGAACTCTTTCGATTTTGTCTATATCTTTGCGCATATGCGGATTCCAAAATTGGACCACGTACTCCAAATGGGGTCTAACTAATCTATACTATAATAAGAGAGCTGCCCGTCTGTCCGTCTGTCTGTCCGTCTGTCCGTCACACTTTCAGAAATTGTGAGAAAAAAATTCAGAAATTGTAAAAAAAATTCAGAAATTGTATTACGGGCGGCAATGTGAAGCTCAAGATTTTCATGACTGTGTTCTTTTCTGTAGTTTAGCAATGGGGGAAGGGTGGGGGTGGGGGTAATGGGGGATGGGTGGGGTAATGGGGAGGGGTGGGGGTAATGGGGGAGGGGGTTAGCCCCAAGTTGTATGAATGGGGGTGAGGAGGTTTTGGAAGATACCAGATTCAGAAATGTTGACACAATGTGAAGCTCAAAATTTTCACGGCTGGGTTCTTTTTTTGTAGTTTAGCCTGTCTAACCGTCAGCGAAACGGCGGGAACTGTACTAGTGATTTATAAAGAGGAACTATAATATCGCGCGATTTGTACTCAAAATTCCGAGCTATAAAACCTAACACTTTGTTCGCCTTATTGACCGCTGCTGTACTTTGTTAAACAAAGTTGTTTCGCTACTTTTAAATCACCAGTGACTATAACTCCTAAATCTTTTTCCTGCTCTACGCTTGTTAACTCTTTCCCTGACATACTATACGCAAAATTACCGTTACGCGAACCTATATGCAAAATTTTGCACTTATCGACGTTAAATCTCATTTGCCATATGACTGACCAATCAACGATTTTATTCAGATCTTCCTGGATTTTACCTCTATCTTCGTCATTAATCGCCCTACCACCCAGCTTCGTGTCATCCGCAAACTTTGAAACTGTACTGACTAGGCCGACATCTAAATCGTTAATATATATATATATATATGGCAAATAAAGTTCCGAATCATAATTTTTATTTTTTATTTACTTTTCAATCACGATGCAACATTATATTTAACTTGTTAAATTTCTAAAACTGTTCAAAGGTTAATCGCAAGCAAAATCTACGTAACCTGAAAGTATTTAAAAAGTGGGGATTATGTGTTTTGATTAAATATTATTTTTCTTTATTTTTAAGTATTGTGTGAATGCAGTGTAGGAATATTACAATTCTTATTTACCACTTTCGGAGTCTGTTTACCTTCGAAAAATATTCTTTATTTTAAGTCTCAGTGTTTGTTTCGAGAAAATTACGCACGTTAAAGCATACACGAAAGTTACTGACCGTAAATTATGGAAACGTTATGTAGCAAAGTTACGTTTAAGAAAAGTTACATGCAAGTTACGTCAGATTTACTTGACAAAAGAATTATGGAATTGTTATGCAAGAGTTACGCGTAATAATTATTACAGTGTAAACGAGAACATTCGAAATGAGTACGACAACCTTTTCGTGAAAATGATTTCTCATGACCGTAGTAGCTCACGTTAAACAATTATCCTGTCAATAGCTTCATGAGCTGCAGTTGAAATATTTATTGATATAGTTGCTGTTTCACTTGAGTCCGGAATATCTCTCTCTCTCTCTCTCTCTCTCTCTCTCTCTCTCTCTCTGTATATACAACTTTTTTCCACCAAGTTATTGGTCTCCTGTTAATGGAAGCGTACCCCAGTGCCACTGTCCAAACTAAATTGATCTCTAAATATAATTAGCTTAATACTATCTTATAACAACTTATATAGAAAGCGAGTAAAATTATCATTCCGGTAGTTTCTGGTGGGTAATTAGAACAACAATAAAACCATTACAGTGACTATCACGCTGAGCACGCACCAACAATTTCTGCTGCCTCCATTTGAACGCCATTGCGAAGAGTGTATGTAAGCTGGCAATATATTCTCTGTTGCGGGAATTATTATATTTCTCAGCACAAAGAGCCACAACGAGACTCGAGTAAATGCCAGGATTTACAGTATTTGAGAACGTATAATGACTCCATTGATATTCCAGTCCAAAGTTAATCTTTGAAAATATCCTTCCAAGAATGCATATAATGAACAATCTTTATGATTTTCAGTTTGTATTGGCACTTATGTTTCCCAAGTCTTCTATCAACCAATTATTTCAGAGTTAACCTACGAGTAAACTTGACATGTCTATCAAAATGTATATTAAGTACTACTGCTCTCGTGTAACTTGTATAGACAAAAATTTAAACGTTTGTTTCCATTTAAGGTATTCTTTTTATCCAATATATACTTGTTTTCTTTTTTTAACATGGCAATGGTATACGTAATATGGTAGTAAAATTATGCAACCTTGTTTTCATGTTTTAAGTTTTTCTATGTTTGTAATGAAAACCAATCGTAGATCGAAAGGAATTATAGTTTTAATATTTTATTGTCACTATTATGTATGTCATCGTTGTAGTAATTAATAGAAGCAGCAGTTAAAAACCTCAATATCTACAAAGAAAGAGATTTTTTCCTTTTGTCTAAACAAAATATCCTTATTTGAATATCTCCCGAATGAAATTTTTAAGTTTAAATATACATTCTTTCATGCACATTATGTAAACAGAAAAATAATGTAAACATTCATATTGTTACGGGATTCGAACCGGTTTCTTCGCTATGCCCATCACGCATAGGCTATACTCGTACAGTAAGTGACATGTATTCTCACTGCGGAATTTGAAATTGTGGTTTTATTTAACATATTTGGTATTTACTGTTTCCTCAATTATAATATTTTTTTATTAAATAAAAATAAAATTGGTCCGAGATGAATTTTTATTGGTTTTGGGATAAAAATAATCATTTTTGAAAACTTTAAGGACAGCATTACTTAGATAAAAATAAAGTGTCTTGACACTTTATCATTATAATGAATGAGTCGTACTAAAAATAAACTATTGCCAATATTAATATAATAAACTAGGTTAATTTGCAACGAAATTTAAATATATAAAAATTACTTCTACATTTTCCTGAATGGAAATACAGCGATGGAATCAATGTATTTAAAAGAATGCGTGTTGTTTGTAATAACTGGTAATCAGAGAGGTTTTTTACCTTCGAAAATTGAGTTGTTTTGTTAATACAAGGGTGGCCCAAAAGTTTTCGGAATTTATTTCTTTATATTGTGCGCGTTCGTTTTTTTTATCGTTTTTTTAATCGAAATAAAGTGTCTTCGCGTCCAAGGACCAGCCCTAGTATCAAAGAGGGATTGAACTGCTTGCGGAAAGATGGATAAGGACCATAGAATATGACGATTGTAGTTAAAAAAATTAAAAAAATTCCGATAACTTTTGGGTCAACATAATATTACTAAATTTTACAGAATATCTGAAAGATTTGAGGGTTAAACGAGAGAAAGTGCTTTAGAAGTCAAATGGTTGGTCACCATTTTTGACAGTTGTTTTACTTCTAAATATCGGTGTTTTGTGAAAATACAGGGTGATTAAAAAATATGTTAATACTTATATTGGAAAGAATTTACAGATGTCATCCAATCAGTACCACCAGAGATGTGCCTTAGGGCTCTGGAAGACGTTTGACCGCTTTCATACATGCATAGATAGATATCCGTGGACAGCAAGTAGAGACTGTATGAAGCACTGTTTGAATCACAAAAAATGTTTACAAATAAATTGGAAATAAAAAATAAAACCCCATATAAGTGTTAAATATTTTTTTAATCACCCTGTAGTATATTTTATAAATTAATAAAATTATCAACTGATTTATATTTTTAGTCCTATATTTTTTTAAAACATTTTAGGCCACTCGCGGCGCACTTAGAATTAATTTAGACCTCTATCGAGTAAGGATGAGAAATTTTCCAAGAAATTCTCAAGAAATTCTCAAGAAATATACCGCGTCCATTTATCAGATACCAGTTAGCCACAAATGAAAATGTTTAACAGGTTTTGCATACATAAATCTCCTTCAGTGAAGAAGATGTTCGTCTGATTTCGCCACGGTGTCCGATATGTAAATAACAGGATTTATTTAAAATGTTATTTATAGTCGCATCAGACAGTATTTTATAAGGGATCAAGTAAAGATAAGCACCCCCAGCCTTCTTTAATTAGCCTTATAAGGCTAACTAACGAAAATATCACGACCTAACCTAACCAATCGTCAAGGGCGTACAGTTGACTTAACGATTGGTTAGGTTAGGTCGTGATATTTTCGTTAGTTAGCCTTATAAGGCTAATTAAAGAAGGCTGGGGGTGCTTATCTTTACTTGATCCTTTATAAGTACCATTTCGTGTAAATTACATTATATTTTATTCATTATGAAGAAATTATGTTTATTATCATTCATGTTTAGGGTGAGCCACTTAAAAGCGGCCCCAAGAAAATTTTACGTATAAAAGAAATATGAAATATTTTCTTGGGGCCGCTTTTATGTGGTTCATCCTGTAGTATATCCATATTAAGAGTATAATAAAATCCTATATTATGGTATATTATCTCTTTTGTGCACACTCAATTATGGCTACAAATGATCTCCAATGTAAGAATGTATGAATTTTCATGTTTTTAGTTAAATGCATTCAAGATAAGTCATTTTTTATTAATAATTTTTATTAGTTATTAAAAAGTTTATGAATAATGAATGGGGATTTTCACCATGGTATGAATAATAAATCCACATATTTTTCTTACATTGTACCTTAATACGTATGTTTCTAATTTAGTCTGATTATTTGAAGTCTACATATTGAATACCTTGAATGTAAACAGCCGTGAACCAACGGAAAAAAAATCAAGCAACTGGATAAGACATGTGTAATCAGTATGGTAAAAAGTACGTATTCCTGCTACGTGAATTTGACATTCTGGTCAACTTTCCTTAAATTATAAGAGAATTACATTTGTATTACGTAGAAAAATGTATAAACGAAATAAAGAGAAACTGATATATATATATATATATATATATATATATATATACACAGTATATGATATATGATTTTCCCAGAAGAGGTCCTTGTTCCATGCACGGTCTGTGCTTTCGTCTAATGACATCCTCAGGAACACTGAAGTACATGAAGAATTACAGCCTATATAACTTTCTCCTTCAGTTAAATGATCAAGTCCCCTCCATTAAGTTTACTTTAGAAGTGGAACAAGACAACTCAATCCCGCTTTTGGATGTGCGTGTACATAGGGAAAGCCCAGGTTTTAAGTTTAGTATCTATCGGAAAAAAACAAACAATTTGTCCTACGTACACTTTTACTCGGGACATGACACCCCCACTAAGAAGGCCATTTTTTCTTCAATGCTTCTCCGCGCCCTTAGGATCGCCAGTCCGGAATACATCGATGCCGAATTAGAAAAAATCAACGGTATTGGAAGTGATCTGTGTTATCCATCTGCGTTTATGGAATCTTGTCTCAACAAGGCAAAACGAACTTTCTATCGTGTGAATAATAACACTCATACTTTGTCAAAAAATATTTTAGTACTTCCATTTTTCCCGGGCTTTTTAGACATTGCTAATGTACTTAAACTTTTGGATATTAATGTAGTAGTTTCATATAACAATATTGTGAAAAATATCATAGTAAAAAATAGCCCTACCAATAATTCAGGCATTATCTATAAAATTGGTTGTAAACAATGTGATTCCTTTTACATAGGTCAGACGGGAAAGGATTTGCACACACGTATAAAACAGCATCAATATTCCGTTAGAACAGGACAGTCGTCCAGTGCCCTTTTTGTCCATTTGTCAGAGTTATCCCACTGTATTGATTGGAATAATGCTTCAGTTTTATTTCACTCTAGCAACATTGTTAATAGAAATATTCTTGAGTCTGCCATTATCCAACTTACAAATAACTTCAACATAAGCAAAGGTCTTTTTCAACTCGATCCTGTTGTTTTGAATTCCTTCAGAACAGATTTAGATAAGAAGGGTAGAACGCTAAATCTTTGGTAAACTTGTATGCTACTCTAATAACTTTTATTTTTCAATTATTTTTATATACATCGAACCTTAAACAAGAAGGGCAGAGTGCTAAAACCCGGGCAGATTTCCAGTATAAATTTGTATTTATTTTTTTTTTATAACATTGGTTGGAAACAATTCATTTGATCTTGTGCTAAAAATCGATAGTTTTTCCTTACAAATTTGTATGCTCCTCCCACAAACCTTTAATTTTTAATTTTTATTTTTATTTCTCCGTTTATTATATATATATATATATATATATATATATATATATATATATATATATATATATATATTTTTTTTTTTTCTGTAACCTATATATAGGCTGTAATTCTTTATGTACTTCAGTGTTCCTGAGGATGTCCATTCTGTGTTTCCTTTCCTTCGTGGTTTTATTCATCATAAATATTTTTCACGTGTTACTTTCGTGAAACAATTTTCATATATATATATATATATATATATATTTTGCATATACATATTTAATTCTCTAAGTACATTGACGAGAATTTTATTTTAAAATAATTTGTTCCAAGACGTCACATATATTATTCATGCAAATCTGAGAAAAGTGAATCTCATTTAGTTTTACAAGTATGACATAATGAAGTTATAATACGAATTTACTTTATTAAACTACAGGGTATAACAAAAGTTCTTACTCATAGGAGATTTATTTTGTTGAATTAAATGTTCGAATTGCATGCCATAAAACTATTTACACGACTGAATTCTGTTAAGTATGCCTGATTCAACGGTAAAAGAACACATTGTTACTAATTTTAACGTAGTCCTCTTGAATTCTTTTCTTCAAGTGATCAGTGGTGTATGGTCGTGATGAGTAACCTACTAACTAAAGATACCCTTACAAAGAAAAATTTAATGGCGTCAGCTCAATAAAGTAAGTCAATAAAGTAAATGTCCTTCGGATTCGGACTTTTGTTTACGCGCAAAATTGCACGCAATTCAAACATTTGATTTAATAAAATATATATCTTTATAAATAAGGACTTTTGTTACATAGTATATTCCGAATAATAAAATATATGAAAGAAATTAAAAGACATTAAGACTTTAATACCGAAAGGATATTACCTAAAACTGAATAAAATCGAACGTCGTTAAAGGGAAAAAGAAGAGTAAAGTACTTTTGGGAGCTAAAAAATTAATCTATTGTATTTCATTGACAAATTATAAACAGATTATTTCGATTGAACATCGGGAAAATAAGATTCTATCAGAAATCCTTCAGGCAAAATAAAGCAAAAATGTGACCAGAGAAGCTCCCAAAAGACATCGTCTAGTCACGGATAAATCGAATTTTTCTTCAGGATTTTTTCCCACCACAAAATTCTTACAAGTGTGCGAAATTCCATTAAATATAATGTGTTACAATTTTTTTTACAAAAATTGGTCATAAAATTTATGTTGCGTGTCTAAACGATTTCTTGTATATATATATATATATATATATATATATATTATATATATATATATATATATACACACACACACACACAGTAGATATTCTCTTACACCCTATATATATATATATAATATATATATATGGTGTAAAAGGATTTGCACACCATACGGTTAAGTAATATTTCATTTTCAAATATGGCTGAGGAATTAACGAGAGACAAAAGTGTTAATATAATTTGTAAAATTAAATGAAATGTAATATTTGAACGTATGACTTTTCAGTTAATTTCTTAACCATTTTAGTTAATTTTAGTTAATTTCTCAGTCATATCTGAAAATAATTAAATGAAATGTAATATTTGAACGTATGGCTTTTTAGTTAATTTCTCAGCCATTCCTGAAAATGAAATGTCAATTAGCCATATCGTGCGCGAATTCTGTTACACCCTATATGAAAATGAAAATGAAAATGAAAATGAAAAGGTTTATTACTAGACTATAGTCCGTATGACAAATATTATTAATACAATGACAGTTCACATACTAAGGATAAAAATATATACAATTGATTAGAAATAATACAGTAATGTCGAAGTTAAGAGGACCTACGGACAGATGTTTTCGTACCAAGAATTCCATAGCTTAGAGGATAAATGGCAGGACTCATGGATAGCTTGATAATCGGGTTGGTTGATTTTTTAATTCTTTGCATTAGACTGTGTTGAGCACGTCTTGTTACCTCCGGGAAGCTCGGGACATTGCGGGTATACTATAGTTTTTCTTTTTCATGATGCTAGCCCGACGTGGGCACGGTCTGTGTGTACCATAAAAAACCTCAGGGAACCATTCTGAGTTCATTCCCATCATGAAACGGACATGTTATGTGCCTTGAAAAGTGGACGCTCAATTCTGCCAGTTGAGGTTTAAGTTTTGGTTTTTGGCTAAAAATATAATAGTTACCCCTTTTTTTTTATGTATTCAACCTGACGTGAAGACAGCGAGTCTTTTGCTTATATTGAGGTTCTAAATGTAGCTGAGCTAGGCTGCTTTAAACCCTAGATCCTCTCCCAAAGCTGGATCCTATCTGCTTTGCAAATAGCTGGTGAGGGAAGCTATATTTTTGGGACCTCTTTGCGAGTGACCCGTTGCCCACGTCGGACTAGCATCATGAAAAAGAAAAACTATAGTGTTTGTCATTTACCATTACTTATTCGGACTATAGTGGATTTAATTTTCCTAGAAGAGTTCCTTGTTCCATGCACGGTCTGTGTGTATCATAAAAAACCTCAGGGAACCATTCTGATTTCATTCCCATATATATATATATAACTCCCCTTTCAGACTCAATCCAGTCAAATTAAGTAATTTTTTCATTTTTTAATATCCAAACAAACCCCCTCCACTTATTTTATCAGTGCTTTTCATTTAATTCAGTCATATGGTAACTATGGAGACAGATATATATGCATTTATCTTTTTAATAAGTACTTAATGACTAGTTTCGATGAACTTTTTATTTGATCGAATCTTCAAATTATGTAGTTTGTATTGTTAGATCTCAATCACATAATTGCCTTTTTGCCATTTTAATTTTTTTGATTGCTATTTTAATTGTTTTAACTTTAATTTGATTTTAGTTTGAAGTAGTCGACATTTACATTATTTTTAAATGCCAACTGAGGATGACAATTGATTTTTTGAAAAGTTTGGACCAGTGAAATAAATTTGACAAATATTCGCTGATCCTTCTATTTATATGTAAATTTTGATTGTCGTATCGAGTAAATTAATATAATATATATATATATATATATATATATATACACATTCAACTGCAAAGAACACGCAGTATAAATAACGTAAAGAACGACGCTTGTATAGGAGATATTCCGCGCAAGACGAGAAAGAGAGAACGAAACAAATGAAAAAATGAGGTAACCACCTGGGAATCGAACCCGGGATCTTCCGATTGCCGGTCAGACGCGATACCATTACACCATGGACCTCACTCTTCCAAATGCCGTAATTCCTCTACATACTCGCAGAAACCAATGCCCCAAGGGGGCACCTCCCGCATGCCGTAACATTATATACATTCAACTGCAAAGAACACGCAGTATAAATAACGTAAAGAACGACGCTTGTATAGGAGATATTCCGCGCAAGACGAGAAAGAGAGAACGAAACAAATGTTTCAGGAGGAAAGGTCAATACTTCGGGAGGTGATAGCATCGGTCATTGTAAGAAAAAAAGTTCATATGAACGTGTGTCTAATTCTGAATGGTTACGGAGGTAGAGCTGTTTGAATCTGATGCGCGCGCAGCTCTTCCTTTCCCCGCGGTGGTCCCATTCAATGGCCACCAAGGTCTCCAGACCTCTCTCCGTTGTTTGTCGGGGTGGATGAAAAGTCAAGTTTACAAAAGAAAGGTGGATACACGAGACGAATTGCTCGCGCGCATTTTGGATGCTGCTGCCCGCATAAAGGAATGTCAAGATCAACTCAGACGAACAACACGCGATCTTCGCACACGAGTTGTAAAGTGCATTGAGGTTGACGGTGTGATTTTCGAAAACGTATTTTAAACTGTAACAAATTTGTCATTTCTGTATCTGATACCATTCAAAATGCCAATGTTTAAACATTAAATGTTAGAAACAGTAATTGGTTTCTCTTTCTTGATTACCATTAACAATGCTTTGTATTTGTAGATTCAAACAGCTCTATCTCCGTAACCATTCAGAATTAGACACATGTTCATATGAACTTTTTTTCTCACAATGACCGATACTATCACCTCCCGAAGTATTGACCTTTCCTCCTGAAACATCCTGTGTATATATATATATATATATATATATATATATATATTATATATATATATATATATATATAATTACTGGGAAAGGTTACGCGAACTAAACCTATATTCACTGGAAAAGAGAAGAGAGAGATACACCATTATTTACACTTGGAAAATAATGGAGAAACTAGTCCCTAATCTTACTCTGAACCCTGTAACTCCCCAAAGAACAGTGGAAGGTAGAAAAGGAAGACTGTGTCGTGTTCCCAAGTTAAAGTCGAGACAGGGAACATCCTTAACCCTGAAAGAAAATAGTTTTGTTGTGAGAGGACCAAAACTGTTTAATAAGCTGCTCAAAGACCTAAGGAACACGAGTGGTGTTGCGGTGGGCATCTTCAAAAGAAGATTAGACGTCTGGCTCAGAACAATCCCCGATGAGCTGGGCGTACCTGGCTATGTGAGGTGGAAAGTACAAGAAACCAACTCATTACTTCACGAGGCCAACTTGAGAGGAGGGGCGACAAACTTGACCTTCGTGAAATGAAAAATCATCGCACGAAACATTTGAAAGGTTGAAAGATATATATATATATATATCATGAAAAAACCTCAGGAGACCATTCTGAGTTCAATCCCATCCCCGGACAATCCCAATCCCAATCCCCGAACATGGGTCCGGAATGGTCCCAACGAAAAACCGGAAGGAAGACATAGATGAAAGAAAAGAAATAAGTAAAAGTTGCGAAGTAGTCAAACGGTCCAACGAGCAAAATGATAAAAAATAACTAAAAACGCAGAAAATAAACAGCCAAAGACAAATAATGATAATGCCAAAATTAAGAACTTTGAAAATAATAAGAAAGGAAGCAGAAGCGTAGAAAATATCGTATGTAAATACTACGCGAAAGGAAACTGCAGATATCGGGATGGGCAATGCATATATGCACATTCCACATTATGCAACACGCATTACACAAGTGGATACTGCAAATTTGATAAGAAATGCAAGTTCTACCATCTTACAGTCTGCAACACTTATGCAAGATTTGGGAGTTGCAGATACGGAAAAAAATGCCGGTACCACCACCCTCAAAGGAACGCAACGAATGAACAGAAAAAACGAACATCAAAGAAGAGTACCAATTTTTAGACGCAGCCAACACATTTCAGCTGCTAAATACTATCCAGCAATTACAAAACCAGCTGACAAATATAGGAATCCGAGAGCCGGACAGAAGGTACGAACAAAGGCACTTCATGCGTTATCGGGACAACAGGTACGACAAAGATAAAAAGAGGTAAATTCTCGGAGGACTACAAGGCAACGAAACCGGCACCCCAATTGGAAAACAAATCGGAACCACCTGTATGCGAAAACGAAAGAGAAAAAATAAAAATAATCCTAGCCAACATTCAGGGCCTTAAATCAAACCATTCCACGAACAAAGTTTTATACTTGAAAGGACTCATGCAAGAAGCCGGAGCAGATTTTGCATGCCTCATGGAAACCCATCTAAAGGACTGCCAGGCGAACTGTGAAAATTGTGAGTCCTGTACTGACAAAAAAAAAAACAAATTGACAACTATAACATCCTCCGAGCCGACAGAACAGTGAGACGTAAAGGTAGATGTGCTATTTACACACGCGAAAGACACATAGCAGAAATGGCTATAAGTACCTCAAACAGCTACGTAGAATGTGTAGCAGCAAAAATTGAAAAATTAAATATGGTACTAAATTACTAATTGTAATGTACAGACCCACAAACCCACCAACCTCAAAATTTTCAGATTCCATTACAGAGGTAAGAAACTTGGCAAAAGATTTACACTCTCCAACCCCAAATATTTTTCTCTGTGGTGATTTTAATTTCCCATTCATGAAATATAAAAGGATAGGAAAAAATATATGTATACACCAGGACAAGGGGGGCACACGAGAAGACCAGGAGCAGGTAAAAATGTTACTAGCTCTAGCTGATGAATTTATGTTAACCCAAAAACTAACAGAAAACACAAGAAAAACAACTGCTTAGATTTGGTATTCACAAACAACAGTAATCTAATTGATAATGTAGAAATATCCCCAACTATGATATCGGACCACAACATCATTGAAATATCAACTAATATAAAGGCAACAGGAAAGGAAAGAACACGCACAAGAGAAAGAAGCAAATTCGAAATTTTTAATTTTCACTCCAAAGCTATAAACTGGGAAGATGTGACATCCAGCATGGAAGTAATAGATTGGAAAACCATTTTCGAGGCCAAGACAT
Organism: Bathynomus jamesi; assembly: GCA_023014485.1. Classification (NCBI taxonomy): domain Eukaryota; kingdom Metazoa; phylum Arthropoda; class Malacostraca; order Isopoda; family Cirolanidae; genus Bathynomus; species Bathynomus jamesi. The sequence goes on from JAJOZX010003993.1 coordinate 60,199, forward strand.
TGGAGGAGATGCTAATGACGTTAGAGGAGAAGACGTTAGAAATTGTGGAAAAAACATGTCCCAAAGATACAACAAACAGGAAAGAGAAGCAGGTTCGAGAGACAAAAGAGGGCATTGTTTCGAAAGAGAAAAAGAGTGACTGCAAAATTAAGTAACTGTAAAGATAACAACATCAGAAAAATATTAAATGATAAACTGCAAAGTATCGATGTCATCATACAGGAACTAATCGAGAAGCATACAGAAAAAGAAGACGACGCTATAGAAGCGATAAAGGCTAACTTAGAATCAGAGGTCCTCAGCTCAGTACCACAAGGAACAGTATTAGCTCCACTACTCTTCATAATCATGCTAACTGACATAGATGAGGACGTTACCAGAGACAGCACAGTAACATCCTTTGCAGATGACACAAAGATCAGTAGAAAAATAAGAAACCCAGACGATATAGGATCTCTACAAACCGACATAAACAGAATCTACAAGCGGCCGGAAGACAACAATATGAAGTTTAACACCGAGAAATTTCAGTTATTACGGTACGGAAAAAGAGAAGACCTAAAATCCATGGAATATTATACCCCAAATGGACAGGAAATTCAGAGAAATTCTAGAGCAAAAGATTTAGGGGTTGTAATGACTGATGATGCGAAATTCGAAACACAAAATAAGATAGCAGTAAACAGAGCGAAGAGAATAATGGGACAGATATTGAGAACCTTTAAACGAAGGGATAGGAATGTAATGATTCCTCTACTGAAAACCCTGATCATACCCAAATTGGAATACTGCTTGGTCCTAGCATCCTCATATAAAAAAGAAGACATTAGACAGCTGGAAGGGATCCAGAGAAGCTTCACAGCCAAGATCAATGGGTGCAAAGAACTAAATTACTGGGAAAGGTTACGCGAACTAGACCTATATTCACTGGAAAGGAGAAGAGAGAGATACACCATTATTTACAGTTGGAAAATAATGGAGAAACTAGTCCCTAATCTTACTCTGAACCCTCTAACTCGCCAAACAACGGTACAAGGTAGAAACGGTAGACTGTGTCGTATTGAAGGCGAAATTGAAGGCGAGACAGGGAACATCCTTAACCCTGAAAGAAAATAGTTTTGTAGTGAGAGTACCAAAACTGTTTAATCAGTTGCCCAAAGACCTAAGAAACACGAAGGGAGTTGCAGTGGCCATCTTCAAAAGAAGACTAGACGCCTGGCTCAGAACAATCCCCGATGAGCCGGGCGTACCTGGCTATGTGAGGTGGAGAGCACAAGAAATCAACTCACCACTTCACCAGGCCAACTCGGGAGGAGGGGCGACAAGCTTGACTTTCGCGAAATGAGGAATCATCGCGCGAAACCTTTGTGAGGTTGTAAGGTAAGGTGTATATATATATATATATATATATATATATATATATATATATATATATATATATATCAGGGCTATTTAAAGTGATTCATCCGATTTCAACTGAGAATACTTCCGTACCTATCAACCGTGCATCAACTGGGCATACACCACATGAAAGAGGAAATCTCCACGTTTTACAAGATCATCGCGAGAGGGCTCCAAAGTCACGCCGTGGCCTAGCCTAGCAACAAACAGTCAGTGTGAAAATGGCGTCCGCACAGCAGAAGGCGTTTTGTGTGTTGCAGGTTTCGAGCCCCCTAGGTCGCCGGATCTTACACCGTGCGACTTCTTCCTTTGGGGGTACGTTAAGGATACTGTGTACGTGCCACCGTTGCCCACATCTTTGGATGAGCTCCGAACTCGCATTGTTACTGCCGTAGAGTCAGTGACAACGGACATGCTGGAGCGAGTATGGGAGGAATTCGACTATCGTGTCGACGTTGCTCGTGTAACTAGGGGAAGTCACATAGAGCATTTATGAGGTGAGAGACAAAATTTGGACAGTTTTTCTTTTGGTTGATGTATCACAAATCACTCTGGATTTGTAACATTAAAAAATATTATCATTTGAAATCAGGTGAATCTTTTTTAATAGCCCTGTATATTAAAGCAAAAGCAGAATTTACATTCCTTAATATATTTATTTTTTATTATTTTTTATTGTGGTGTGTGTGTGTGTGTGTGTGTTTTCTTTATTATATATTTAAGCAATTCCACCCATAAGCCTACTTCTGTATTTAATTTTATTCTTATATATATATATATATATATATATATATATATATATATATGCATATAACTGCAATGACCGCGCAGTATATAAATGAATAGAAACGACATAAGTGTTAAGGAACGTTTCCGCACACGAGGAGGAGAGATAACGAATAATGAAAAATGAGGCGAACCGCCTCATTTTTCATTATTCGTTATCTCTCCTCCTCGTGTGCGGAAACGTTCCTTAACACTTATGTCGTTTCTATTCATATATATATATTATATATATATATATATATATATATATATATATATATGATACACACAGACCGTGCATGCAACAAGGAACTCTTCTGGGAAAATTAAATCCACTATAGTGTGAATAAGTAATGGTAAATGACAAACACTATAGTTTTTTCTTTTTCATGATGTTAACAATAAGAAAAACCTATAGTGTTTGTCATTTACCATTACTTATTCGGACTATAATGGATTTAATTTTCCCAGAAGAGTTCCTTGTTCCATGCACGGTCTGTATGTATCATGAAAGAACGTCAGGGGACCATTCTGAGTTAAATCCCTTATTATATATATATATATATATATATATGAACAGCATTTATTTACATTCTGTTGAATATGTACATTAAAATTTGTTTCATTTGTTCTCCAATTTCCGACTTTCCTTCTACGTTCAGCTCACTACTGATCGAATATTTATGGTAAATAAATTACGTTCCTTTTGATAACAGACTTATTTACCTAATCGTTTCGAATATTCTTCAGAAACCTTTCATTCCATATGGTCTTATTATATTTTCTTTCTCTCTACTATTATTACTAGCCTGAAAAATATGTCCTACGAAAAAGCAAATCTTTTTTCTGTGCGTAATAATAAACCTTAAAAGAGAACAGGACAAGAATAACAGACTAAAAAACATTTGGCGTTAAAAATCCAAAGCTGAAAAAACAAAAAAATATTTTGCGGCAGCTTTTAACATGTACATTAAAACTAGAATTTTAATCAAGATGTGGGAAATTCTTTCGTCGAACAAGTGCCCTCAGGTGATGATAATTTCATCAAACTTCGGTGCTTGATGAAATACTTTTCGGGGAATTGATTCCTTGAAAATAATTTATTTGATCGTAGTAGGTGGCACCATCTATTATTGGAAGAAACGTAAATTAAATACCATTTCAGTTTATTTCATAAACTCAGTATAATTGCATGCATATCAATTTTATGTTAATCAGAAACAACAGGCTAACACCACGTTAAGTTTCAAGATTAAATACATTAGAAATAAATTTACCTTACATCAGTGACATTCGAACCAATGCCACTGAAGATTTGAATCTTGCGAGCCGTCACGTTACCCACTATATATATAGGGTGTCCCAAAAAAAACTATATACTCTTTATAGCATCATATATTTTATAATTTAAAAAAACCCAAACAATATATTGTTATAGCAATTGCCAATGAAAGGTAAATTAGTAATCTAAGTGATCGAAATGTTATAGCGAGTTGTTTGCATATAAAATTTAATTAACTACGCCAAGTGCTCAAAATGTTCTCCGGCGGCATGAATGCACTTTCAATACAACAAAATCGTGTGGTCTGATGAAGGTACCTTCAAGCTGAATGGCACAGTAAATCGACACAACTGCAGGTACTGGTCACTTGATAATCCACACATTTATGTGGATAAACATGTTAATTTACCAGGATTAACAGCATGGTGTGGTTTATCATCCAGGGGTTTGGTTGGACCATTTTTCTTTAATGGGACAGTTACCGGTGCCGCATATCTCGACATGCTGTGGACAGAAATTATACCTGCAGTTCGGAAATTGTTTGGAAACGACTTTTACTTTCAACAAGATGGAGCCCCCCCCTCATTATCATTGTGATGTCAGAAGGTACCTCGATGAAACGTTGCCTAACCGTTGGATAGGACGAAGAGGAAGCATTGAGTATCCTCCACGTTCACCGGACTTGACTCCACTTGATTTTTACTTGTGGGGCTACCTGAAGGATGCAGTTTATGGTACAAGACCTGCAACACTCGAACACCTTAAGGATGCAATTAGGAAAAAGTGCGGGACCATCACAGCATCCACATTAGTCCATGTCTGCGAATCAGTTAGTCGACGCATTCAAAAGTGCATTCATGCCGCCGGAGAACATTTTGAGCACTTGACGTAGTTAATTAAATTTTATATGCAAACAACTCGCTATAACATTTTGATCACTTAGATTACTAATTTACCTTTCATTGGCAATTGCTATAACAATATATTTTTTTTTTTTTTTTTAAATTATAAAATATATGATGCCATGAAGAGTATATAGTTTTTTTGGGACACCCTGTATATATATATATATATATATATATATTATATATATATATATATATATATATATATATATGTATATATATATATAACGCCAGATGGTTTTGTGTGTTATTCCTATCCTGTTCTTCTTAAGATTTATTACTATGCACACATTAAGCCTTTTTGCAGGACGCATTTTTCAAACTAGACCATAATCTTTGTAGACAACAGCTTTTCGTTTTAAATACAAATTTTGCACAAAATTAGCATTCATCCTACCTTTTAAACAGAAACTTTAAGACAGTGAGAGCATTCATTTAAGTTAAGGCTCAACCACATAACTAAGTGAATCATATTAAACGTTAATAGCTTCGATCATATCAGTTTAATCATCCCTCAAAACGTAGAGTGCATCCAATACTTACTAAGAGGCTATTCGATAATTAAGTGTCAGCTTGACTGACAAGAGACCATCCTCCATTAGGCCAAAGGCCTGCGCGACCTAACCCTAAGCACCCTGGGCGCAATTCCCAGACTTCAACGAATCAGTGCACATCACTCTTCACCATAACTGGCATAATGACACCTTTTATAGAATAATATCGTCACCCACCATTTAGAATATATATATATACAGGGCCGCCGAGAAGTCGGGGAAGCCGGGTTTAATCCCTGGAGCCCCGACTTCTAGGGGGCCCGGAAAGAGGGGGGATAAAATCTAAAAATATTAAAAAACCAATTGATTAAATAACAGAGGAAATATAATTAATGAACATACATTTTATAGAGATTATCATACTGTATGTTTTGAATAGTGACTTGGACATATAATCAGTTTGCTTGTTATGTACACAAAAAAACATTTATAATAAAATATTGAGTAAACAGGGGGCCCATATACCAATCCTTCCCCGGGGCCCGGGGCATCTCTCGCCGGCCCTGTATAGCTTTTCATTCGACCTTAGACGTACAGTTTAACGTGGAATCCGAACCACGCCCTACCAGCAGCCCAGCGTCTTAACCACTAGGCCATGCAGGGTAAGGGTACCCATTTATCTACCAACCACTCTCTTTATTGTGTGGAAGGATGAACAGCTGGGTTTTGCTGCTCGCTGGCTGCCGTCACCAGGTTTCGAACCCAGGTTTGGAACCACCGAGGCGCATATTAATATGTATATATATATATTCATTGATGCATTTATAATTTAAGTGGAAGTATGAAGAGTTAAACATCTTTTTGCACAGAGCACCATTCTTCCCATACACCCATTTTGGGTACGAGGAGCTCGCAACAGCATTGCTAAGCAAATAGGAGATTAAAGTACTGACGAGGCTTCAGTACGTAGGTGGCGCCATCACTGAAAGCAACAATGCTCTGTGTTAGTCTAGTCAACAAAGCATCCATTTCCGTATTCAATTTACCGTAATTTTCGTTAGTTTGTATTGCAGACACCTCTTGTTATTATCAGTCCCGGTGCATGATTCTTCAGGAGCAAATTGCACCGCACGTTTGTGTTTCCTCCCCAAGGCAGCACAAATTTACCAATATCAATCACGTACACGTACTACCTCAGGCTTGCTCTACACAAACTGGACCAAAAACCGCAAGTATCCGCAATCGTAAACCGCTTGTATTTACTTTAGAATTTAATATTTTTTATATATCTGTAGACTCAATAGGGAAAAACACTGTACTTGTAACCTCAGACGGAATAGATTTTAAAGAAGACTACGTCTCAAGCTGGATTAAACTCCCCCAAAAAAAACAAACCCAAAATAAAATTCGGAGAACCTTATTTTCTTTATTTTGTATTTATGATTTAAATATTTCTTCAGTAAACCTCTTCATAATCCAATTTAGTTTTCCCGTCCTCATTACTCCAAGTACCATTGAGGTTTTCCCCACCACTCTTCGTGTTACTACCGTCACCATCGTAATTATTATTACCCTCATTAATGTAATTATTATTCTTTTTATTATTAATTCCAGAAAGAATAACCTTGTCGTCTCACTCAAGTTCAATCGACGAATAAGCTCCGCTCAGCATCACGTGTAGACAGAAATCTTACTCAGCTGAGTAACATTTTGGCCACGTAAACTTTGCTCTAAACTTTTTTTGTAGCGAATGAATGTGTGTAAAGTGGTGTATTTTCTTCTGAAAAATGTTATGACCCTCAGAAGAGCCGTCCGCGAAGAGCTGGTCAGGGGCTGGTCAGGGTCAGGAAAAGATTTAATGTATAATTTAAAGTATAACTTATTGCTTCGATTAATCTTTAGTTTTTAACACAACACTGTTGTGTTAAATACGTCACACTATTAAGATATTAACATAGTGGTTGTGTTACATTAACACTGTTAATACATAACAATACATGACACTGTTTTTGACTTGTTCTTTTAGAGTACTTTTATATTAATTTTTATTTGCAGTTCTTTTTTTTCTTCTGTTTAGAGTCAACTTTATTTCTAGTATAATTACTTTTTACGTTTTTTTTTATGTCACGAAGGAGGGAACAAGGGTGAGTGGCCGCAAAAATGCCATTCCTATTTGTGACAAATGCAGAATTAATTTCATTAATGTTAAATTATGTGATATATTATGCAAACTCACACACACACACACACACACACACACACATATATATATATATATATATTATATATATATATATATATATATATATATCCTAGAGTTTGAAGACGAGAAAATTGCGCCATTTTGAAATCTTAGCTTTTTCAAGTTGAAACAGATAAAATGTTAGAACCGATTTTCGATAATAATTCACTAGGGAACAACATTTTTGTTTCTTGAAAACTATTTGGTGTTTCTTATAGAACTTTGATGTTGATTCCAAGTATGGTTTCAGAAGTTTTCTATCACCCATAGTTTTCGAGTAAATAATATTTCCATTTACTCAGAGTTTTCCCAAAATATTAGTTAAAATTAAGTGTACTAATTTAATTTTACTTTCTTTTTTTTCCAGGTTAACTATATTTAATAGTATTGGATCAAGTAAAGATAATCCCTCCCAGGTCACACTAGTAAAGCAAATCCCTCCCAAAAATGACCAAGTAAAGATAATCCCTCCCAGAAAGTAAAGTAAAGTGAAGCAGTCTGACATAAGGATAAAAATTAAGAGAATCTTTTTTAAAAAATGATTTATTTGAAAACAAAATTTATTAAAATTCATTTATTACAATGGATCAAGTAAAGATAAGCACCCCCAACCTTTTTTAGTTAGCTTTATAAGGCTAACTAACGAAAATATCACGACTTAACCTAACCAATCGTTAGGTCAACTGTACGCCCTTGACGATTGGTTAGGTTAGGTCGTGATATTTTCGTTAGTTAGCCTATAAAGCTAACTAAAAAAGGTTGGGGGTGCTTAACTTTACTTGATCCAAAGACTTTAATTAAAGCGGTATTGCGGTATTGCGGTAAAGCGGTATTACCAACTTTACCAAGTAAAGATGATCCCTCCCAAAAAATGACAAGTAAAGATAGTCCCTCCTTTTTCTGTTGGGAGGGATTATCTTTACTTGATCCATAGTATTTTTTGCATTAAAAAAATATAGCTATTTAAGCAAACAGATTTTTAATAAAAGGAAAGAATTTTTTTTAAAGTTTTGCTCAAATTTTAAAATTTTTCATAGTAGAAAAAATTGTTTTTCATTCCAAAAAGTTTTCCGTGATTTCAATAATTTTCCGCCAGCATGAATCGAAACTATTAATCCCAGAGATACATTTTGCTACGTATGTGGAGAACTGACCATAATGGCACAGAGGAAGACGATGACCCCACTCGTGAAGAAGGCTTACGAACTTTATTTTGGATGTAAGGTAGGCGACCAAGACAAATCCTGGGCACCTCATATCTCATGCATTTCCTGTGCCGTCACTCTTAGGGGTTGGATTAAAGGTACCCGCAAATCTATGCCATTTGCCATACCAATGATTTGGAGAGAGCCCAAGGATCACCTAACGGATTGCTATTTTTGTATGACTAACGTTTCAGGATTTTCTGCCAAAAATAAACATAAAATTCAATACCCAAATCTTGCATCTGCCATGAGACCAGTACTACATGACGATGATAACCCAATTCCAACTCCCCCAAAGTCATGGACACTGGATGAAGAGTCTGAAGTTGAACCAATGGAAATTGATGGCACTAAAGATACAGACTTTCAGCAACCTGAATCAAATAAACCAGTATGATAACGCAGGTTATGCTGAATGATCGTGAGAGATTTGACCTTCCGAAAAAGAAAGCGGAATTATTGGGCTCCAGGTTACGTGAATGGAATTTGCTGGCAAAAGATACAAGCATATCGGCGTTCCGCACTCGCCAAAAAGATCTGATGCAGTATTTCTCCTCGTCAGGTGGTTTATGCTACTGTAATAATGTAAATGGACTGCTGTTAGCTCTCGGTCATGAGCACAAATCTGAAGATTGGCGTTTATTTATTGACTCTTCGAAGCTAAGCCTCAAGGTTGTACTACTTCACAATGGAAATAAATACCCTTCCATTCCTGTAGGGCACGCTGTCCACATGAAGGAATCTTACGAAAATATGAAACTCATCCTTCAGCAGATTAATTATGACCAGTTTCGTTGGTATATATGTGGGGATTTAAAAGTCGTCACGCTTCTTCTGGGAATGCAGCTCGGTTATACGAAGTTCTGCTGCTTCCTTTGTGAATGGGACAGCAGAGCCAGAGATTCGCATTATTTTGTAAAGGATTGGCCCTTCATCAAAAATGTATCCAGGACTGAAGAATTGTCTCATGAACCCTTAGTTGACCCCAAGAAAATATACTTACCGCCACTTCACATCAAACTTGGCATCATGAAAAATTTTGTCAAAGCAATAAACAAGGAAGATGAGGCATTCAAATATTTGAAGAAAAAGTTTTCACGACTTAGCGATGCAAAGATAAAAGAAGGGATCTTTGTTGGTCCCCAAATTAGAGAGCTCATGAAAGATCAAAAGTTTGATGATGCCTTGAGAGGAAAAGAAAAAGTGGCATGGGAGGCCATGAAGAATGTTGTCACAAATTTTCTAGGGAACATCAAAGCCTCTAACTATGAAAAAATAGTGCAGGACATGATTGAAGCATATAGGTTATTGGGCTGTAATATGTCACTAAAAATCCATTTCTTGCACTCCCATTTAGATTTCTTCCCTGAAAACCTCGGCGACGTAAGCGATGAGCATGGAGAAAGGTTCCACCAAGATATAGCTACTATGGAGAAACGCTACCAAGGGAGGTGGGATCCCGCAATGTTAGCTGATTACTGCTGGACATTGATGCGAGAAGCTCCTAATGAAAACTACAAGAGAAAATCAGTGACAAAGAAGTTTTAAGAAGAATATTTTAAATGCCAATCTGCCACTAATATAATTTTTATGAAGTATTTTTACTAACTTCTATACACTTTTTGAATAAATATTAAAATACAAATTTCTCAGTAACGTTGGGTGATAGAGAAATTCTACGGCTATATTCGGAATCAGCGGAAAACATCCTATAAGACCGACCTATTCACGTCCAAGAAACAAAAAAAAGTTAAAATTTGTTCCCCAGTGGATAATTAATCGTTAGTTCGTATTTTGAAATTAAATGCCCTGAAAACTACATTATAATATTAACAATAATGATTGAATTCGTTCTGTAAAGGCTTAGCGTGGTTTCAAAGTAGGCTATAAACCAATGATATTTATTTTAAATACATCTACGTACAGATGGCGCTACTGTTGGAAAGACTTTTTCCAAAAGTGAAATTTTGAATTTGAGACTGAAAAATTTAAATTAATACGAAATTTAATAAATAAAGTAAATTAAATGAATAAATGATGTACCTTACTTAATAAAAATAGTAATGTATAAAAAATCAAACTTGAAGTGTGACAAAGTGTGATATAAGAAAAAGTTAAGAAAGCTCAGATCTAGAACTTTGCGAGGTGTGGTCTGTTTTTTCGGTCGGCAAATGTACTGTACATTAGGGTTGGCAGTGTTCCGGCTCAGGAGCCAGGAGCGAGTTCCAAGATTCGGAGCCGGAGCGGAGCAGGCCAATTGCTTAAACTCTGCTCCGAAGCCGGAACATAGCTGGAGACAGACTTTCGGAGGGCTCCGGAACTCGGAGCTGAAGTCTGGAGCTGCTCCAATTATAGTAGAGTGAATGTCAGCAAGTTTTGGGGATGGGAGCCGATCACTAGCGATTGGAGTTTTGGATGGTTTGACGTTGAACAGTTTTCTTTGAGCATGTAAAACACTAGTTTTACATGCTTACTCGTGTGTCGTGTGAGGAGGAGACTGTAGACACCAATCGACAAAGGAAGTGCTTCAGGGGAGGGGGAATGTTAGGCAGGAGACAGGGAGTGCTGGAACTCCCGTTTCTCCTGTCACTGTCCTCCTTAGCTGATCTTTTTCCGTGTTTTCGGGAATTTATTAATAATGTATAATATAGTAAAATTTTTAACATAAATTTAAAACATAAGTGGATATGATATAAGGTCAAATAGGCATGTGGTATTTTTCAGGAAAGGCTACGTGACTCCGTGCATAAAACCATACGAACAGGTCTCAACGCTTTCTTACTTGTAGATGAAATGTGTTGTGTTTGGCCAATAAGGAATAGGAGTAACAGTCACGTGATGCCCCACCTCACGTTTCGTCCATTCTTGTTTTCATAAACAGTTTTAGTTTTTAAATAGCATTTCATATATATAATTAAATAATTTAATCTTGTCAAATAGGTCAAATAAGTTAATTAAATAATATAAAACAGTTAGGAATTCGTGAAACTCATAACGTAATCTATCTATAAATAAAATAACTTTGCGCAGTTTTGAGCGGAGTTGAGCAGAGTAACAAATATCTCTCGCTCAGTCACCTGTTATGATTGGCTGACTCGCGTAAAGAGGGTGGAGCTAATGTGTCTCGCTCAATCGCCTGTTAGGGTCCGATCTATCAAGATGAGCAGTGTTAACGATCACGAAGTGATCACAAGCCCTACCCGTAAGGTAGGGAGCCGAAGACGCAGTTTGTGTATTTAAAATTATTTTTTAAGTTCCAGGATCAGACGGAAAAGGGTCGTAAAAGTTATTTTCCCACTGCGAAATGAAAATATGAGACGAGAAGGGGAAAAAAAGACCGCAGCGCAGAGAGAATGATTCAAGGAGTGGAGAACAGTTTGTCATAGAGACAGGTCGTAGACCGTTCATTAAAAGTTCGCATTTCCCTCATTGTTACTTTTATTTTAATTTTTCCACTCGAGCCCGCGGGATATGTGGCCCACTTTTAAGATGAACTTGAGATAGTAAATTCAATTTAATTCTCCCCTAGGGACTTTGCAGGGGAACTTTCTCTTCGGGTCCTAGGCTTTATTCATGTCACGCGCGAGACCTACCCCGTTTCTTTAGACCTACTTGATTTCCGATCAAGATTTATCCTCATTTATGAATTGTATTACATAAGTGTAATTTAATTTAACCCGTGAGAACCATAAGATTAAAAGTATAAAAACTTAATAGTGTTTTATAAGAACAGTTACAGGAAACCTTCGAAATTAAAACGATAAACAATGTTAGCCTACTTAGGTGAAGTTAAAGTTTGAGCGTCAAACAACGTGAAAAAACTAATAAATGACTACGTTATCATCCTTATTATCGTGTATTACTTTCGTCAACAGCACACCCACGAATGGGTAACTGGAAGGGTCACCGGTCGACGGTTACCCACCAGAGACCGACCACCAGGGGTCATCGGGGAAGGGATGTCACCCCGGAAGAGAAAGCCGAATTCAACTTATGTATGCTTCCTGTAGCAACTGATGAATACCATCATTACGTATAAATACAATAAAAAAATTGTAATATTGATATTATTATTGTTGTTGTTGTTGTTGTTGCCATTGCTTTGTATTGTTTATTCTACTACGCTACGTATACTTAGGAACGCATTAACTGTCGCACTATCACATGTATATACATATCAGGGGGGGGGGGGGGGGTACGAAAGTAATGCCTCTTATTGTACACTGTACAGTAACCCCTCGCTAATTCGACAACCGCTAATTCGAATTTCGCTTTAATTCATCTAAGTGTTAGCCGAATTAATATTTTTGAGAATTCGAATTATATGAAAACATTTTAAAAATGTACGAAAAAAATTCGAACAAAATTCACGCGTGAGTCGAATTGCGCGCGATAAGGTAGGTGCAGGTTGTCTATTGTTTTGGGTTCATTTTAGTTTACAGAATTTATTCTGAATTTACTTTCTTTCTCGATTTATGATTTCTGTATTAATACATTACATACGTGTATGTAGATAAAGAAGTTCGGTAGAGTCCCAAATCTGTCGAATTAGCGAGGGGTTACTCTATTTACGAACTGAAAAATAAGAGGCATTACTTTCGTAGACCATCGTATGTATATATATATATATATATATATATATATATATATGTGTGTGTGTGTGTGTGGTGTGTGTGTGTGTGTGTTATATGTTACTGTCTGTATACTTATTGTATGCCTTATATATGTAACAATAAACAATAAATTATTATCATTATTAGTTTTATTACGATACGTCATTCATATAGGTGCAATTTGTTGTTAGTATTAAAGACCATCTTTGAAACATATCAGAGCGACAAGACACAACGCAGTTATCATGAAGAAATAAAGTCATTTGGCTGCTTATTTTCTATATTTCCGTGCATTAACCCACATTATCCCTGGGTTACCTTGGTTTTGCTTCCGCCCGAATTGTTCATTCTGACAAAGGTCAAGCTTGTCATTCCACCTTACATCTACAGTTTAACGTGGAATCCGAATCATGCCTCACCAGCAGCCCAGCGTCTTACCATTAGGCTACCCAGGGTACCCATTTATCTACCAACCAATTTTTTTTATTGTGTGGAAAGATGAACAGCTGAGTTTTGCTGTACGCCGCCTGCCGTCACCGGGTCTAGATCCCGGGGCCGATCGATTCGTAGTCAGCAACGCTAACCACTACACCCCACTACACCTCCAGTGACTATATTTGTAATAAAATATTAAAAAAAAAAAACTGCTAAATTTTGTTATTTTTGCATCAAATTTCTTAGTGGAATCGATTTCTCCAAAAAAATTGTATTTATTTTATTAATAAAGGTTATTCAATTAAAAAAAATATATATATATATATATATATAACCGAACATCGAACTCCCTTCAGAGTGTAAGGTGGCCGATCAGCTCAAACTGTTAGCTTAAGTCGACGCATTAACAGTATATCCACACCTTCATAAGAAATTTTGTTTCTGGTAAAACTTGCAAATGTAATTTTGTAAAAATAATTAACCAAGAAAAATTCTGAGTTTTTGCATTAACATATTCACTGCCAAAGAAGAGAAATCTCGTCTTTTGACACGGATCAGTTGACCGCCTAAGACGAGAAATCTCGTCTTGAGCGTCTACATTATAAGCTTTATTTTGCTATATTTTGTTTAGCGATATCTTTACTTTTAATTTTTGTTTATATTTTTTGTGAGACCTTGTTTGTAGTTGGGTAAAAACTTGCAAAAATGCTGACGGTGGCTTGTTATCTTCTTAAAAAGTGCTGGCGGTGAATGTGTTAAAGATATTATGTGATTGTTAACGTAAAAAGTGTTGCCAAAGTCATTCTCAATTAGCGTGGGTGAATCTTTTTTGCAAACAATAGTAATGTTGCTGATCCAAGTTGGGTTCTTAATTAGTTTGAGGTCTGATTTGTACATCAGTTTATTTTTACCTAATGATATAATGATAATATAATAAAAAATGAAAATGAAAATGAAAAGGTTTATTGGCAGACTGTAGTCCATATGACACATATTATTAATACAATGACAGTTCATATACTAAGAATAAAAATATATACAATTGATTAGAAATAATACTGTAATGTCGAAGTTAAGTGGAGCTACAGACAGACGTTTTCGTACCAAGAGGTCCATAGCTTAGGCCTTAGAGGATAAATGGCAGGACTCATGGATAGCTTCGATGATCGGGTTGGTTGATTTTTTAATTCTTTGCATTAGACTGTGTTGAGCACGTCTTGTTACCTCCGGGAAGCTTGGGACATTGCGGGTAGAAAACATTTGCGAAGCTGAGCATCTCGGGGGTAATTTATGTAAGAGTCTAAAAGACTTGTTGTACAGCAAATTTAGAGTTCTGCCAGAACCTTTTTTATAATTCACTCACAGTTGCTGTCCGTATATATTACTGCAAAAAGTACGAAAGAGTCTTTTGCTTCACTTGTACAGAATCGAAAGTTCCTTATGGTCATATTCGCTTTAGCACACAGGCTTCGAGATTGTTTTCTTATATCCGAGTCATCACTCAAGGAGCTGGTAATAGTTTGACCCAAATACTTAAACTCTTGTACTTCCTCAATTACTTCACCATTCATTTTAAACCTTATATCAGCTGGCTGATTACAGCTCTTAGGATGAAATTGTATAACCTTAGTTTTTGTAACATTAAAAAGAATATCATGTTTCTGCAAATACATTTCGCAGACTTTTAGTAGCCGATCCAGTCCTTTAACAGAGGGACTTATTAACACCATATCATCGGCACAAACTAAGTTATTTATCCTTGTGTTATCTATACAACATCCCACTGTTGCCTCATTAAGTGAAGCAATTAATCCGTCGATATACACATTAAACAGCATAAGAGAGAGCAAGGAGACTTGTCTCACCCCGCAAGAGGAGCCAAAACACTCGGATAGTACATTGCCCCACCTAACAGTGAAAGATTGGTGGGAATACCAAAATTTCAATAAATTTAATATGTACATGGGAACCTTCCTGTCTTTTAGTTTTGCAAATAAAATATTGTGGTTCGCCCTATCATATGCCTTACTTATATCTAGGAAACAGCTATAAATAGTTGAATTACTGTCAATGTATTTAGATATTGTTTCTTTAAGTACATAGATACACAGGTCAGTTGAGTGGGACCTTTTAAAGTCAAACTGATTAGATGTCCATAGGAAACCATTTAATCGGAGTAACAAGAGTTTTTCTAGTAGTTTCGAGAAGCAGGAAGCGACAGCAGTAGGCCTGTAATTATTGCTGGACAGAATGTCTCCGTACTCATTTTGACCAGGGGCAAGATATATACCCTCATAAACTTAGACAGAGTAAAACCGTTGACGAAAGATTTTAAGTTTGCTTTGGCGTTCAAATATTCGTCTACCGTGAAAAGTAAATTGGTTAGGAATAACGTTGCAAAACAGGAACAAGCCTGTGTCTACAGCATTCCCTGTAAAAGTTGTGATTTAGTATACGTAGGAGAAACTGGAAGAAATATTGAAACCCGTATTAAAGAACACAAATATGCCTTCAGAAGTTGTAATACTAATAATACCATTTTTTATCACGCCAGCCAAAATAATCATGCTATAGATTGGGAATCAAGTAAGGTACTTTATAAATGTAATAATTATGTTAAAAGAAAAGTAATAGAATCTGTATGTATAGAACAAGAAGATAATTTTAATTTGTGCGAAGGTATTTATAAGTTGGACCCTTTAATGAGATGCTTGGTCAAAAAATCCCTTACGGCGTCGGGTAAACAGGTTCTAACCTAAGTGTGAATTTCTTAAAGGTCTCTGAATTGTTTCCTTACTCGCTATTGGTTCATTCGGTTTTTTTTTCGGTAAAATGTAAATGGAATAATAAACGTAAGTGTAAATGTAATAATGGAAGTAATAAATGTGGAAATAAATATAAATGCAATAAATGGGTAATAAAGGTAATAAAATAAATGTAATAATAGTGTAAAGGTAATAATAATAAATGTTAAAAAACGTAAATGCAATAATAAATGCAGTAATTATGTCAAAATAATAGAATCTGTATGTATAGAACAAGAAGATAGTTTTAATTTGTGCGAATGTACTTATAAGCGGGACCCTTTAATAAAGAAAAAAAAATGCCCTTCTGGGGTCGTGGGAACGGGATCTAGCCGAGGTGCGAATTCCTTAATGGTCTCTGGATTGTTTCCTTCTCGCCTTTTTCATTCGTTTTTCGGTTTACAATTTCTGTATAATAAAGAACAGTGTAATAATAATCAATGTAATAATAAATGCAATATTAAATGTAATAAATTTAATAAGAAATGTAATAATTATGTAAAAAAAATAATAGAATCTGTATGTATAGAACAAGAAGATAGTTTTAAATTTGTGCGAATGTACTTATAAGCTGGTCCCTTTAATTAAAAATGCCCTTCCAGTGTCTGGAGAACGGGATCTAACCTAGGTGCGAATTTCTTAATGCTCCCTGGACTGTTTTCCCTCTTGTTTTTGGTTCATTCGTTTTTCTCTATCCATCCGAAGAGGATGCCAGTGGGCATCGAAACTGTTGTGGAAATAAACTCTGTCTATTAGAGTGGGTTTTAATTATCATATAAATCTTAGAAAATAAACAAGATAAATTATTAATTAAATTAATAATTTTAACAAGGTATTTCTTCAGTCAACAAAAGAGGAAGCTAAAATTTAACATTTTTTTAAACCTTTTTAGAATGTTTATACATTTATTTCAGCCAAATTTGAACTGATGACGCACGAAACTCCTCAAATTCCCATAAAACAGACGTATTCTGCATAAAGTATTTGTAATGCACAAAAAAAAAGACCAACCGCTTCGATTTTGCAAGCAAATAACAATGAATTGCATCCAACGCAAATCTTCCAGTCTATGACTACGGCAATTTAAACTTTAGCACAAAGTAAACTTTGGCATATATATATATATATCTTTCAACCTTTCAAAGGTTCCGCGCGATGATTCCTCATTTCATGAAGGTCAAGCTTGTCGCCCCTCCTCTCGAGTTGGCCTCGTGAAGTAGTGAGTTGGTTTCTTGTACTCTCCACCTCACATAGCCAGGTACGCCCGGCTCATCGGGGATTGTTCTGAGCCAGGCGTCTAATCTTCTTTTGAAGATGTCCACCGCAACACCATTCGTGTTCCTTAGGTCTTTGGGCAGCTGATTAAACAGTTTTGGTCCTCTCACAACAAAACTATTTTCTTTCAGGGTTAAGGATGTTCCCTGTCTCGCCTTTAATTTAGGAACACGACACAGTCTTCCTTTCCTACTTTCTGTTTGGGAAGTTATAGGGTTCAGAGTAAGAGTAGGAACTAGTTTTTCCATTATTTTCCAAGTGTAAATAATGGTGTATCTCTCTCTTCTCCTTTCCAGTGAATATAGGTTTAGCGTAACCTTTCCCAGTAATATAGTTAGTTGCACCCCTTGATTTTGGCTGTGAATCTTCTCTGAATCCCTTCCAGCTGTCTAATGTCTTCTTTTTTTATATGGGAATGTTAGGACCTAGCAGTATTCCAATTTGGGTATGATCAGTGTTTTCAGTAGAGGAATCATTACATTCCTATCCCTTCGTTTAAAGGTTCTCAATATCTGCCCCGTTATTCTCTTTGCTCTGTTTACTGCTATGTTATTTTATGTCTCAAATTTCGCATCATCAGTCATTACAACCCCTAAATCTTTTGTTCTAGAATTTCTCTGAATTTCCTGTCCATTTGGGGTATAATATTCCATGGATTTTAGGTCTTCTCTTTTTCCGTACCGTAACAGCTGAAATTTCTTCATATTGTTGTCTTCCGTTCACTTGTAGATTCTGTTCATATCTGTTTGTAGAGATCCTATATATTGTGGGTTTCTTACTTTTCTACTGATCTTTGTGTCATCGGCAAAGGATGTTACTGTGCTGTCTCTGGTAACGTCCTCATCTATGTCAGTTAGCATGATTATGAAGAGTAGTGGAGCTAATACTGTTCTTTGTGGTAATGAGCTGAGGACCTCTGATTCTGATGAAGATACTCCTTGTACTGTAACGACTTGCCGCCGCTCATTAAGGAAATTATATATCCATTTCCCTACTTTTCCTATTATTCCCATATATATATATATATATATATACACACACACACCTTACCTTACCTTATGAACCTTATGTTGTTTCGTGCGTTGGTCTCACACGGAGGTTAAGCTGTTGGCCCGCATCTAGGTCTGGCTTGGTGGAGGAGCGAGTTGCTTTCTTGCGCTCTCCACCGTACATAGCCAGGCACGCCCGGCTCATCTGGTACTGTCCTGAGCCAGGCATCCAGTCTTTCTTGAAGACTTCAACTTTGACCCCCGTTACGTTTCTGAGGTCCTTAGGAAGCTGGTTGAAAAGTCTTGGCCCCCTGACAACCAAGCTATTTTCCTTCATTGAGGAGGTCCCTTGTCGGCCTTTAATTTGGGAACACTACACATTCTGCCTTTCCTATTTTCCAGTGTTGTTTGAATGGTAATTGGGTTTAGTTTTAGGTTTGGTACCAGTTTTTCGATCATTTTCCATATGTAGATTATGATGTACCTCTCTCTTCTTCTTTCCAGTGAGTACAGATTTAGTTTACGTAGTCTTTCCCAGTAGTTGAGTTCTTTGCAGCCATCAATCTTGGCTGTGAAATGCCTTTGCGTTTCTTCTAGTTTATTAGTTTCTTCCTTTTTATATGGGGACGTCAAAACTGAGCAGTATTCAAGTTTTGGTATAATCAGTGTTTTTAGCAGGGGAATCATTACTGTCCTGTCCCTTCTCTTGAACGTTCTTAGAACCTGTCCGGCGACTCTTTTTGCTTTATTTATCGCTATCTGATTTTGTGTTTCGAATTTCGCATCATCTGTCATTATTATCCCGAGATCAATCGCTTTCATGCTTCTCTGAATTTCCTGTCTATCTGGAGCATAATATGCAGTCTGTTTAAGTTCTTCTTTTCTACCATATCTCAAGAGCTGAAATTTCTCGGCGTTGAATGACATGTTGTTGTCTTCTGACCATTTGTATATTTTGTTCGTGTCCCTCTGCAAGGCCTCCACGTCATGTACATCGCTGATTTTTCTGCTGATCTTTGTATCGTCTGCAAAGGATGTTACTATACTTGCTGTTTACTCCGCTGTCTATGTCTGTTAGCATGATAATGAACAGGAGTGGGGCCAGTACTGTCCCTTGTGGTACTGAGCTGCGTACTTCCGATTCTGATGATGATATACCTTGAATTTTGACGACCTGCAGACGATCTAAGGAAGTTGTAGATCCATTTTCCCACTTTGCCTGTTATTCCCATGTCTTTAATTTTATGTGCTATTATACCATGGTCACATTTATCGAAAGCTTTAGCAAAATCTGTGTATATAACATCGTAGTTGTCATTGCCTTCCAATGATATTGTGTTGCTCTATTAGTTGTGATAGGCATGATCTACCTGATCGGAATCCATGCTGATTTTCGTTGAATCTTTCCCGTGTCTCCAGGAAATCATAAATTTTCTCTCTAACTATTCTTTCAAATACTTTGGTGAGGTGGGACGTCAATGACACTGGTCTATAGTTCTTTGCTTGAGATCTGTCCCCTCCTTTATATATAGGGACAATGTTTGCTCTTTTCAAGATGCTCGGTATTTCCCCAGTGTCTAGGGATCTTCTCCATATCCAGTATAAAGGTGTAGCTATTTCATTTTTACAGTTTTTAATCAATAATGCGTTCCAATTGTCCGGACCTGCAGCTGAATGTAGTTTCATTTGTCCTATAGCTCTCGCTACATCTTCTGGTGTAAATCAAAGTCTGTTATATACTCTCCTTGCAATTCCTCTTCAAAGAATGCATTTATGTCAGGTATCGCTTTGTCACTTTTTGGGGTACTGAAAACTGATTCATATTGAGCTCTCAATGTATCAGATATTTCTTTTGGATCGTCGGTTAGTTCATTATTTCGTCCTTAAGGGCCCAATAGCGGCGCGCGTTTTTGTTTTCCTTTTTGCATAGCTATAGAAGTATTTTGGATTTTCCTTTATTGCTTCTACCGCCTTTTCCTCTTCCCTCTCTGTATGGTCCTTAATCAGGGCTTGTATTTCCCTATCGATACCCTCCAGTTTTTCTTTTATTGCTTTCCTTCATCTCCGCAGTTTCCTAACTTCGCCTCCACTCTCTTTCTTTTGCGGAATAGTCTTCTCTTTTGCCTTTCTAGCCAGCTCCTCTTTCCTTTTGGCTGTGATTTCGGAGCATATTTTTCTAAAATTCTCAGCGTTTTTTCCTCCAAGGTTGTTAGCATTTCTTCAGTTGTTTTATTCTCGAAAATTGTTCTCCATTCTATTTGGGCCATGTGCGATCTGATTGCTTCCCAATTTATAGTCTTCGAGTTTAAGTTAAAGGCCCCGAATTTACTTCTTTCCACAATATGTGTATTGTCTTCTAATGCTGCCGTCATATTTGTTGATATCTCGATTAAGTTGTGGTCTGAGATAATGGTTGGGGTTATTTTTATATCAGCAATCAAGTTCGTGTTATTCGTGAATACCAGATCCAGGCAGTTATTTTTTCTGGTATTTTCTGTTATCTCCTGTGTCAGCATAAACTCGTTTGTGAGAGCCATCAACATTTTTGCTTGTTCCTGTCTTCTCTTGTGCCCCCCTTGTCCTGGTGAATATATATATTCCTATTCACCTTTTTGTATTTTATAAATGGGAAGTTAAAGTCTCCGCAGATCATTATATTGGGGGATGGAGGGTTTATGGCCTTTATTAGCTTTCTAATGTCATCAATGGCCTCCGAGAATTTTTCGGTTGGGGTGCTTGGAGGTCTATAGATGACTATTACTATCAAGTTTAGTTTTTCTATTTTCACTGCTAGGAGTTCCACATAGCTGTTTGATTTACTTATTATCGTCTCTGTCATATGACCTTCCCTACGTCTCGTCGTTCTATCCGCTCTTAGTAAGTTGAAGCCCTCTATATTTATCTCTTTCTTATCAATACAATGTTCGCAGTTTTCACAATTTCCTTGGCAATCTTTAAGATGAGTTTCTGTGAGGCATGCGATGTCCGCCCTTGTTTCGTCCATAAATCCTTTCAGGTACGAAACCTTATTGAGTGATTGGTTTGGTCTTATTCCTTGAATATTAGCCAGGACAATTTTTATGTTCTCTGTTTTTCGTTGCCCCTTGTGCATTTCAAGTTCGTTTTCCTTCGATATCGCTTGATTCGTTGCTCTATGATCCTCCGAAAGAGATCCGTTTCCTCCTACTTGTATTGGTAGCTTCTTGCCCGGTAGCGATTTGGCTCGGGGGTTTCCAGCTGTGTCAACTGCATGTGGATGACATTTAGCATTCGTAAGGTGTCTGAGATGTTGAAAAAATTTTCTTGTTCGCTTATTGTGTTCCTATTGTTGTTCCTATTGTTTTATTCCTATTGTCATTTAAACTTTTTCCTTTGTTCGTTGAGTCCGTCGGGAGATGTTGATAGTAGCATTTATTCCCGAATTTGCAGGTTCCATATTTTGCGTAAGTCTGCAAAAGTCCGTCTCCAAATTTACAATGACCATTATTATAGAAGAAATTGCATATTGGGGGATGTTCATATATACATTGTCCTCTTTTAAATCTGCAATTATCTTTTATATAATACCTGCATATAATTCCTTCCCCATATTTACTCTTGGCTTTTGTTTTTTGCTCCTTATTGGGGGACAGTTTTACTTCGTTTACTTGACTGCCCTCTTGTCTTGTCCTATTTGTGCTATTTGTGCTAGTTGTGTTTGTGTCCTTCGTTGCCCTTATGCTGTGTGTTGTCTTTACACTCTTTGTCGCCTGTGTGTTTTCGGCCTCGTTTTGTGACGGTATTTGAATTTTTCTATTTCGCCTTTCTCCGTTTCTTCCGTTTTCCACTGTTCTTTGTTTCCACTTTCCTCTTTCATTCTCTTCTCGTAGTCTCTTTCTGCTTTAAATACCGTAAAAGAGTTTAATTCGGTCAAGCAGTTCTCGCAGAAAAATTTTATCCATTAAACTGCTTTGCGTTCGTTATAAGGGAGATTTTTTCATCTCCCCATTCTAGGCATTTAAAATCAAAAAGTAGCTGACAAAAATCGCACCTCATCGCCTCTGTCTCATCTGTTGCATTTACAGATACCACAGAGTTGCGGTATGCATTAATTTCCATGTTGGTGAAGTGACTCAAAAAGGGGTATTATGGGAGGTATTGGGTGGGGGATGACTCAAGCTGTGTGAGGGAAAGAATTTTCCGTTACTCCAGGGTAGGGGATGTGGCACGCTGTATACTTCTCACTGATTGGTCCTCTCGACTGTGGCTGCGGGGATAATGGGGGGATATTTGCGGGCACTTCAAAAACAAAACTTTCCTCACAAAGAGACTCGGAAAAAAAAAAACAAATGCTGTATATATTAATTCACTTTGATTTTATTTACTTTTTTGGTATGCCGCGATTTTTACTTTTTTAAAAAGAAATACCGCTATGCACTATCAATTAACTCACAATATCGGCACCGTTTAAAACTGATTAACTGCAGGATTTTTACTGTAATACCGCTTTTATTCGGACTTCGATCGAAACACGTGTAACCGTCACAACAGCAAACAAACATATATATATATATATATATATATAGTAAAAGGCAGTTCTCGCCTTCAGTACTTAGCAGTGAAAATGAGCAAGGAAATAAACAGAAAGTTGCTTTGGGTTTAGACTCGAACCTCTCCTTAAATTTGTTTTATGGCGATCTGAATGAGGCCTTTGTAACCAGCAACGCTAGAAAATTTTCCATTAATTTTATTTCTTTATATATATATATATATATATAATATATATATAGAGAGAGAGAGAGAGAGAGAGAGAGAGAGAGAGAGAGAGAGAGAGAGAATGTAATACGAAAGGTTTAATTTTTGTATAATTTTCTTCCATCATTCCACTACTGTTAACATATTTCTATGAATAGAAGGATTTACTGCTTAGATACAGATTCTTTCTTATTGTTATCATTATGAGAAATTTTATTTCACAGAGGCAGCGGATCTTGGGATCGGATCCGATCTGGCGGGGATCAGTCAACAGAATAACGAAATTCGAGAAAACTGTTTTGGACGATCCATCATCGATGGGAAGAGAACATTTTCAAGTGGAAATTTTGGTTACTTTGTAGGGAGAATGTTTGAAGACGGAAGGACAGTCGTGCCTAAACCTGGTTGTTCACTTTGGTAAGACATATTGATTTTAGTATGCGTCAAACTCAAACTCTTGGGGTTGAGGCTCTGAGTTCGCTCCCGGCTGCTAACGCCTCGGTTAGGTTGGACCGGCCACTCACTTTGTTAATGTTTGGGATCAGGTAACCTTTGGAAAGAACTCATTCCTACAGTGTGGGGAAATTAGTTGCGGATGTTGTTTGTTTTATACTCCAAGTTGTTAACTGCGTGTTCCCGAAAGGTAATTTTTCGTAGATCCAAATTATTTACAAATTATAAATTTCGCAGTCTTTAAATAAGTTTAATTTTCATATAATTTTTTCTTTTTTTATTATTATTATTATTATTATTATTATTATTATTATTATTATTATTATTATTGTTATTAATTGGTTAATAATATATTTATTTAAAATTTATTTGCTAATTTCTTTCATGAAGCGGATGTTTGCAAATTCTTAAACAATTTTCCTACGAGATAACTGCAGTAACCAACTTAAAGTTCTCCCGGAAGTATCTCACTCCCAGAAAGGCGTCATTTAATGTAAGCGCTTATTACATCATTTGGTATTCCTATCAGAACTGTCCTGCTTGTTGTCATTCGCCTTGTGCTCTATTCTTAGTCGTTCTGAGAGCTGATTTAAATTATTCCAGTATTATTATTCGCTCTATTTCCTGACTGATAACATATATCCCCCATTAACATTTATTCCATGTTTGTTTTTGAGATGAATGGTAAAGAAATTACCTTCCATGGGTTTCTACCTTTTAGTCTCTTCATCACCAACAGAAGATTCCTTCTGTGCACTGCCTTGTATTATACATAATTTATATTCGATTCAATTCGATATTATTTTTTCTGCATTTTTTATGTTTTGAAATCTTGTTACGTGAATCATTCCATTTTGTGAAACTCAAAATCCACTTTAATTTCATTTTGAAGCTTATATTGCTCCGATGAATGGAAACAAGAGTCCTCATTTTATTCGACTACTGCACTATCTTTTCCTGTTATCTACGTATAGAAATCTATGGTTTCAGGTTGGGTAGGTCAATCAATCTCATTCATAAGAATCGAGAAGTGATTGATACATTGTAAAGATTGAAGTTCCTTAAACATCCAAATCAAAGTATGTTAATTGGCTTTTTGTAACTTTAATGTTCCAATTACTAAAGGGTTCGTAACATTGACCGTATTGATTCCCATTTTGGTATGCAAGGTCGAAAAAGAGCGCCAGTAAGTAAGTAAGTAAGGCTATTGTCTATGTTATTGTTCCCAGACTGGAATAAACTTCTGAGATAAATTTTTCCTTAACTTATTTTGACATTTAATAGGGAGCCAAATGGTTTAAAAATTTAATGTCATAAGGAGCTTCACTGCTTACAGAGCACCTGAGTATACCCCAAATAAAACCTAAATTTAGAACTTATAACTTCTTTTTGATGGTGCATACGAGGGGAAGATTTTCCTTCTTTTGGGTATCAAAGCTTCTTGTTAGATAATATAATAAATTCTTTTAATGATGCATAACTTCTTTAAATAGAAGAAATGGTCTTCAAAACTTCTTTTTTTGAGTGATTTGAGACAATAGAAGATTATATTTCTATGTACAGAAGGTTGCGGGAGGTCTTTGTTTTCTGTGATTAAGTGCATTAGAAAACTTTAAGAGCACTACATTATTATTACATCATCATTACATTATCATTATCAGTGTAAAAGAATGAGCTTCCTGATAGATGTAAATGTTTCACGGTTTGCTGGCGAAGTATTTTCGTTCGTTAGAGCCATTTCTGTTAGTTTTTTCTTTACCCTGAACTCTGAATGAGAGCCATATTTCACAAATCTTGTTTTCTAGGGAATTAACCTATCCTCTTCTTAAGAAATTGTTGAGCAACATCGGACTTAAGTTGTGCACTTTTTAGGCTTTTTATTAGTCACTTTATACTTTTTTGGTCCATTTCCTTTGTTCATATTTTTTAGTGAATTCTTCTGCTTGTGCTTTCAAAAGTGCTGTAGTTTATATCAAATTAAGATCCCTTATGTTGTATGCTTCCTCATTAAGAATACAAGAGTTTCCATGGTCTCTAGCTGTTGATTCTTTTAGGAGATTTTATAGCGTTACTTGTCCTGTTTTGATTTCCCTTCGGTCCTCCGAAAACATCGTAAATAACCCCAAATATATCTCCAGAGATTTAACTTCTGATCGGACATCCTCCCTGAGTCTCATGTTCAATTCTCAAAGATTTCATATTTTCTGAAGTTAGCAAGATGCTTCTGAATGATAGCAAAATGTCAAATAACTCACTTATTTTCAAATGACTTACTTGCCATGCTACACCCTATTTTTAACTTCCATGTACTCGTGTGTTTTTTGTCAGTCAAATAACTCAAATATTTAAATTCATTCACAACCTCTAAAGTTCCTCCATTCATCACAAATTATATGCCGACTCTCTCTCTCTCTCTCTCTCTCTCTCTCTCTCTCTCTCTCTCTCAACGACATTTTATTTACATTCACTTCCAATAATCTCCTTGCACATACATCAACAAAACTTGTCACTACTTTCTTTAATTCATCCTGTCATTCATCCAGAAGCACCACATAATCTTCAACATCATTTCCTAATCTGCTTATACAGTATATATATATATATATATATATATATATTAATATATATATATATATATAGGTGGTAACAGAGCAATGGCCAAAAATTATCGGCCAGTGGCTCTCACTTCACACCTTATAAAGTGTTTTGAACGCATAATTAGGAGCAAAACTACCTACTAATTACAAGAAAAAGACTTATACAACCCAAATCAACGTGGTTCAGGGCGGGAAGATCATGCCTGTCACAGCTACTAAAACACCAGGAGAAAATATTTGAAACATTGTGTCGAGGATAAAATATTGATGATGTAATATATACGGACTTTGCTAAAGCCTTCGATAAATGTGACCATGGAATCATAGCACACAAACTTAAGAATACAGGAATTACTGGAAAGCTAGGAAGGTGGATATTCAATTTCTTGACGCAAAGAACGCAAAGAGTGGTGGTAAACGGAATTGAATCGGAAGTCTCGGAAGTCGTGAGCTCTCTCCCACAAGGGACAGTATTAGCTCTCTTGCTGTTCATAATGATGATTGCAGATATTGATGCAGATATTAAGGACAGTATTGTATCATGCTTCGCAGATGACACAAAGGTATGTAAAGAAATACTGAACGAAGATGACATAAGAAAATTACAAAACGACATTGAAACATTATTCCAGTGGGCAGAAGACAACAATATGAAGTTCAACGAAGAAAAATTCCAACTTCTAAGATATGGTAATAACACAGAGGTACAGAAAAAATGGTACAAAACTCTGCAAGCCAAACAGATAACACCAAATCCACAAGTCAGGGATCTGGGAGTAATAATGTCACAAGCCCACACAGAAAAAAGAGACATTGCGAACATTGAAGCTATACAAAGGACTTTTACGTCTAAGATAGAGGAAACGGAGGGTGAAGACTAGTGGTCTCGACTGCAATCCCTGGAACTCTACTCTCTTGAAAGAAGGCGCGAGCGGTACACAATAATATACATATGGAAAATACTTGAGGGCTCTGTCCCTAACCTTAGAAATGAAATAGAAACAAACTGGAATGAGAGAAGAGGCAGATTTTGTAGTCCCAGCTGCGGTGGGACAAGGGGCCATGAAAACGAGGATGGAAAATACCCTCAGAATACGGGACCCAAAGC
>JAJOZX010003993.1:92500-257500 GCA_023014485.1 Bathynomus jamesi
AATTATGGTGGATATTGGAATTTGGAACAGGGTGTGCGGAACATAGTAGAGAAGGTAAAACCTAAACTTTAAGTTACAACATAATTGTGTTATACTAAAATGTGTTATACTTTCATTAAATAAATAGATATTTTGTTTAATTTTATATGTTGTGAATTAAATATGTTATACTTTCATTAAAAAATAGTTTATTACCAATCTGGGCCCATTTTCTGCCTATCCTAATTCGAGAGGAGTGAAATTGTCAATCTTTTTGAAGGTTCGGAAAAAGTTTGAAGGGCTTTTATTGACGAGACAAAAAGAATCGAAAATCGAATCGAGAATCGAAATTAAGTGGCCGAAACGAATCGAAAATCGAATCGAAATGAAAAGTCCCGAATCGTACATTTTTAGTTTTTATACGTCACCCTGTATATATTTAATAAATAAATACCTAATAAATAAATAACTGAATAAGTAAATACTGTCATTTCCTTATCCTGCAAATTTTGTGGCAATCGAACCTACAGACTGCCATCTTCCAACTTTACAAATTTGGTGCAAATTATCATGATTATAAGAGAGATCCTGTAGTTTCCCTTCCAAACTTACAGATCTGGATTCTTTCGTGTTTAATGAGGACATAACTAGTGATGTCACGCTCGCGTGAATGGTGAACTGATAACCGAAGGAATTAAAGGAAACAGAAGGAAAACGGGAAGAATAAGAGGAAAACAAAAACCAACTGAAAGGAAAAAGAAACGAGGATCGGGGATAGAGATAAACCGAGGCATAATAGAGAATGGGCAAATATATGGAAAGATTACAGAAAGAGATTAAGCTGATTAAAAGATAAATGAAATATAAAAGAAAATGATAAAGAATCTAAAGAGAATTACGGAAAGAGCAACGATAGATAGAAATTAAATAAAACGGATGAAATACAAAAATACCAGAAAAATATAGAAAATTTCTCCCCTTTGAAATAATGCATAATATTAACTTCATGGATTTCCTTCGTGACGTCATTATCCAGTTTTACGACAAAATTTTAAAGTTTTTTCAGAATGTTTTGGATTTGCAATGAGGTTCATTTGCAAGGCTATTTTAAAGATGCTTACCTTCATTTATGTTCATATTACCCTTTCATTCTTTCCGCCTAATTCAAGTGGCCACTGTTACTCACATGGAAAGACTGTTATTAGCCAGAAACTTATTGTAATGATCTATTGCTTTGTTTTAGTTTGTTTCTTCATTCAAGACTGACCTCCGATTTCAGTCATCCACTGTGATGGGCTTTTCAGGACGTTTCAGAGGCTTACCTCAATGGTTTCTTTGAAGATACAAACTTGTGCACCATCCACGCCAAAATAGTTACCATCATGCCAAAAGACGTTCAATTGGCAAGAAAAATTCGAGGAGAAATAGCGTAATTATTACGTTTATCGCTTATCAAAAGCCTTTTCTTTCTACTCGAAAAAAATTTACTTATTAACATCTACATACTGACCTTACTAAACCTCTTATTGACCACATTATGGTCAGATATAGACCCATAAACCGTACATGACACAGGAATACTCCTTGCAGGCAAAACTGACCACCTCCCAAATTACGTCACAGTCAAAACCACGACAAACACCCTAAAATACATAAGTATTAAATTCAGAAAAAACAAGACCTAATCAGCTTAATAAATTCAAAACGAAATTATGTGCAGCGAGTTTCGACTTCATTGATAACCAACGTGCAGATATAAATATCAAATTTAAAAAGTTTCAGAAAACACTATGAACTGCTTTTTAATGAATCCTGCCCTATCATTGACAGAAATATTCCTACTGTTCGAATTAACAATCCTTGGTTGACTCCAGGTGTAAATACATCCATTAAACAAAAAGGATCATCTGAAGATCAGGGCCCCCGGCCTTGGTTAGTTAACCTTATAAGGCTAACTAACGAAAATACCACGACTTAACCTAACCAATCGTTAGGTCAACTGTACGCCCTTGACGGTTGGTTAGGTTAAGTCGTGATATTTTCGTTAGTTAGCCTTATAAGGCTAACTAACGAAGGCTGGGGGCCCTGATCTTCAGGTGATCCAAGAAAAACATAAAATATAAAAAATTTTGAAAGAAGGTTTACTCCCAAAAGAAGTTTTCACTCACTAGTGAAAAAGACTTAATTCATTAATACTCAAAGCAAAAGCTAATTATTACGAACATAAATACAAGGACGATCCCAAACAGTATTGGAACCTCATTAACAAGGCGATTAATAAAAACAAACAAAATCCTCCACCCCTGATAAGCTATTAATTAATAATAAGCTCATTACAAACACAACAAATATTTTAAATACTTTCAACGAAGTTTTCATCGAAGTGGGAGCTAAACTCGCCTCTAATATCTCACCCACTGTCCGGTCTTTCGATACGTACCTTGGTCATCCCTCAACACTCTTTCTTCCTATCCTCTACTATGACACGATTTGATGACTGCCATAAAACAATTGAAAAATAAAAACTGTACCCTGGACACAATCCCAAACAGAATTTATAAAGAGTGCGAACTTAATTGCGCCCAAGCTCTCAAAGCTCATAAACCTATCCTCAAAAAGGTATCTTCCCAGACTGCTTAAAAGGCTAGAGTATGCCCTATTTACAAATCAGGAGTTAAAACTTTCCCCTCAAACTACAGACCCATTTCCGTCCTTTCAACCATCAGTGAACTATACGAGAGCATAATATTTAATCAAATAATACAATTTATACTAAGACACAAAATAATACGCAAACAACAATTTGGCTTGCTACGAAAACACACGACGAACGACGCAATAACTGCGATATTAAAAGAACTTTATAGCATTCTGAACTACAAATAAAACACTACTAATCATATTTCTTGATGAAGCTAAAGCCCCTTGACTCAGTACCTCATGACATACTCTTAAAAAACTCAAACATTACGGACTACACTCGGGATAGTTCCGCTCATGCTTGACTAACAGGACATAATCTATAGCACATGATTCTCTTAAGTTATGTCACAGACAAGATCCATCTCCCACGGAGTGCTTGAAGGGAGCATTCTGTCACCTATCCTGTGCCTCCTTTATACAAACGACTTCCATTGGTCATTAAATAATTCGTCCTGTTACCAGTATACAGATGACACGTCAATCATAACCTCACATAAAGATTTATTACTAGTACAAACAACCAACAACAATGCACTCCAAAGAATATATTTATGACTTAACGCTAGCAGACTATATGCATGAAAAAAACAGCTGACATAGTCATCACAAAAAAGAAAACATTGCCCTCCTCTAACCCCTAAAAATAAATTCAGCCTTGTCCAACGAATGCAAACGGCCAAACTTCTGGGAATTATCCTCCATTGAAACCCCTCATTCAAAGAGCACACTGAAGATTTATGAAACAAATTAGCCAAGGTCTCATTTGTAATGACGAAAATATATGCAGCACTCCCAAAACAAGTTCTTAGATCCATACTTCACTGTGGTATACTCACACCTACAATAGTGCGGAAGTTTACGTCAGTATTTTATGCAGCCACTAGTGGTAATCCAGAAAATAATAATCAGGAAAATCTATATATCGAACAAACATCATGAAAGTACGGGCAAAATGTCTCACAAGTTAAAAATGTTCAAACTAACAGAAATCTACAAACTAAACGTTGCCTCGTATGTGTTTCAAATCGTCCATAATACTGCACCAGAAATCATCCGAAATAAAATATTAGCTTTCCAAACTGAACACCGCTTTAACACAAAACAATCAAACGCGTACATCAGAAAACCAAATTACACTCTAGATTGTGCGACTAGATCCATATGTTTCACAAGACCCGACCTCTGGAACACTCTCGATCAGGAGACAAAAGAATCTAGATTCTAGCTTCTAGACTCTAGAGTCTAGAGCGTTAAAAGCTTTCCAGAGAAAATTGAAAGACAAATTCATCAAACCACACAAACTCCATATCCCCTTTATTACCGTAATAATAAATTAATCTATATTCCTACATAGCAAATTCAAAATAATAAAAATAACAAATGAAAAGACAAAAGCAAATACATGTAAGGTTAAGAAATCAATGTCTGTTAAGATATTCAGGTAGCAAGATATTTTATAATTAATATTTAACTTCTTATATCTCAGCCAGTAAGAATATGTAATCTTAGTTGAATATCTATATGTATATATAAATTTGTCTGAAACTTACTACAAATGATCGCTATGTCTTTATCTCTCTTTGTTCCTATGTCTTTAAAATCAATGTAAATAACCTCTTTTTCTTTCTGCATTATCTAATAAGATTTGCCAAATAACCCCATTCTGCCAATAAAGCATAATATTTGTTTATAAATGGCAGTTTTATACTATATATGAAATAAGAAGGAATTACTGTCGAATATGTATGTATGTACATATGTGTGTGTGTGTGTGTGTGTGTGTGTGTGTGTGTATTAGGTGCATATTCATTTGTATAAAATTGTATGTATATGTTGCAACTGATATACTGTATGTCCTCAACATGTATAATAAATTGCATTATTATTATTATTATTATTATATTGTGTTACGTATGTTTAGGAGAGCATTACCTGTCGCTTTACACTGTCATATGTATATCCCTTTATGAGCCAATGGAGTGGCCTCCATACTCACCTGACCTCACACCCCTTAACTTTTTTGTGGGATTACATAAAAACAGGATCTATTCTACCAAGCCTAAGACACTTAAAAACCTAAAGACCAAAGTCTATGAGATAATGAACAACATCCCAGCTGAGCTATTTCCAAAAATTATACTAATTATATTGAACATTTGTGTAAGGTTCAATATTGTGTCAGAAAAAAATAGAGATTACACTGAACATGTTCTTCAATTAAGGCTAACTCCTATATTTTACAGTATCTAATTGCATTTGTCTTTGTATCTAGATTCCTTCTTTTAAGCTTAGAACATTTATTTAGAAATAGGGGCATTCTCTCGTTACACACACACACACACACACACACACACACACACACACACACACACACATATATATATATACACACACACACCTTGTTAACCTTGTTTGGGTTCCGTGCGTCGGTCTTTCTTCACACGAAGGTCAAGCTGGTGGCCCCGCCTCTAGTCCTGGCTTGGTGGAGGAGCGAGTTGCTCTCTTGCGCTCTCTATCGTACATAGCCAGGTACACCCGGCTCATCTGGTACCGTCCTGAGCCAGGCATCTAGTCTTCTCTTGAAAACTTCAACTTTGACCCCCTGTAAAGTTTCTGAGGTCCTTTGGAAGCTGGTTGAAAATTCTTGGCCCCCTGACAACCAAACTATTTTCCTTCAGAGTTGAGGAGGTCTTTGAGGCATATATATATACAGGGCCGCCGCTTCCATTAGGCGAGGTTAGTAAATGCTAAGGGCGCCAAAGATCTGGGGGGCGCCAGCGCCTCCCGCCCTGTGCACGTCTGATAGTATTATGTAAGAACAACATGAAAAAAATAATGAAGGAATGAGAAGCATAGACAAATGATGAAAGGTTGTACGACGTATGTACACCAGTTTAGCTTGACTGATATTTACATAATTAACTTATTCATCTTATTGGGTCATTATAGAACTTTCACTATCACGACCTTTAACCCTTTAGGGACGGGAGTCGTAAATAAGCGATTTAAAAATGTTGCGCGCACAGACGGGAGTCGTCAATAAGCGACTCGGCTTATTTACGGCTTAATATGAGTTCCGGGAGTCGTCAATAAGCGAATAACTGTTTTTATGTGACATATGCCCTTCTTGCTTGGAAAAAACAGTAGATATGTCCTTTTGCACGCATATTTTAGCACTTTGAGCGTTCTGATTTGTTACTACATATGCCTCGCTTACTCGCTGTTTTGATTGGTCATGACACTTTCTTGAACTGTGAAATGATTTTATAATTTTATAATAAATGTATGTATTAGCAAATTAAAATAGATCAGTGTAAGGCAAATAGTTTCTTCAATATGGTACCTTGATTACTTTGTGGGCAAACCCAATCGTGAAGTGGGAGGCGGGTGGGGCGCCAGCTGCAATCCTGCTAAGGGCGCCAAATAGGCTGGCGCCGGACCTGTATATATATATATACACGGTGAACCAAAAGTAGGTGGACAGTAGGTTGAATACGGTTTGTGTTATATTATATTATAACTATGGTGTTCATTATAACTATGGTGTTTGTGTTTTATTATATTAAATATTATAACTAAATTTATTTAAAATTTTATTTGTATTATAGTATACAAAAAAATTAAATATGTATTCTCAAAATAAACGTTATCATTTACTGTCCACCTACATTTGGTTCACCCTATATATATATATATATATATATATACAGAACGATAAAAATTGAAAATTGGAATTGAAATTCTTGTAGAAGTTTTTAAAAGAAAAACACATTGTAAGGAAATGATTGCAGTAAATAAAGAAAGCTTTTCTCATTTCATATCAATTCCATTTTCCATATGGAGTGAATTAGTGAAAATAGGATCTTAAACGATGTCTCAGCATTAATAAATGGGTGTCACATAAATTTGGAAATGAAGCATGAATTTAACGCCAAAATAGGACCATCTCTGACGAGACATTTCACAAAACTTCAAAATACGAAACTGAATTGAAAAAAAAAATTCGTGGTCGAATGAATGTTTGATAAGTAATTATAAACAGAATCTCAGTGAATAGATTTTAGCATTTGTTTTTAACAAAGATATAAAATATGTGTGCTAATAGAAGGCATTCATAAATATTATCTGTACGAGTGAAATACACACACACACACACACACACACACACACGTGCGCATCACCCAAAGGTGATATACTAACGTACACTATAAAGAAAATGTTCTTTGAACAAAGTAATCTGAAATTTCAAAGGAAAAGTTAACAGATTGTCCTTCAAAAATATTATAGGACGATGTCCCGTTTTCTCAAAATACATGATTTCGGATGAAAGTGTCCTTTGACTGGGCTGCGAATTCAGTCTATTTTATTTTAGTTTTTAATAAATTGGTGGACAATTCATAGTCTTACTGCACTGCACTAACAAAAAGTGTCTGGTACTTGAATTTTTTTATACTGCATCACTTCAATCGATTACCCATTTCTAGAATATTAGAACTTGGGGAAACAAGAAATTTGTGAGAAAAGTTTACCTCTGAGAAAATGTTTATATCACGTTTATATAATTTTCTCAGAGGTAAGCTCTCCTCACAAATTTCTTGTTTCTACAAATTCTGATATTCTGGAAATGGGACAGGAACAGGGAAGGGACAGGGAAGAATAGAAACTTAAATAGAAGAAGAGGGTAGGGGTAAAGAGGAGGAAAAGGGAGGGGAGGAAGCGAAAGGAGAGCGTGAGTAGATTAACCCTTTCATGCCGTATGGGCACAAATGAGACCATCATATTTTATGAGATTTTAGTCATTCCCGAGATATAACACAAGTTTTTTTTTTGGCATGAAAAGTAAACGAAAATCAGGTATGAAAGGGTTAAGACGAAGGCCCACGAGAAAGCCGGCAGGCCCCTAAAAGAGTGACAGCAGACCGACGGGGGAACCACCGACGCTTTCTCGTAGAACAAAAGAGAAAAACCCTGCCGCCTACGAGGTCACGAAACCGTGGAACCGATTTGTCAAGTATACTGACAAATATACCTAACTTCCAAATTTTGCGAGACAAATTTACTCATCAGAATTGAAATTAGAAAGAGAAAATGATAACAGAGATAAAGAAAATTTTCTAGACTTGAGTATACAAATTAGAAATGAAAAACTAGTTACGTTACGTGCAGTGTTGATAACAAAATGGACAATTACCAATTTAATGTGATGACATTCCCTTTTAATGATAGCTTAATTATAAATAATTTAACGTACCAAGTTTTTTACTCACAAGTAGTCAGATATGCAAAGATATGTTGTAAATATGAAGATTTTAATCAAAGAATATTCTATGCAATAGATTATTCCATAAAGATAAACTCATTCACAAATTAATAAGACTAACATGAAAAATGCCAAATATATTAAACAAATTCAACTACATAAAAACTAGTGAATTCATTAATAATTTGGATATATAAGTCATGCATACATCGTACGAATGTATGCGTGTATATATGGGGGTATATATGTGTATGTATGTACAGTATGTAATCTCGTTAACCTCGTTGCAGTTTCGTACGTTGATCTCTCTTCACACGAAGGTCAAGCTAGTGGCCCCGCCTCTAGGCCTGACTGGAGGAGGAACGAGTTGCTCTCTTGCACTTTCCACTGCACATAGCCAGGTATACCCGGCTCATCTGGCACCGTCCTGAGCCAGGCATCTAGTCTTCTTTTGAAGACTACAACTTTGAACCCTGTCACGTTCCTGAGGTCCTTTGGAAGCGGGTTAAAAAGTCTTGGCCCCCTGACAACTAAGCTATTTTCCTTTAGTGTTGAAGAGGTCCCTTGTCGGGCCTTTAATTTGGGAACACTACACATTCTGCCTTTCCTATTTTCCAGTGTTGTTTGGATGGTAATTGGGTTTAGTTTGAGGTTTGGTTTATGTGTGTGTGTATAATATACATATATATTATATATGTGTGTGTGTGTGTGTACAGAGAGAGTATATAGAGAGATATACTCGTATGCAAAATAAATATGGGAAACATATAAACAATGAAAATAAATTGATTTTTTTATGACAATGCAAACGTTTAGGATATAGATTATAGAAGTATATACTACAAACGAAAATAATTTCAGACAGTAAACATCATGAAGAAATACGAAATCAAAGGACAATTAAAAATAGATAGGCAAACAGTGGTATAAGACTACATATATAAAATACATTTTCGGGCACATCAAACAGTTGTATTTATGAGATACGGAAGTACAAGCCTGAAGCGAAAATACGAGCGTGGAAAATCACGAAATATACTGTAGTTGGTGGACAGATAATGGGACGGTAAGGTTTCGGAAATAGATATTAGGCAAAATTAAAACAGTCGAAAGAAAATAAAAATCAAACAGCTGGAAGCGAACTTGAGAGAGAACAACAAGGGTATTCTGTCTAGAATTAATAATAAAAAGAATAATAACTGTATTAATAGTAATAATAGTAATAATAATAGTAATAATAATAATAATGGTAATATGAGAATAAAAACCCACTCTAATAGACAGAGTTTATTTCCACGACAGTTTCGACGCCCACTGGCATCCTCCTCGGGTGGATACAGAAACACAAATGAAACAAGACAAGAAAAGTAAATTGGTTAGGAATAACGTTGCAAAAGAGGAACAAGCCTGTGTCTACAGCATTCCCTGTAAAAGTTGTGATTTAGTATACGTGGGAGAAACTGGAAGAAATATTGAAACCCGTATCAAAGAACACAAATATGCCTTCAGAAGTTGTAATACTAATAATGCCATTTTTTATCACGCTAGCCAAAATAATCATGCTATAGATTGGGAATCAAGTAAGGTACTTTATAAATGTAATAATTATGTCAAAAGAAAAATAATAGAATCTGTGTGTATAGAAAAAGTAGATAATTTTAATTTGTGCGAAGGTACTTATAAGTTAGACCCTTTAATGAGATTCTTGGTCAATAAATCCCTTACGGAGTCGTGGGAACGTGTTCGAACCTAAGTGTGAATTTCTTAAATGTCTCTGGATTGGAATGTTTCCTTACTCGCTTTTAGTAAATGTAATAATGGAAGTAATTAATGTGGAAATAAATATATGCAGTAATTATGTCAAAACATTAGGATCTGTATGTATAGAACAAGAAGATATTTTTAATTTGTGGAAATGTAGTTATAAGCTGACCCTGTAATAAAATGCCCTTCTAGTTTCGGGAGAACGATATCTAACCTAGGTGCGAATTTCTCAATGGTCTCTGGATTATTTCCTAATCGCCTTTTTCATTCGTTTTTCGGTTTATAATTTCTGTATAATAAACAACAATGTAATAACCAATGTAATAATAAATTTATAATTTCTGTAATTAATAATTATGCAATATTAAATGTAATAAATTTAATTATAAATGTAATAATTATGTAAAAATAATAGAATCTGTATGTTTAGAACAGGAAGATAGTTTTAAAATTTGTGCGAATGTACTTAATGAAAATGCCCCTCCTGTCTCGAGAGAATGGAATCCAACCTAGGTGCGAATTTCTTAACGGTCGATCCCTGAACTGTTTTTCCCTCTTGTCTTGTTTCATTTGTGTTTCTGTATCCACCCGAGGAGGATGCCAGTGGGCGTCGAAACTGTCGTGGAAATAAACTCTGTCTATTAGAGTGGGTTTTTATTCTCATATTTTGACCTTCACGTAAAAAAGTGAAGTTTTTTGCATTTAATAATGGTAATGTTTATAATAGTAGTGGTAATGACGAGAATAGTGGTAGAAACAACTCAATGATACTTGCAGGAATGAGAACGGAGGGACTAAACTGGATTAGTAAACTAATGCTGTAATGCTGTCTGCCATTTTGCGAAAAGGCAGAACTCCAATTAAGAGATTCAATCCAGTTCGATTGAAATTATTCAAATTATTGAAATTTAAATTATTGAATGCCCAGTTAGATTAACTGATTGTCCTCTTAGGTCAAATGTCCGCCCTTGACGATTGGTTAGGTTAAGTCGTGATATTTTCGTTAAACAACGAAAATATCACGACTTAACTTAACCAATCGTCAAGGGCGGACATTTGACCTAACCGGACATTCAATTAACCTAACAGGGCATTCAGTTGACCTAACCGGCCATTCACTATCCAGTTCCGCCGTTTCGAAAAATGGCCGACAGCATTACCAGTCATTTTTCAAAATTGCCAATATGCCGGCCTGTTTGCAAAGTGGCCTGGCATTTAATGCCATTATGCAAAAGGCCGGGTTTTTGGCCCTTTTGCAAAAGGCCGATCTTTTTTCAAAACGGCCGATTTCGCAAAAGGCCATAATATATATATATATATATATATTATTCAGTGGCGACTCCTGCACTCGGGCTTCTCGGGCTGAGCCCGAGAGGCAAGGAGCAAGGAGAAGCATGAGAGATAAAATTGTGTATTTATGGATTTAAGTTTTAAAAAAAAGTTTTAAATACAAATTGTAAAAATGGTTTTTGGCTGGTAGTATGTAACTATTTTTCTGTCTAGCCTTCGTCACGCAAGCAAATTTTGAGCGCATTTAGATACCCTTACTACTTATAAAAAAACTATATTGACACATTAAGTTTTCGTGTAATCTTTCAAGATTCTTTACTTGGGCGCAAAACATTACGCCCGAGAAAATATAAGTAATATCGTATATTTAAAGTTCTTTTAATGAATAATTATTTGCTTGCATACAGTTACATAATAGTAGTCCTTCTAATTCTCATTAAATAAAATACGTTTTTCCTCCTATTGATTTTTTTTATAAAGAAAAAAACATTTCAACTCGGGCTTATATCCTTCGGCCTTGTAGAGGCACAATTTTTAATTCTGGCGATACATGGTAACTTTTTACGTTTCGATAAGCGTGCCTTCAACTGCCTGAGAGAAAAAGGTTTTAAATTTGGCTATTTTATTCATTGCTATGCACATAAGTTAAATTTAGTGTTAAGTAAAATGTCAGAGAAAGTTAACGGGGCTAAAATGTTCTTTTCCAATGTACGTGCTTTCAGTAAATTTGCTTCTTCAAGTACGAAACGAAAAGCTGTATTTAGAGAGCTTAATATCAGCATTCCATCACTTTGTGAAACAAGGTGGTGCTATAGATCTAGAACCGTGTCAGCAATAAAAAGGCAGCGTGAAACTCTGAAAAATGCATTTCAAAAGATTTTAGATGACAGTGCAAGATGGGATGAAGATACTCTTAATCAAACTGATAATCTACTTATAAAATTGCATGATTTCACTTTTCTGTTTTTTATTAACTGCTTTGAAAATATATTGTCACAAGCCGAAAAACTATTTCATCTTCTGCAATGCAAGCAGCTTGAAATGAAGTTTGCACAACAGAAAGTAAATGACTTTATTGAATTTATTGACTGCGCTCGTACTGATAAAGCGTATAATAAAGTTTTTCAAGAAACAATGGCAGACTTCGAACAATCCGAAGACCTGCCTTCTCCCCCGAGAAAAAGAGCTAGAGGCAAACAAATGAACTATAAAGCAATATATTTCGAAATAATTGACATTATACTAATGTCAATGAGGGAACGATTTGATTGCATTCAGAAGTTTGCGTTCTTTGAGTTGATTGATGTGACCAAATTTCCAGAATTTGCTGAAAATTTTCCAATGCATCATCTTAATGCTTTACAAACTAAATATCCAAATGTAATTGACTCCAAATCCTTAGTTAGCGAATTGAAATATCTTTATCGTGACAGTGACTTTAGAAAATGCAAATCTGCAAGTGAAATTTTAGAAGTCTTTCACGAACTAGGATTATTGTCTGCGATGTCGGAAACCACAAAGCTGATTCAGCTCCTCCTCACCATACCTGTAACTTCTGTTTCAAATGAAAGAAGTTTCTCTGTTCTTCATCGAATTAGATCATATTTAAGAAACACAATGGCTCAAGAACGGCTCTCGTCTTTGGCTAGGATTTCAATTGAAAAAGAAATACTTATTGATTTAGAAAGCAAAAAGGAATTACATGACCGAATATTAAAGGAGTTTGTTTTAAAACCAAGACGCTTGGACTTTATGTTCAAGTAAATAAAATTAAAATAATTTTTTTTACCGAGGTATGTATTTATTTATTTTATTGATAATCTTAAGTTATTTTCATGCATTTAAATGTCGGCTCATATGTAGACTTGAAAATTTAAAAAGAGCCCGAGTAGTCTTGAAGAGCTGGAGTCGCCACTGATATGTATATATATATATATAATAAGAAAAAATTTAGGTAGTCACAGTGTGGTATAAATATAGTACTTTAAAATTTACTTGACAATGAAAGGAAAACTTGAAGTAGAATAACAGTACTTTATAACTAAGCAGAATAATTAAAACATTTTTTTTACAGTGTTAAAGCCAACCCGCCATTGTTTCCTTTCTGAACACCTCCAAGAATTCTTTATTAATTCCTTATTGAAATAAAAATTAGCTTTATTACGCACTTGCCAAGATTATCCTTAAACTATTGAAAAAAACACCTACAATTCCTTCCATTTCCTTTTTTTTCTTTTCAGGAATTTAAAAAAAAAAAATGACCCAGTGTTTCAATGAAGTTAGTAGTATGACCGCAAAATGTTCGAGTGCGTATGCAATTGTAATGTTGATAAATTGTTGCAAAGTACCAGCCCCTCTCCCCCTTGGGGGTTGGGGTAATGGGGGAGGGGTGGTGGGTAATGGGGAGGGGGGTTATGCAACAAGGGGGTGGGGGTTAGCCTTCAAGTTGCATAAAGGGGGTTGAGGAGGTTTTGGGGGGAGAGAGAGAATGACCTCCCCTCAAAGAGGTAACCCTAACGTGCCCTCGCCGTAGGCGAGTTTGCGAAGCACAAGCCCCG
Organism: Bathynomus jamesi; assembly: GCA_023014485.1. NCBI lineage: Eukaryota > Metazoa > Arthropoda > Malacostraca > Isopoda > Cirolanidae > Bathynomus > Bathynomus jamesi. Next base: position 106,055 of record JAJOZX010003993.1, read on the forward strand.
CCCGTAGGGCAGGGAGCCGAAGGCTCTGTTCGTTAATTATGAAAAAAATACATTCATTTTTATAGAGTCTATTTGTAATTGACGTATTTCGTACATGAATATCAGTTAAAAAACAGTTAAGATGAATATAATATGAACGTGGGTAAAATATTTCTAAATCATATTGAGGCAAAAAATTTTCGCAGATCGGTGTGAACATGTTCTCAAACATGAACGTATGCATAATGTATAATAAAACACGTTCTGAATTAAAACTACGCTCGCCTATTATTCAAATTGAACGATCGACTTTTTCTTTCAAATTCAATTTTTCATCTTCTGAAGTATAAAGTTTTACGTTATTAAAAAAAAAAAAAAAATTACAGCGTCAGACAGTGAAAATTGAACGCATAATTCATATCTAATACCTTTCCGCCATTTTACTCAGAATGTATTAGGAACTAATATATACAGAAGGTTGGCAAAACTAAATAGACACTACGATCATTGTCCTCCAGAACGAATGGGCAAAACTCATCTACAGATCTACAGAAGCTAAGGCTAACAAAGACCCTAAGATCCACTCTAAGGTTAGCCCGAGAGAAAGGAAAGAGGAGGGGGTTAAAAGAGGAGAATAAGGGGTTAAGTAAGTAGCAAAACCTATAATTCTTGGGTTAAAATTCATTCAGAATAAGAGAAAGAAAGACTCCCCATCATCATCCGCCGGCCACTGCCGACAAGTCGGAAAAATAGTCGAAGAGAATAGGAAAGGGGTGAAAGATGAAAAGAAGTAAAATAAGAACACTTACAAACCATGCAAACACAGTCTTAACTCACTGTCATACCATGCAAACTACAGACATGCAAGTAAAGAGAGTTACAGACATGCAAGTAAGGAGAGGATAAGAAAAAAAAGTAGGTAAAGTATAACAAAAAGTGGGTTAGTTTACGCTACGAGCAAAGGGGAAAGAAACACGATTCTAAATATATTGATTCAATAAATGTCATATTATTTATTGACTTTTATTATCAAATAAAATACGAAGGTGTCTATTTACTTTTATCAACCCTTTGCCAATAATTCGATTTTGTTCCCTTTTAAATTCAGTCCTTATGTATATAAATAAACTCCAGAGAGTAACTTATGAATAAAAATATTTTTAAAAGGATAAAAATATGATGCCTCAGACGACAGAAGGAGGCGTCTATACTATACCATGTGATGACTGTGATAAGAAATATGGAGAAACTGATTACTTCATTCGACGAGAATATCGACGGGAATCACTTCATCTTTCAACCATTTAATATTAACAGTAACCATAGTAGCCATAGAACTTTTATATGTCAAACAGTACAATAATTTATATAAAAGGAAATGTCTTGCTGTTAATAATAATAATAAGAATAATAATAATAATAATAATAATAATAATATTATAAAGGTTGTTATAACATCAATAATTTTTAATTCTTCTTAATTAAAAATACCTACTTTAAAATACAACCCTAATTGAAAAATGGAAACACGAGAGTTTGTGGTTAATTTCTGGCTTTTCCTTTTTCAGTTGATTTTTATTTTATCTCTTAACCATTTCTTATAATGTGCGCCTGAAATCAGTCTTCCTTCAGCGATGCTCCTTGATGGGCCTCTCCTTATGACTTTTCCTCATTTATTTTTAACTTTTCAGAGCTCTGATGATGAAAACTGTTAAACTTTTCAAACATTTTAGCCCTTTAGAATTATTTCTAGCGATATTTTATTGTATGGCCTCTTTTTCCTTTCATATACAGTAATATATATATATATATATATATATATACACACACACACCGAGGTGCCTCGGTGGTGTTGTGGTTAGCGTCGCTGACTACGAATCCATCGGCCCCGGGTTCGAGACCCGACGGCAGCCGGCGCGCAGCAAAACCCAGCTGTTCATCCTTCCACACAATAAAGAAAGTGGTTGGTAGATAAATGGGTACCCTAGGTGGCCTAGTGGTTAAGACGCTGGGCTGCTGATGGGGCGTGGTTCGGATTCCACGTTAAACTGTAGGTCTAAGGTGGAGTGAAAAGCTTCACCTTCTTCAGAACGAACAATTCGGGCGGAAGCTAACCAAAGGTTTTATATATATATATATATATATATATATATATATGTGTGTGTGTGTGTGTTGCAGTCAGTCTGTGAAACCAGTTATTTCACGTAATGCCTAAAAAATTCAGGCATTTCACGTAATTCGATGAAGCGATTAATGACTTCGTGAAGGTTAGGTTAGGTTAAGTTAGATTAGGTCGGTTAGGTTAGGTTAGTAATGCGTATTACCTATGTTTAAAGGTCACAGGTATTATGCGAAATGCCTGAATTTTTTAGGCATTAAGCGAAATGACTGGTTTCACAGATTAACTGTAACATACTAATTATATATAATTCTTCATGGGGTATAGAGACGATGCTTGAACTTAGCATCAGAGACACTCGAATCAATGGTACGCACACGTAAAGATCACCACCGGGAATAGGTTACACTCCTAACCTCAGGGATCCAGTATCACCTTTCATGAAAGGTGGTCTGTCGGTACATCCTCATTCTCATTAGGTCAATCCATTTTACACCAATTATGCTTCTCAGATTATTTATTTCAACTGAGATTAATACCACATAATCACGCCAGACAAGTGTCTCGCATCCATACGTCAGTTGTGAGACTAATATATACCTTTATGCGGTTCTCTTTCTACATCTACGCTCAAACATTTCTTTCCTCCCAGAAAGGACTTTAAGTGTACCCATAACTCGTTTGTCCTTGTCCATCCTCCATTCATCTTCCAATGTACTCGTATATATCTCTCTAGTCAATCAAACACAAAATTTAAATTTTTTGCAAATTCTAGTATTTCTTATAATTTTCTCTCTCTCTCTCTCTCTCTCTCTCTTTCAACAAGAAACAACTTGCTTTTATCTACTTTCAATTCATTTTCAATTTAGAGGTTGTGAAAGAATTTAAATATTTTGGGGGTTTGATTGACAAAAGAGGTAAAAATACACTGAAAATTGAACGTAGATTGAAGGCCGCAATAAAAACCTTGGTAGGGAGGAACTGTTTAAGTGGAGATGCAGCAAGAGGTTTACATGAAGGTATATTGGTACGAACACGAAGATGATTGAAAATCTTTTGGTAGATTTAAGACATTCGATGTAAAAAGTTACTTTTTCCGAATGAAATATAATAGAACTTTGTCCCATTTAACATTTTCCGTGATCTAATCACGATATAACTCTTAGGAACTAGTGCCCGTAACTTAGTGGGTAATACCATTTCCCTATAAGCGAAGTGAAGACATTGAGGTCGGGGGTTAAAACCGCGATGGTGCTGGTAATAATAATAATAGGCCGCATTCGCTATGTCATTTTCTCTCCCTTTTGACTGATTATTATAACTCTAAGGACTTTGCACCCCGCCCTCCAAGTTCCCACCTCCTACATTTTTCAGAGATCGTAATTTAATACACACACACACACACACACATATATATATATATATATATAATATATATATATATATATGAGTCCTGTATCAAAGTTTAATCGGCCATTAAAGGAGAAAACGAAGAATTAATGGTGCTTTTTAATTTAATGGTACGTCTTTTCAAAGTTATCAGTGGCTTTTTAATGTAATTTCATCTTCGGACAAAAATGAAAGATATATTAAATGTTTAATTTTTTTTAAGTATTTATTTTAAAGACAAACAATTTGAGGAAAAGTTCTAGAAACAAGATTTCTAAAATGCATAAAATAATTACTGATCAGTAATGTTTTGTTTTTGAAACTGTATCAATGTCACCAAAAATAATAAACTGTTTAGAGAAAAACAGAATATTGATTGCTAGTAATATTTTTTACTTTTTTTTTAAATTTTATGTTTCTAGGACTTTTTTGTGAAACTGTACTTTCAATGTTTCATAAGATCATGCGTGATGTACACTAATTTACAGTCAGTAATGCGTGATTTACGGTAATTTACAGTCAGTAATGCGTGATTTACAGTAATTTACAGTCAGTAATGCGTGATTTACGGTAATTTACAGTCAGTAATGCGTGATTTACGGTAATTTACAGTCAGTAATGCGTGATTTACGGTAATTTACAGTCAGTAATGCGTCAGGAATGAAAATCTTAATTAGTATTTATAGTTATACAAAACATTCTTCAAGATCTCTAAACTTCGGAGGTCTTGGTGTTACAGTGTCTCCTAAAATCTGATCCAGTGTGAATTTCGAAGTATTTATCTCCGTCTTGATGTCAGTATTTAAGAATCTAAAGAAATAAATGCTTAGTTAAGATAGTAATAAAACATATTGTTCATGTCTCCGAAGAATTTATTAGATGAACTGTATAACAGCATTTGTATCTAGTAATGAAATTATAGTGATCTATGTAACCTTTGTATATATATATATATGTCATTAGACGAAAGCGCTTGAGCACCACTTTGTGTTTCTTTTTCCCTTCGTGGTTTTATTCATCATATATATATATACATATATATATATATATATATATATATATATATATATGTTTGTAAATAAAAAAATAAAAAAATAAATAGAATTAAAAATCTCGAATTATTTACAATTTTAGATAAAAATTTCACCAACAACTTTGATATGACGTAATTAGCTGTATCTTAATATCTGTATTTAAAATACTGATGGAACTGTACGTATTTAGTGCAAATATTACAAGACGGAATTATAATGTTTCAATGCTTAATATCATAGACGATACATCTACACTTATTTGAAGATAAAAAATAAAATTACAAAATATTTACTATTTTAGATATAATAATAATAATAATAATAATAATAATAATAATAATAATAATAATAAATCTTTGACAAATTTGAAATTACCTACTTAGTCCCATTTAGACATGGGAGATAGGACATAAGTATTTAAAAGAATAATAATGAAAAAATAGTAAATGCTTAGTTCAAGTACTTTGAAGACATTTTGTTAGCATTTGATACGGCTGTGTGCTATACGTCACTACTACGAAATTAAGTAAGAATCTCTTGCTACGTCGTGGCTAATGTTGTAATGGGGTCGTCCTCGAGGTACGCCGACTTCAAGCGATCAATCGACATTACGTCTTTGCGTCCAACGCAAAAATCTTGTCACCCCTCTGCAGCACTGGGAAGGGCCCGTCATATGGGTGTTGTAGGGGAGGGCGGATGGTATATATACACGGTGAACCAAAAGTAGGTGGACAGTAGGTTGAATACGGTTTGTGTTATATTATATTATAACTATGGTGTTCATTATAACTATGGTGTTTGTGTTTTATTATATTAAATATTATAACTAAATTTATTTAAATTTTATTTTGTATTATAGTATACAAAAAAATTAAATATGTATTCTCAAAATAAACGTTATCATTTACTGTCCACCTACATTTGGTTCACCCTATATATAATATACATATATATATATGCACACCTCATTTACCATTAATGGAAAATATAGATTTCAAAATAAATATCAGTAATTAACTGAAAAGAAACAGTGTTCTTTTGTTTATTGTTCATTGTTTCCCAAAATTGTAAATTGTTTTGCAAGATAGGAATTCACGGTTATTTTTCAATATTTTTCAAGATAACATTTTACAAACGATTCATTTCATAATTGGCAAATTTTACATTTGATCAATTTCAGATAATTTTCAAGAGAGAGAAGAATTTTTTTTTTTATCAGATCGTAATACTAATTAGTCAGAAGGGCTAGAAACTGGCACAGCAATCAGGCCAGACTAATGCGGCCTATTTTGATAACTTATTATTATCAACCAACACTAGCGGGAGTCGAACCTCCGATCTCAGAGTCTTCACTTTGCTTATAGGGAAATGGTTTCACCTGCTGAGCCCCGTGAGCTGGCAAGTTCATTTAATAATAATAATAATAATAATAATAATGATAATAATAATAATAATAATAATAATAATACAAATTATAATAATAACAAATAAAATAATATGAGTTTTTAAAATTATATAAAATTATATAAACTTTTTGAAATTATAAAAATAATTTATTGAACCATTGATAATATTTCAAAAAGAAATTAATTGTAAGCTATAAAGAAAGTATATTTAATGATTAATTTTTTTTTATTTCACCCAATATACGACAACATTCTTTCGTTTATACAACCTTTGTATATTTATTAATATACAGTATAATAAAAATCGGGTCTCGAAACAATGTCGACATGCATAAGGTCGATATTAAAAATTTTGTTCAAATTAGGTTAGGTAGATTAGGTTACATCATGCCCGGTTAGGTTACGTTAGGTTAGGTTACATCATACCCGGTTAGGTTACGCTAGTTTAAGTTAGGTTAGTAATTTTCATTAAAAAACTGAAATGTAATTTGAAATCTGAAATCCAAATACTTGCATAAGGTCAAATGTCGACATTATAACATTTGATTTTGTTCATGTAACGCATAAAAAACACAGACGCGGAAAAAACTTCGCTGTAAAAAGTCGATCATACTTTCATTAAAAAAACTGCTGTTGGTAAGAAACAGTTTCTACCGCTGTTTCTCTGTTTTCCGAGACTTTATTCAAAGCTGGAGAGAAAGTAAAATTAGGATTCGAACCCTCGACCATAGTATCTTCAGTTCGCTTATAGGGAAACGGTGTTACCCAATGAGCTACGAGAGCTGGATTATGTTAATTGTATATAAAATCAAATATAACAAAATACAACCTTAATAAGGCAGAGATTTGAAAATGTTTGCCATCGCGGTTGTAAAGATACCGGGTGTGTATAAAGCAGAGCTTTCCAAACTTTTAACTTTGGCGACAAACTATTTAAGCATAACAATTTTCACGACACATTAATTAATTTTTGTTATCAAATATCAAATATGAGATAATTTTTCAGTAGGTGGTTTATCTTGTAGCCGATTTTGTTGATAGAAAAATCAAAATTTTCAAAATACAAAAAACACTAATGCGTCGCGACACACCAGTTTGGAAAGCTCTGGTATAAAGTAATGCCAGTGAAGAGATAATTCCAACTTGAATTATATTAACGGGAGTGAACATGGACGAGTAATATTTATTACACGTACTTTATAACAACTGTATATTCCATACTAAGGTTTATAAGAGGTGTTGAAAATGTTTTTACGAGTTAAAAAACAAGATGAAACTAGTTTAAACCAGTTCAAATCGGATTTGTCTCTTCACTCGCGTTACTTTATACACACCCTGTATAATAAAAACAACAAAATTTAGGTGAAAATTTGAGCTATAATAGAATTATAAGGCAGCAAAGCAAAATAGCTAAAATATTGCAGGCTATAATGGCAGCATACAAAAAAGAATAAAGGCAATACATACTTCAACAAACTCTGATATTTTTCCAGTTCACCTTAATTCCGTCGCCTTTCTCCGATCAGTGAGCAGTATCATAAAATTGTTAAAATTTTCATTAAAGTGACAAATATTTCAGTGTGTATTTGCATTCAATTTGGCATCTCTCGCATTTTAATCCTTAAAAATAAATACAGCGCTCGAAGTCAAAGGACTCTGACTGCTAAAGCTTTGTTTTTTTCCTCCCATAAATATTTTTATTTAATTCATAATTAATATTACCATTATTTATTTGCCATTTCACTTCCTTTCTCTAATAAATAACTGATTGATTCTGCCTAAAATGCTTTAGTGCTTTTAACGGTATATTTAGATAAGAATACTTTAAATATATTAATATTAAATGTTTAAGAATATCTAAATATTTAAGAAAAATTCATTTCTCTGTTTGGAGGTAACGTAAAACTTTATGAAAATTGTATTTTTTTTTCTGAATAAAGATTTTTTTTAAATTTTAAAATTTGAATTTTGAATTTTGATAATGTAATACAGAAAAATTTCCGAGTAATTTTTCCAACCTTAGCGCGAATGAATATATATATAATATATATATATATATTAATATATATATATATATATATATATATATATATATATAAAAGTAACAAAAATCCTTGAATAAATATTTATTTCATAGCTTTCAGCATGAGTAATGCCATTTTAATTGTTAAAAGAGGAACACTATATATATATATATATATATATATATATTATATATATATATATATGAAAATTATTTCACGAGAGTAACACGTGAAAATATGAATGGAAACACAGAATGGTGCTCAAACGCTTTCTTCTAATGACATCCTCAGGAACGCCCAGTGCTCCTGAGAATGACATTAGACGAAAGCGCTTGAGCACCTTTCTGTGTTTCCTTTCCTTCGTGGTTCTTTTCATCATATATATATATATGAATTCTTAAACAGAGTTGCTATCAATGTCCTCTTCAATTTAAACCACTTTTTCTTTTTTATCCCGATACGTAGATGACGCTTTTTTGCTTCCTTAAGCCCGTAAACACACTTAAATTTCCAGAATTATCTTAATAGTAAACATATGTTATCACTTCTGTTTATCGCAAGCCAACATTTGCGGAATTGGGATTAAGATTTGGTTGTTCTGTTCCTTTAAAGTACAGTCGTAATTTAATTCTTACACTTAATCCTACTCAGGAAATCTGTTCAAACTGCGGCTGTTTCCATTTGAAACTTGAATTTCTTGAAAAGTTTCTAAGGATATAATTGAATGGGTTTCGAGCCAAAACGATAGACGGTAATATATATAAGTTTATAAATGCAAAAGTTCCGTAACAAGTTTAAACTTACTCCCATGCAAGGCTCAGAGAAAGGTCATTCATTTTAATTGGTTTTATTGTATAAATCGAACAGGATGTATCTTAACGAATAAGAAAACAAAATAGGCGACAAAGTATTTCTTTTTGCGGGGGGGGGGGGGGGGGGGGGGGGGGATTCAAATTAATTTTAATTTTACACTAAATCGAAGGGTTAGTTTATTTGTTTATGTAATTCTCTCTCTCTCTCTCTCTCTCTCTCTCTCTCTCTCTCTATATATAATACATATATATATACACATTTTAACTGCAAACACGCAGTATAATTAACGTAAAGAACGACGCTTGTATAGGAGAATATTCCGCGCAAGATTTACGCCATTGATCGAGTGAGGCCCATTGTGTAATGGTTATCATATCTGACCGGCAATCGGAAGATCCCGGGTTCGATTCCCGGGTGGTTACCTCATTTTTCATTTGTTTCGTTCTCTCTCCTCATCTTGCGCGTAATATTCTCCTATACAAGCGTCGTCTTTACGTTGATATATATATATATAGTCCAGAGCTGGGCACTTGCGTTTTTTGCCCGTTTTTTTGCGGTACTGCGGTACTGCGGTACTACTACCGCACTACCAAACCGGTACCGCATAACACAGTACCGCAAAGGATCGCTGAAAGTACAGCAGTACCGCTACCGCATTCAAATTTCCCGCGGTACTTTCCGCGGTACCGACCAACACGGTAGTACCGCAGTACCGCAGTACCGCAAAAAAACGGGCAAAAAAACGCAAGTGCCCAGCTCTGAATTATTATATACACACCCACACATGCACGGTCGTAATTTAATTCTTACACTGTTTAACCCCACTCATGAAATCTGTTCGAACAATAGATATAATTCTATTCAATGGATGTAATAAGAAATATGTAAAAATGGATCACAAATAATTTCCTATATACATATATAGCATAGAATTGCTATATTTAACAAATTTTCTTTTTTATTGGCAGAAAATACGATCATTTGATGAATCTTTTTCAGATAATGCGGAACATAGAGATAGATTATTTACATCAAATTAAAATGGAGGAAAAGGCGTAATATTTAGTACAAAATACGATGGTTGTTAACTTTGGATGCTGTATGAGATAATATAAGAAACCTGGACATATAATTGGAGATTACATATATTTATAAGCATATATAGACTTCAGCTAAGCTTACATAAACATACATTTTTTGAGGGATATAGAGTCTATGCATAATATTAAATAGTTTGACAATATAAAAAAATTGTGGCTACACAGGAATGTAATTGGCTTACAAAGAGAAGGAGTGAGAGAAAAAGGTTAGACTGAGAATGGAAATAGTTGAGGAATAGAAATATTATGGTTTGTTGGTTGCAAGAGTCTATCTATCATTTTTCTGGAACTTTTTAGCGTGTTAGATTCTCTCGCCTTTTGAATGAAGTTGTTCCAGAAGTTGGGTCCAGTGTAGCATAAAGATCCATTTGCACAATCTAGATTGTAATTTGTTTTTTGATGTACGCATTTGATTGTCTTGTATTAAAAGGGTGTTCCGTTTGAGGTGTTCAGGAAATAAGTCAGCCAAAGAGATCGAACTGAATCTATAATATAATTGAGGCAGAGCCTGTCAAGTCTGTCAAAAAAGTTATTTCAAAAGCTGAAATCGGATACCGAAGATTTTGAAGAGAAATTATTAAGGCAGTGAAAGCTTAATATTTACTTTAAGTTCACGAGGAACTTTTATAAAGCTTAACAATTGACCTCCCAATAATTGGGGGGCCGAAGGCCCCAGCACCACAGGTCTAGCTAAATGGGTCCGTAGTGCTCATTTCACTAGTAATTTCAATTTGCATAAACTCGATACCAAAATTTTTAAATATACGTTAGGTCGAATGGCATGACTTGATGGAGGGCGATGTAATGCGTGTTAAGTTAGTTTAAACTGGGTTAGGTTAGGTTACATTATGTCCGGTTAGAGTACGCTAGGTTAAATTATCCCTGGTTAGGTTAAGTTCATCATATTCATTTAAAATCTAAAACGTATATACTCTATAGGGGAACTGATTTCATTAAAAATATTAAAAAAATTTTCTTTATAATTTAAACCTTCATTTCAAGAACCTGCGCAAGGTCGATTTGGAAAAAGGTCAACCGACATAAGGTCGAGCGTTGACAATATGAAATTCAGTTGTGTTTGAGAAGCTAATATTTTGTTTGGGATGATTTTTGGAATTAAATAGTGTCGTGCACTTCCTTAAGCGGTAATGCAATATTATAGATAAAGGTTTAGTGTCATATATAAATCTGTTTTTGGGATTATGTATTTATTATGTTTTCGAGATTATGTAAACACATTTGGTTAACTTGCTTCATAGGTCTCCAGTGGGCTGTTTGAATGACAGGTTTGCGTTGGGGGTAATTCCAGAAGTTTGGCTAATTGCACCTGTTTTATAGGGATTGTATTATATTTGTGGCTATAATATATCTTCCACGAAGAGTGGACGCAATTTTGTTACTCTGTGACTTTTCTTTTAAATAGTAAAGGTTTTTGAGCGTTACCGCGGGAAATTTCTACATCAATCTGTTCATGAACTTACACTGACGCCGCGTATATACTTAGTGTGTCATAGTGAGTAATTGTCTCGTGACACTTAGTGTGAAAAAATATCTGCATCTAACTGTTGGTATCTATAACATTATTTAGAGGAACGGGAAATGGGCACTCCCACAGACATTCCCTTCCCCTCTTCCCGCACCACCCCCACCATCTACACTGACCCCACGAGACTGTTGCCCGTCTACTCAATTATGATGATGTCTGCAGAAAATTCTACAAAAATTTTTATTCTGAAAAATAATGCTCTGTAGAAAGTCCTCTGTTGTGTTTTATATTGGACAAAGTAGCTCATTATTAAGTCTGACCTTCTTGTATCTGTTTGCCAATATTTTTATGATGCGAAAGAAGTAGAATATGCGAGAGTACAGTTAAAAACCTTGTTCAACGCTACCCTTCCAATTCGTAGAGGTAATTCTAGAAATGCGAATACCGTTAAAGAAATTATAAATAAAGTGTCGACCCTTCGGGAAAATAAAAATAACGTCACTAACTTCCACAGAATTCAGATAATTTCTATAGATGACGTGGATATAATGAGGTACAAAAATCAGTGGTTGAAATAAAACACGAACATGTGGTGTTAAATCAGAAGAACGCGGTTTCGTTCGAACAATTCCTGTCAGAATTAGATGGGTTGAAAGAGATACTCCTTCCGAGGCCCAGTTACTCGGAAGTCGTGCAGCATGTCAGGACCACAGCAAGGAGCGTGTCTGGAGTGAGGAAAATGAAACTCCCACCCCAACTCCTCTCCCGCAAGTGGTGTGGAACTGTATCCTGAAAGAATAACAGTTAACTCCCACCCCACTCAGGAAAGGACTTCTGCTCCTAGATTAACAGGTGATGAGACTGAGAGACAACACCTTCGACAATATTAATAGTAATAACAGGGACTGTTCACTGCTAAGAGGCGAGACATCAATGTCTTCTTTGTCTTCTGCTGCAGGGGAGAGGCGTTCGAGTACCGAAGCGCCTCCCTCAGCATGCAGTCACCCACTCCCACTGAAGAAGGGGAGGCACAAAAGCCTGTCATGCTATAAACACAGCTTATAGACCTCCGTGAAGCCACAGAATAGGATAGGGTCTTCCCACTTCGCCAAGTTCGTGCCACCCATCCCGCAATTTGGCGAACCCTGCCTCATGGAGATCGAGGAGAAAAATGGGTGGATAATGGTCAGCTATCGCACTTCACGAAGGATTCCTCAACCTATTCTCGCAGCTACTCCTCCAATGAGGGAACTTACCCTTTTTTTCGCAAATTCATCTCTCAAATGAGGAATGAGATATTCGTCATATGGTGAAAGAAGTTTGTTGTGAATACAATGGCCTGTTAATTACTAAACTAAACACCAAATCTACGCATTATAAATCATTTAATTGACAAAATATGTAAGATTTCTTCCGAGCAATAATGAGAGTTTGATAGGCATTGAATTTCATATAACAACGAATGCCTCTTAATTGTGAACTGCTATTTACCTTACAATAATGGCAGTAATTTAGATGAATACATCGATTTTTTGTATAAAATTAAATCACTTTCAGATAAATCACAATATTTGCAGTGGGTGAATGGAGAACTTTAATGCCGATGGAATCAGAAGTTTTTGTAGAATTGAGTGCCACGTGCGAGTCTGCTAAATTAAATATAAATGATGTAGAATTTCTAGTTATAAACAGCAATATTTTTACGTATGTCAGCGATATAAATGGAGTTACTAGATGGATTGATCACCGTCTCATTCGTAATAATTTAAAGGAACGTATTGTCAGTGTTCATATTTTCATGATTTCCTTCTGTCAGATCATAGACCATTGAAGCTAGCGGTTAATTGTACCAACTTAAATAAAACACAACATAATAACTCTCCAGACACAAATGAACGTGTCGAGTGGCTTAAGGTTAATATGCAGCAGAAAATAGAATATAAGGATAGGACAGAGCACCTTTTTAATAATATAAAATTATTAAATTATTACATTATTACTGTAGTAATTCCTGTTCAAATGATTCTCACTTTAAGCTTTTGATAGGTATTATAATGATATAACATCCATACTAAGGGAAGCAGGAAAGCCTTGGATTATATTGTATAATTGTCATACTAAATTTGGATCACCTGAAGATCAGGGCCCCCAGCCTTCTTTAGTTAGCCTTATAAGGCTAACTAACGAAAATATCACGACCTAACCTAACCAATCGTTAGGTCAACTATACGCCCTTGACGATTGGTTAGGTTAGTTCGTGATATTTTCATTAGTTAGCCTTATAAAGCTAACTAAAGAAGGCTGGAGGCCCTGATCTTCAGGTGATCCCCACATTTATTCCTGGATGGAATGATTTTATAGCACGCCTGAAAAGGGACTCAAAGGATGCTTACGATATATGGTGTCTCCTTGGTTGTCCGAAAATAGGGGCAGCTTACGTGAATATTAGTAGGGCTCACTATGAAGAAGCCATAAGACGATGTAAACAGAAAAAATACTACATTCGAACTTCAAAAGCCTGAAACTAATTTAAATAATAACAGTAACAAATTCTGGAAATTTGTCAAGAAAAAACCGGGTGCTAAGAATTGATGGAGTGTCTGGGAAAGCAGAAATAGCTAAGCTATGGAGAACAAAGTACTCAGACATCCTTAACAGTGTGGGGAGAGTTAATATTAATGTAGGCTGCAATAGGACGACATAAGGAGGTGCCAGTGAAACTATGGGGACTTCATTGCCTGAAATTAAGAATCTGACTAAAGAGCAAAAAATAGGCGCCTCACTATGGATAGATGACATGTTGAATGAGCATTTAAAGTATGCTAATGACGTGATCAGTCTTCGTATCTCATTACTGTTCTCAGCCATGCTTGCTCATTTATAATCCTGCAGAGTTTATGTGGGTTTATATCACGTCCCTTGTCAAAAATAAATATGGGGACATTCTATCCAGCGATAACTACAGGTCTATTGCTCTTGCCTCCTGATTCTCAAAATAACTTCAAAAACTTTTGCTACGCTAACTAAATGATTATTTATGGACGTCTCTTAATCAGTTTGGTTTAAAACGTCCCATTCAACTGACCTGTGTTTTTTGTTTTGAAGGAGATTCTATTTAGCTATACTGTCAATAATTCAACTATTTATAGTTGGTTTTTAGATACAAACAAAGAATATGATAGAGTAAATCACAATGTTCGATTTAAAAAATTAGAAGACAGGAATGTTTCACCATATATTTTACCAAACTTTTACTGTTAGATGGGGGAATGTATTGTCTGAATGTTTTGCTTTCTCATGCCGAGTTAGACAAAGCTCCTGACTCTCTCCTGTGCTCTTTAATATATATATTTATGGATTAATTACTTCTCTTAATGAGGCTAGACTGGGATACTGCATAGATACATGAGGATAAATAACTTGGTCTATGCCGATGATATGGTGTTTATAAGCCCTTCGATTAAAGTCTGGATCATCTTATAAAATATTTCGATCATATTCACAGAACCATAACATTAACCTCTTTTGGACCACTGGGTCGAATATGTACCGTTTTCAATATACGCACTCATAACTTAACCCTACAAAAACTTCGGTCGTTAAGAGGTTAACTTTAATGATACTAAAACTAAAGTTATGCAATTCTATCCTAAAAGATCAAACCAAACAGCTAATATTATTTTCAAGAATTTAAGTATAAACTATCACCAGCTCCTTGAGTGACGACTCTGACATAAGGAAACAATATCGAAATAACTGTACTAAGGCAAACATGATTATATGTAAGAACTTCAAATTCTGTACAAGCGAAGCTAAAGACACTTTTTTTTCATACTTTCTGCACTAATATTTATGGGCAGCAACTCTGGGTTGATTATAAAAAAAAGGCTCCTGCAGAACCCTCAATTTGCTTTTCAACAGATCCTATAGACTGCATAAGTTACTTCCAAGATGCTCATTCTCTCAAATGTCCACTAGCTGCAACGTCCTGCTTCCCTGAGGTAACAAGACGTGCTCAATGCAGTCTAATGCGAAGAATTAAAAACTCAGACAATCCAGTTGTATTCTAGACTGCGGACCTCTTGGTATGAAAGTGTTTGTCTATAGCTCCATTTAACTCCTGCATTAGCCATTCTACTACATGTACTTTTTACCTTTATGAAGCTGTTATACTAATTTTATTATTTCTCGTTTCTTTACGTGTATTATTGTTATTTCTTTATTACCGTAGACTTTTTTTGTTTTGCTTTTTAAACTTATTGTTTAATTAGTTGTATTGTTGATTACCTTGATGGATACTGTACCTTTTTTATTTTTAGGTTGGGGGATCTGTGTCCTGTCAATAAACATTATCATTGTCATTATCATTATTATCACTACCATATAGGCCTATTGCATATGTTGGTATTGTCGCTACGTGTACGTTTTATTTTTATTTCCATTTTTTTCGTTTTGTAATCTTAACAGTGAGTAATTTTTATTATTACTTGTTTCAGTACATGTCTTATTTTTATTTCTTTTTTAGTCATAATTTTTAGTTTTTAAAATTTATTATTGTTTGATTTATCTTATCGTTTATTACCTTCAAGAATATTGTACTATTTTATGGGATTTATATCCTGCCAATAAAGCTTATCTTTATCACCGTTATTATATTTAGGTTTAAGGGTGGTCATCGCATCTTTTCAGTGTGTGCGTGCGTGTGTGTGTGTGCGTGTGTGTGTGTGTGTGTGTGTGTGTGTGTGTGTGTGTGTGATGACTATATAAGCTTTTAATATTCAAGGATAAATTGTTAGCATTAAGCCATACAAATATTCTTCGGTAGTTGTTTGGATTGGTAATAACCCCTTGTTTGAAGTAATGATTGTCGTGTCATTTGCTTATTAGTTACAGGACGAGTTAGCCAGTGATCGATGAAAGTCATTTATGTAAATGAGAAAAAGGATTAGTGCCAGAATATTTTGTTGGGGCACTCCGTGAAATTTGGATCTTGTGTGCAAAACATGTGAATCATGTGTTATGAACTAAATCCTGTTACTCAAGTTTTTGTGGAACCATCGTGAGGGTATTCCCCTAAAGCCGTGATGTTCGAGTTTTATAAAAGGATGTCATAAGGAAGTGTCAAAGGCTTTAGCCAGATCAAGTAGGATCAACAGTGATCTTGTTGTTATTGTTATTGTTGTTGTTGTTGTTGTTACTACAAAGTTCTTCTAATACAGCGGTTATTGCGTCACTGGCCGTGATTTTTTGCAGAAAGCCAAATTGCTATTTATGTATTATTTCGCATTTTAATGTAATTTTTTTACTTAATTATCTCTTACTTTCTCGCATAATTTATTGATGGTTGGAAAGACGGAAATGAGTCTGTAGTTTAAGGGGAAAGATTTATCACTTGATTTAAAAATAGGGTATACTTTAGCCTTTTCAAAGCAGTCTGAAAAAGATACTATTTTGAGTGGAGAGGTTAATGAACTTTGTGAACTCACACAGAAAAAACTTCGCGCAACCTTTTTTTTTTATGCCGGAGGGAAGGGCCAAGGACGAACGCCCGCAAAAATGTCCCCCTATCTAAGAAAGAGAGAGCCGAAATCAAGGTCACCGAGGCTGCTAAAAACTAATATTTTTGTTTTAATTTTGAAAAGAATGTGTAGTGTGTAAGATGCATTGTATATGTAGTGGGAAATACTCAGTGTTGGGCACTAAAGCGTTAATCCGATAACAGTTAATTAACGAAGTTAACCTTTTTAACGGACTATTAACGGAAGTTAATTTCCATTTATCGTTATCGGACCAGTTAACTTCCGATAACTCGATATTTAGTCCGTTAAAGTCCGTTAACACGTTAACTGCGAGGACACATTCACGGAAGATCACCGCTCCGCGAATGAATTCAAACCGCCATAACTTCAGTCTGCCAATTCCGTCCTCTGCCGCAGTGGAACGGCTCTTCTCTCTCGGCAAGGACATCCTGAGGCCCAAGAGGTCAAGACTGGCAGTTGGGCCTAACTTTGAGAAGTTGGTCTTTCTGAAGGGCAACCAGCACATTGTGTCATAGTCTTTAATAAATGTGCCTAAATTTAATTTTACCTTTCAGTTGCCGCCATAATAATTCTCTGGTAAATTAAAATTTAGTTAATGGTTAGTGGTTACAAGGGTTTCAAAACATGTAATCAGTACATTTTTTATTAAAAATAAAAAAAAAAGTTATTAAGCAAAAAAGTTGCAAAACGATAAAAATACAGTTAAATACCTATTTATTGTTGGATTTTGCATAAATAAACATTTTCTATGGGTTTTAAAGCTTTTTTCCTTGATTTTTTTAAATGTTAGTACAGAAATAGTTATCGTTAACGGATTATAGTTAACTTCCGTTAACTTTGTAGTAAAATTATCGGATTATCGTTATCGGAGTTAAAAATTGGGGTTAACGGATTATCGTTATCGAAGTTAACTTTTTGGTTAACGGTGCCCACCACTGGAAATACTGTAGAGGGAGAAGCGTGCGTTTGTGAGCATGCTGGACTGCTCACACGGAAAAAGATCAGCTAAAGAGGACAGTGACAGGAGAAACGGGAGTTCCAGCACTCCTTGTCTCCCTCCTAACGTTCCCCGGGAGTACTTCCCTGATCGATTGGTGTTTACAATCTCCTCCTTATAAGAGGAACAAACTTATCATAAAACTTATTATAAAACTTATCATGATGAGAATTATCATCATAAAATGTATTATAAACTGATTATAATATATTATCTTCTCTTCTCTCAATTCATTCAAAAACATGAAGTTTTGAAGACATTCCTTCCACCAAAAGACGTTACGTATCATTAAAAGAAGTTTAATTAATAATACTTATTTACTTATTTATTTATTTATTATTATTAATTTATTAACAACTCGCTGCTTATTTTTAATAAGAGCCCAGTAAAGCCTAAAGCTGAAGGGCCAAATTAAATAAAAATAAAAAGTCGAGCTTCACAATTATTCATGTCATTGTAAAAATTGTAAATTGTAAAAAGACTACTGTATTTATTTTATTATTAATAAAGGTTAATAAAGGTTATTATTATTAATTATTAATTAAAAGAGGTTATTCTCTCATCTGAAAAGAAGCTTTGATACCAAAATGAAGGAAAACTTTCCCTTGAATGTACCAAGAAAAAGAAGTTATTTCATTTAAGTTAAGAAAGTTTTATTTTGAGTGCTGGCGAGTAGTTAAATTAGCGCATTATTAACAAACACGTTCCTTGCGGTCTGACCCACCGGTTTGACAAATTTGTCCCAATTTGTCCCCACTGGTGGGTCAGGCCGCACATATAAATTTTGAGGGTATTGTGTCCAGCGCGCATTTATTATTTTAAATTGCCTTATCAGCTGTTATTATATCGCATGTCGTCGTAAATGACATGAATAATGTCTTTGGGGAGGCCCTATTAGTACGTGTCGAAGGACCTTGACATGGGTGAAATTTTAAATGCGAGTTCAGCTTCTACGTAATTCAGTGAAAATTTTTAGTTAAAATATTTATAATATTTATTGAGTTTGTAATGGATTCGTTATTAATTATTAGTTTTTGGCTACAGAGATTTTGTTTGTTTTTTATTAATTGCTTTACTAATGAGGTTCCAGTCATATTGGGGTCGAATTTACGTTTACGGTAATTAACTTTTGCTTTGTGTATAAATGAGTAAAATTTGTTTCGATAGTGTATAAGTTTTGGGGGAACCAAACATTCCCTCACGTTTATTTGTGTATTTTATATTTTTGCGTAATGGATCCTTTCAGACCCGGGGTCAACCAGGGGTTGTTTATTTTAACATTAGGAATACTTTTGTTAATGATAAGACAAGATACATTAAGTTCAAAGATAAGATTTTTATTATATACCCTTCGTTCATTTACAAGTGGTGATTGTACACCATAGTATGTGGGTATGACATCACACCACTCACAACTCCGAATCGGTGAGCAAAGATAGGTCGCAGTACGAGCAACGAGAATCTTCTTACCAAACCATCCAGTACCCGTTCTCGCGCCTTGAAGGATGACCATCCAATGAAATCAGTTAATTTTTCTCTCATTACTAGAAGCAATAAAGTTGACTTACCATTACCGGAAACAACAACAACAACATCATTAAAAAATAAACCTGATCCTAACGAATACATTCGTTTTCATAACCTAAATATTCCCAGATAAATTTTTTTTTTAACCAACAATTTTACTCACGGTTCGTCTTTATTTTGTCAATTTGTTCTCGACCATTGTAGTATAATTTAGTCGCTCTTTACATTACGTTTCAACTTAGTTTTAAGTTAGTTTTCTCTTTTGATTACAGTGAAGTGAATTTGTACTTATCTTGTAGCTAGCGTCCTTAGCTCAGTGAATAATGCAGTTTCTCTCTAAGGCAGTGGTCGGCGAACAGGGGTAAATTACCCCAAATGGGGTACATTTAAAAATTTTGGGGGTAATGCGTGCGGTATGAGAGACACCATATGCAACAATTTTAAGAGCAATTGGCTGGTTTTTATTTACTTTGAAGTCTGGGGGTAATTTCATTTTACTCAAATAGATTTTTGGGTAATACCCAAAAAAGTTCCCCGACCCATGCTCTAAGGGAAGGGAAGACAATGAGATCGGGGGTTAGGATCCCGATGATACTGTTAATAATAATAATACAAGAGTTTAAAACAATGTATTGGATTGGTTGGCCTAAGGGTTGTGATAGGTAATAATAAATAATCAGGCAGGTGGGCCAGAAACTATCTTGTAATTAATAATTGTGATACTAGTAATGTTTTTAATTGTAATATTTTATTTTAATTAGTTCTGTTTTGGTGTCGGATCCTGTTACAGTTTTAATTATCGTCTGTAGCTAATATATGATAGGTTTTCTTTATTTAGTTATGTCAAAAGCTATGCAATAAATGTTTGTCCAAAGATTTATGTTGCTTTTTCTTAAGACCTCGGTTTCCACCAAAGAATCTCTCATATATATATATATATATATATATATATAATAGATATATATATATATATGAAGAAGGAAACCACTCTTCAGGAAGACTTAAATTTTTATTTCTTTAACACCAATACAGTTTCGGCTCCTGGCGAGTCCTTGACAATTGGTAATTATCAATTGACAAGGGCTTTTCCTGAAGAGTGGTTTTCTTCTTTATACTTCGTTGCGACAGTGCGCTTATATTTTATATATATATATATATTATAATATATATATATATATATATATATATATATATATATATAAAGAAAACTATGCATGTATTAGCATATACAGATTCATTCGGAGAATTCCATCCAGGAACGTGCCATATTGACATACAATATCTCATACAAAGTTATAATGTTATAATGTAGGTACTCTCCGCCGTTGGTGGCGGAGAGGACCTACAAATTTTACGTGGTTCCGAACCACAAGGCCTTAATTTACTACCTTAAAAGTGAATAGAGTGAATTGAATTGAATGAATAACCTTTTTGTTAAAATAAAAATTACATTACTCCTCATTTACAATGACATAAATAATGTGAAGCCGGACTTTTTATTTTATTTTATTTGGCCTTAAGCTTTAGGTTTTACTGGGCTCTTAATTAAAAATAAAACAGATTAGGTATATAGTAATGCATACATCATGAATAAGAATTATTAAGGAATTGGAATTAGACCAAATTTTATATTGCTTTCTTTACAATTATATTCCAGTTCTAATGGATTCCCGTATGTGAAGTTGGAAAAGAGAACGAACATTTTTATTCCCAGTCGACACGCCTTATCATTAGATTCAATCCCGTTTCCAAAGTTTTAGCGATTCTCCATAAAATTATATCTCGCCTAAACAGGCCTGACCTAACCTAACCTAACTTAACTTCACTCATAGTTTGATATTATTTTGATTCTATCTGATTGGAATTAATTCCATTCGATTTCATAGCAGTCGCAAGTAAAACGAATATATTGCTGGAATCGCGTTTTGGGTATGACGTCGCTGCAAACGCAATATTACCATAAATGTCATTTATATACACGTAAATCATACAGGATTTTGCAGTATCCCATCATGTCAAAGGGAGAGCAAAATATTTTACTACGGCAGTAAATATATATAGGTGTGTGTATATATATATATATAATATATGTATGTGTGTGCGTGTGTGGTGTGTGTGTGTGTGTGTGTGTGTATATATATATATTATTATATATATATATATGGGAAATATTTCACGAAAGTAACACATGAATAATATTATGATGAAGAGAACCACGAAGAAAAGGAACAGAGTGGTGCTCAAGCGCCTTCGTCTATATGCCATCCTCAGGAACACTGAAATAAATAACAAGTTCGAGACTATATATAGGTCACAAAAAAATAAATAAATAGATTAGAAAAATAAAAAATTGTAGGAGGAGCATACAAATGTATAAAGGAAAGGCTACCAGAGTTTTAGCACTTTGCCCTTCTTGTCTAAATCCGTCGAACGAATTCAAAACAACAGGATCAAGCGAAGAAAGAAAGACCCTGGCTAATGTTAAAATTATTTGTAAGTTGAATAATGCAGACTCAAGAACATTCATTAACAATGTTGCTTGAATTGAAACAAAATTGAAGCATTATTCCAATCAGTACAGTGGGATAACTCTGACAAAGGACGAAAAAGGGCACTGGAGACTGTCCCGTTCTAACGGAATATTGATGCTGTTTTACACGCGTGTGCAAATCCTCCTCTCTGTCCGATGTAAAGGAATCACATTGTTTACACTGATTTTATAGATAATGCCTGAATTATTGGTAGGGCTATTTTTTACTATGATATTTCACAATATTGTCATATGAAATACTACATTAATATTAAAAAAGTTTAAGTACATTAGCAATGCCTAAAAAGCCTGGAAAAAATGGAGGTACTAAAATATTCTTCGACAAAGTACGAGGGTTATTATTCACACGATAGAAAGTTCATTTTTGCCTTGTTAAGACAAGGATTCCAAAAAAGCAGGTGGGTAACACAAATCACTTCTAATACTGGTGATTTTTTGTTAATTGGCATCCATGTATTCCGGATGTTGTGATCCTAAGAGCGCGAAGAAACATTGAAGATAAATATGGCTTTTCTTGATGGGGGTGTCATGTCCGGAGTAAAAGTGTACGTAGGACAAGAATTGTTTGTATTTTTCTGATAAATACTAAACTTAAAACCTGGGCTTTCCTTACGCACGCACACACACACACACACACACATATCCAAAAACGAGATTGAATTGTTTTGTGTTCCACTTCTAAAGTAAACTTAATGGAGGGACTTGATTATTTAACTGAAGGAGGAAGTCATCCAGGTCACGCCTTATGCGCCAGATACACAAAATATCGTCGACGTACCGCAACCATGGGATGCCAACCACCAGGATTCTCGGAATGTAAATAATTTCGAAAAAAATCCATATAAATATTGGCCATCCCAAAAACTTGTTGATAATGCTCGTTATTGAAGTGAATTTACAGTCTTTGATGCAAAGTTTAATGAGTTCCAAAACGATGTGTGCAGGTAGTGGCAGGTCATACTTATGTAATTCTCGGGAGAGAAAGTCAAGCATACCTCAATGGGCACTTTTGTAAACAATGAACAAACGTCAAAACTGATCAATCTATCGTTGGTTTCAGTGCGTACATTATTCAATTTTTCAGTAAGATCCATGGAATTTTTTACATGTGAATCAGAGATAGTTCCGAGAATGAGGGGACAAGACTTTAACAAGCCATTTGGAGAGTTTATAGGTAATAGAACCGACAGAGCTAATAATAGAGCGCATAGGGTTGCCAGGTTTGTGGGTTTTAATAAGACCGTAAAGGTAGGGAAGGAAGGTGAAGTGGACGTGAAAAGCGGAATTAAGTCCTTATGATCTTTGAGAATGCGTTTCAAGCCTCTATTGAATGATTTGATGACGTTATCCTGCGGTTGTTCCTAAACTTTCTGTATGTGGCGGGTCCTGGAGAAGGTCGTTCATCTTCTAATGTATTCCATAATAACTATGGTGTTAGCCTTGTCTGCTATTGATTTTTACTGTTCTTCTATATATAATACAGTATACATACACGTTGTTTCATCTACTAATATATATATATATATATATATATATATATATATATATATAATATATATATATATATATATATAATATATATTATGGGTCAACAGATGCGTGCGGGATCGGACGGGTTACGGCGTTACGAGGCTTAGGCGGCGGAACGCTGGCGGTACGCTGTGTAAAAAGGACCATGACATTTTTTTCCTACTCAACTCAACATCTCGTCAGGGAATGTTTGTTTGTTTGTTTATTTTTTTTAATTTCTCTCATGAAAGAAACCTCATAAAGGAACCCAAGGAGGACATTCCCAAATTTCTCCATTCTGCTTGTTTTCTTGTTTTTTGTTTTCCCCTGCTTTGCTTTTGTTTGTTTGTTTGTTTTGTTGTTTTTTGTTTGTTTTTGTCTGTGTTTGTTTTTAAATATCTCTCATGAAAGACCGTGAAACTCATAAAGGACCTCTCATGAAGGACGGTGAGGAACCTGATGATGAAATTCTCAAATTGATCCAATTTTCTCGACCCAAATGCCATCATACTACTAGAAGAATTAGAATTAAATAGGTTTTCACATTTTTAGCTGATGAAGGAATTTTTGGTGAGTCGAGGAACAGATTTGCACGATTCCTGGCAGAAATAAAAGCTAAGTGCGAGTCAGGAATTGAATGGCGACGGTATTTTTTCAAAGCCTTTTTTTTCTCTGTTGTGGATAGCATTAGAACAAGCAAAGTTAAACCAAGATTTTTTTTTGTATTAGCAGTAGGAGAGAATATGGAATATACGCTTCTAGCCCCGAGGGAATCACCTCCTCCTCATTTATGTATACATATACTGTATATTGCTGCCATCGTACCTTTTAATCAAATTTTAGGGGAAATCTTACTTAGTAAAAGCAAAGTTTTTGTGAATCCTTTCCTTCTGGTTTCATGAATTAAAAAGCAGAAGGAAACATAAGAAAACGCTTTCGTTTTACGGTTCTGGCATACAATTTCTTATTCGCTTAACTCAGACCCCAATATTTGCCTTAAAAGAAAGCGTAAATATGCCAAAAACCTCAAAATCTTCTTCCTAAACATCATTTAAAAGAAATTCCGAATAAACAAAGAAAATTCATAATAATAACTTTATATACAGTGTATATATATATATACGCATATATATGAATGTTAAAGCACTACCAGAAAAGCGTTTTATGCCAGTTATGCTGTGGCTCCGTTTAAGTCTCTACCTTCCATTGTGTATAATTTTGCTTTTAGGTGAAAATCCGAAGTTCTAAATTGCTCTAAACGTAAAGACAATTTTTGTTTTTGAGAATAATCTGATTCAGAGATAACTTTTTTTCTTTTAGAAATGTGTTTCCTTGATAAGGATGGCTTTGTGGGGATAGATCCCACAGCTCAACACAAGTGTGTGGGATATAGGGAGGCAGCATCTTGGGTTAGGGGATACTCTCTGTCTTACACACCCCATTTAAAGAGATTCCTCTGCCGAGCGGTGCCCCCCATAGTACTGTGAGGTATTGAAAAACTCAAGATCTTCACTTGTCCCACAAACACCTTTAAATGGGAGACCAAAAATGGGTGCGCACACATTTCTACATTACTCTACAGGCTTTACAGCCACACCTACACTTTTCCTCCTAAGTATATAATTGTAATGTATATGGTGGTAAATTTTGACTTGGTCCGCAATCGATATGGATCGTGACTTATTTTTGGTTGGATGGATACCGTAATGAAATTGACTGGATCCTTTGGCTCTGATATATTTGCATGTCGGTTATAAATAGATATAGAGTGTAACATATTTGTGGATAGTAGTCTATTATGACTTGATCCTCTGGATCCAGAGATTCTATCTTTAGTTTTAAATCGATAATTAATTAGTTTTAAATTTATAATTATTTAGTTTCGTAGAAATTGGTCGTTGCCAATGTACAGGCAGTTTTTACATAAATTCTTATGTTCTTGTGGTTCGGAACCCACGTAAAATTGTAGGTCCCTCCGCCACCACGGAGGACATACACAATGCACAATTACGAACACAGTTAGGTAGACCAGCCATGAGTGGATCCTAGGGTCTTTGTTGGTCTGAAACATTATAACATTATAACATTATATTGGATAACCATAGTAGTATTAGTTTAGCTGTTTACACACTCGTAAAATCAATATAAACATGTAAATACAATTCAAAATTTCTCTCTCTCTCTCTCTCTCTCTCTCTCTCTCTCTCTCTCTCTCTCTCTCTCTCTCTCTCTCTCTCTATATATATATATATATATATATGAAAATATTTCACGAAAGTAACACGTAAATAATATTTATGATGAAAATGACCACGAAGAAAAATGAAAACTCGAAATGGTGTTGAAGCGCTTTCGTCTTATGACATCCTGAGTGTTCCTGAGAATGTCATTAGACAAAAGCGTTTCAGCACTATTTCGTGTTTTCTTTTTCTTCGTGGTTATTTTCATATATATGATGCAAACCCAAAGAAAAAAGAAAAAAATATTCCAAGGCCTTTGAGGTGTATTGCTGAATACACGAAAGGCCTTGGAATAATTTCTCCTTTTTCCTTGTGGTTTGCATCATTCATTCATTTCACGTGTTTAAGTGTGAAATCCATCCCATATATATATATACACAATTTTAACATCCGCATCCGCATTTCTGACTGCGGATGTTATGCGGATATTACCTCTAATAAATTGCAATTTACAATTAAATTAGCTTATAAAGTAGCTTATAAGGCCCAGTCATGCACATTTCATGTAAAGTATTAATTAATTATTAATGAACAAACAAATATATAAACCTCAAAATATAAATAGCTGGTAACACAGAAAATTGAATGAAACTTGTTTCATTGAATTTTCTGTGGCTGAAACTCTTGAGAAAGTTATTATTTTTATCATAATGAAAACATTAATATTAATTTTAATTCTTATGCATTGCCTGCCATAATAGTAATATCACGAAATTTGAAAAATTATGGCATATATTCATAATTCTATATTATATGATAGATTAACTAAATATCCGCATCCGCGGATATTGAAATTAAAGATCCGCATCCGCAGATGTTGAAAAACTGACATCCGGTCCACCACTAAATTAATATATATATATATATATTATATATATATATCAGGACAACACAATACAGAAAAGCACGCTACGCTACAGGGAGATGCAAAAGTAGCCTCAGAGAATGAAATATCCCCCGCCAAAGAGAGAGCTAACAGAAACACAAAAGAGAAAGAGAGGGATACCAGGAATACAAAGGAGAAAGAGAAGATACCAAGAACATTAATGAAAGCTCATCGAAGACAAAAATCACTGAATAGGGAATGGTGGCGAAACAGAAAAAGCAATTGAATCACATAGGGCTCGAAAGGAATTAAACGACGGGCCATATGTGAATACTATAAAACAGGGTTGTGCATATATGGAGCAAATTGCAGGTACAATCACCCAAAAAAATGCTTCGATATGATGAGGAATGGAGGATGCAGATACGGACAAAACTGCCACTTTTTCCACCCTCCTATGTGCAGACAGTCACTGACAGAGAGAAAATGCCTAAATATAGAGTGCCCATATTTTCACATAAAGGGTACCCCAAGAAGTGAACGGGGAAGACGAGACCCTATCCGTATTAGAAGTAACAACAGGAGCAAGGAAACAAATTTTTTAGAGGAAATGAGAACTATAAAAGCACAGCTTGCCCTGGTAACAAGAAAGTACAGGACTCTGCAGGTATATTCCCCACACCATTACATACATCACCCTCTAGCCAACACCACCCACCGATAATACATCCACAGTAGTATCAAGTGCCGCAACCCCAATTCTCCCAAATGCAGCGGCCAAACCAATAACACCAAACAGGAACCGACATCGTTCTGGAAACGACCACTATATAGGAAAACTGAACACGGAAATTAGAAACCCAATAAATGTTTTATACACAAATATTCAAGGCCTCTACACGGACCATGCAGGCTGAAAATTACAATTCTTACAGAATTTAGCTACCGAATCCAGCATAGATATTATATGCCTAACGGAAACACTTGCATAAATGCGAAAAAGGCTGAAAACTGTATCGAGGATACTGAATTAGCATTGCTGGACTACAACATACACAGAGCAGATAGAGTGGCTAGACGAGGGGGAGGGTGTTGCATCTACGTGAAAAACACATACACATGTGAAATGAAGGTAAACAAATCAAACAGCACAGTTGAAGTTATTATATTAGAAGTAAAAGAAATGAACCTAACCATTATGAACATCTACCGACCACCAAACACCACAAAAAGTTAATTCCAATTTGCTACAAATGAAATAGAAAATTAAAATTTCTTGAAACTCCAGCAACAAATATTCTAATTTCGGAGATTTTAATTTCCCATTCATCACATGGAAGAAAAATGAAGTTATATACGTCGAGAAGTTCCATGGCAACATTACTAAAGATGATAGAACCCAAGCAACAATGCAGATGGAATATTTGAAGGCTTAAACATAAATTCAAAGAAAGTAAATTGGAAAAACATAAATAAAAATTTAAAGGAGGTAAATTGGAATTGCTACTTCATGAGAAGACTCCACAAGAAATACTATGTATAATAGAGGCTGAAACCAAACCTATAATACTGAAACATATTCCAGAGAGACAGGAAAGAAAACGTAGCAAGCTGGAGAGGAAAATCAGGACACTATTCAGGTAATGAAGACAAACCGTAAAAACATCTCCACAAATGCAGAACTGATGCAAAGAGACTCAAACTAGAGAGGAAACTTGACGAAATAGAAATGGACCTAAAGCAAACGTTTCATACATAAGACAAACAAGGAGGTAACACAGTAGCAGAAAACATAAAAAATAACCCAAAATACTTCTACACGTTTGCGAAAAGGAAAACGCAGTGTAAGGAGAGTATTGGTCCGTTGATAGACGGGGAGGCCGAATCACAAATGACTCGAAAGAAAATAAGCGAACTGTTTAGGGAACAATTTAACTATGTGTTTAGTACCCCTAAGTCCGAGATGGAAGTGGAAAACCCAGACGAATTTTTCGACAGATACAAATCAACCAAAAACAAATTCTGAAATTCTGACACAAACTATTAATGGACTTCGGAGTTCACGGAAGGAGATGTAATTACGGTCTTATTACAGATGCGAGACAATTCAGCGTCAGGGCCAGAAACATGGAGTGCCACGTTTCTGAAGAAATGCAAAGAGAGTATTGCCAAGCCGCTATATTTACTATGGAGGAAATCACTCGACACAGGACAAATTCCATTCCCCTTAAAGAACGCGAACATTGTCCCCCTCTATTTAAAGGTGGTAACAGAGCAATGCCCAAGAATTATTGGCCAGTGGCTCTCACCTCACACTTATAAAGTGTTTTGAATGTATAATTAGAGGCAAAACTACCTACTATCTACAAGAAAAAGACTTATACAACCCAAATCAACATGGCTTCAGGGTGGAAGGTCATGCCTATCACAGCTACTAGACCACCAGGAGAAAATATTGGAAACATTGTGTCGAGGATAAAACATAGATGTAATATAAGTAATATTTATATATATATATATATATATATGGAATGAACTCAGAATGGTTTCCCTGAGTTTTTTATGATACACACAGACCGTGCATGGAACAAGGAACTCTTCTGGGATAATTAAATCCACTGTAGTAATGCTTAGTTAAGAATATTAATTTCTGTTTAATTAATAAGATAATGTTTAATGTAATCATTTACTAATGATTATGAAATTACGAAAAAGTATGGTTGTTAGATTTAAATTGCTTAAAATGGGTAGAGTTGGTAGTCGTGGACAGAGGAACACCAAGGAGCCGGCTACCCATAAGGGAGTCAGTCTTGAGGCAGGCGCGTTACGCGTAGGTTGACGAAAATGTAACGTAGAATAAATTAGTTGTGTGTGTCCCTCTCCGACCTAAATTATTATAATAGAAATTTCATACTCGCATACCCTTAACTTAACTAAACCATTTCGAAATTAAATAAAACGTTCACAAGTTGTTAAAAAAAGAGTATTAATATACCCCCCCCCTTCCCCCTTGTTTTATAACGGTTTTCAGTCTTCGCGTCGCTACCATGATATTTATACGATACGGCAAAAAGAGTGTAGAGAAACAAAGTGATAAATGAAAGAAAGAGCCGATAGAGAATAAATAGAGATATAGTAAAGTAGAAAGAAGAGTAAATAGGAAGTATAATAAATAATAAACGTATTCACTACATCTGGGGCGAGCGGGGTCTTACATCATATTTTGTGAGGCTTACCACGTGACTTAGTATTTTTGATTAAAATTCTTCAAACCCGGTATATGGCCAAATTAGCGTTAATGAATATTTTATTTCGATTATTAAAATATCTAAATGCAAAGTTATCCCGTTTGCAGGCAAATTTCGAAATTCATTCTAAAATTCATTGTAAATATAAATTCAAGATGGCGCATCGCCTTCGCTCCTGATAGCGTCCCTGACAAACTTCGCGCCTAAAAATTTAATTTTTTTTTCTTTCTTTTCGTGAGAGTTCGTGGATTCTGAAATTTCGTTTGTTCATTCTGAAATGTTTCCCTTTGTTCCATTTTTTCATCGTCCAGTTCCGTTGCTTTTCGTTTGTCCGACTCAATATTGCGAGTCATTATACGTTAAATTCGTTCATTCGGTTGGAGAGGGCATAGTTGTGAAAATTATCGTGCTGCCTGAAGACTCAATTTTCTTTTTTTTTTTGTCTCTTCCACTGTATGCATGTTTCAGCTTACCTTTTTATTTTTTTGTTTAAACTTTTGAAATCGTAGTAATTGTGATATAATATAGCGATAATATAGAAAAAAATGTGTACGTAAGTCAAGTATGTTAGTTTAAATACGTATGATACACATTTTTATATGGTCCTTTCAAAATGTTTTAGCGAAATTTGTACCGATTCAAAAAACATTTCATGGAACATGAGAAATTTTCTGGTTTCATTAGCAGATTTTTGATTATATTTCGATTGCCTCTATATAATAAATAGGATTATTTTGTTTATATAGATTACGGGCTTTTGCTTCGCTCGCTTCGCGCTATATAGGTTAAGTTACAGTTAATTGACAGTCGAAAGGTAATCTTAAACATATTAAATTTGTCAGATTATAAGTCGCCGTATAGGATTGTGTTAAATTTCAAAATAAGCAGAATTCGTTTAACTGAAATAGAGAAATTGTGTTGTGAAATTTTTTATAAGTTTTTTTTTATTTTTATCTACTCATTAATTATATACTTACTTATAACTTATACGTATTTATTAGTTATATATATAATTACATATATTTATATACTCATAAAACTTTGGTAGGTAAGCTGATTATCTTTGTTTTTCTCCTCTCTGTTCCTTCGTTCATTTCACGACAATTCGACATATTTAGTAAAATGGCTATTGTATTGTAAAGAGGGATTTTTTGTAGGCCTATCGTAAAATATTGTTCGGATGATTAACCGTTATACGGTATGTCTATTGAGTAGTAAATTCTTAGTTATTTAACAAAATTTTAATTGGTTTAACATAAAAATAATAGAATTTTCTTTAATAAGCACAATGTTATGCATTAAATTCTAAATTGTGCTTTTTCACGCGTAGCATGGAATTTATTAATTATAGGCCTAAAAGTGCAGCAGTAAATTTTATTTTTATTTTGGGAACCTATGTGAGTTAAGCTATACATATTTTACTAAATCTCGATATTATAATTTTTTGAATTACAGAAATTTGT
Organism: Bathynomus jamesi; assembly: GCA_023014485.1. Taxonomy (NCBI): domain Eukaryota; kingdom Metazoa; phylum Arthropoda; class Malacostraca; order Isopoda; family Cirolanidae; genus Bathynomus; species Bathynomus jamesi. The sequence continues at coordinate 137,306 of JAJOZX010003993.1, forward strand.
GTAGGAAATTCTTTTCATATATTTTCTTTACGTTTTATAAATTCATTCAATAATCAATTTTATTTGTATAGGTAGGCCGATTTTTATTTCTTTCTTTCTTCCAGTTCAATGACAATGGTAAAATTTAGATTGTATTGCAAAAAGGATATTTTGATTTGATATTTTAATTTGGGTATTAGAAATGAAAAATGTCTTTTTTTAGTTCGAGCGTTTGCATGGAAAATATTATGAAATTACGAGTGTTTGCGTTTAAGGCCCAATTTTAACAACAAAGGATCAAACCGTTACCAAGAACTTTTCAAGCTTCGTATACACTTTGTATGCACTATACGCGTAGCCTTTCACAATCCTGTGTTCAACCTGAGTTAAGCCAGTTTTTCCTGTCATTCTCTGGTGTACAGTCGTGAGCAGTAGTTTGTAAACATTCCAAATATGTATATATTAAGTTTATTTGTTTGTTCAATGAGAATGCAAAGGTCTGGACGCGTGTGAAGAGTTTGAGGAATGCAAACAATGGAAGAATAAAAGTAACAAATAAGAATAATGACACTATAGATTAATTATGATATAAACAGTGTTGTGACAGTTGCAAGTTACTGTCACAAATAAGTAAATAGTTACAGTTAGTAGTTACTGTCTCAAAAAAGTAACTATTATTGTAATTATTATTGCTGTTTCAATAAAGTAACTATTATTATAACTATTATTGTAATTATTATCGTAATAATTATATATTATTGCTGTTTCAATAAAGTAACTATTATTGTGGCTATTATTGTACGTAATTATTATTGTAATTATTATTGTAATTATTATTGCTGTTTCAATAAAGTAACTAGTTACTAATGACTTCAAAAGTTACTTTGGACATTTTTCATGGTTTTTGCGATCCTGATAAAAGTACAGTACTTTCCCCCAATGAATGATATTTACCAAGATTGTTCATTTATTTCAGATTAACTGTGATTTAACGAATAAACAAGATTTTATTATATTGACATTAGATACATGTTGTTAATGAATTCGCACATTCGCACTGTACACAATATGTATAGGGTGGGCAAAAAGTCTGGGCACTCCCTCTAATGTAAAAATTAGGTATGTAAATATCTTAAGGGGCTGCCCAGGCTTTTTGGATCTTTTCCAAATGGACGACCCGACGGGATTTAGCTGAAAATTTGTATACTAATAAATTTTTATAGTCTCATTATGAAAATGACTATTTTCCTGGAGAAATATGCGCAACATACGAAAAAAATTGCATTTATATACGCACTAGTTTGCATGGCGCATGACCGTTATCTAAATTATGTAGTGTTATGTAGTAGGTTTTACAAAATAAAACGCAGATAATATCCTTTATTTATTAAAATTTGTAATATTTAATAATATTTTAATAAATAAATCTTCATTTGCATACCTTTTTCTCCATACGAACTCGCATAAACAGTAATTTTTGTTGATGTTATTAATGTTTATTTGTTGCCTGCTTAGACCTAGTTTAGTCTGAATATTATTGTTGTAGTGTGAGCATATGATAATACAGTGCTGTACTCTATCTACTTGCGAGTTGCCCACGGTCAACTGAATGCCAAGTTACGTTAATTGAATGCCAGGTTAGGTCAACTTGACGATTGGTTAGGTTAAGTCATGTTTCGTTAGTTTTAACGAAAATATCACTACTTAACCTAACCAATCGTCAAAGGCGTACAGTTGACCTAACCGGCCATTCAATTGACCTAACCGGGCATTTACTTAACCGGGGGCCACACAGCATCCTCGTATCCGGGCGTCATGAGCGGCGTAAACTAGATAATGGTCATGCGCCATGCAAACTAGTGCGTATATAAATGCAATTTTTTTCGTATGTTGCACATATTTCTCCAGGAAATGTCATTTTCGTCATTAGAATATAAAAACTTATTAGTATATAAATTTTCAGCTAAATCCCGTGTGGTCATCCAGTTGGAAAAGATCCGGCTTTTCGTCCACCCTGTACATCGAGCAAGGCTTGTGAAAAAAAGTAGCTACTAACTTTTTTGCCCTCGCAGAAAAAGTAACTGGTACAAGTTACAAATATTAATTATTTTGGGGGTTAATATGTTTTAAATGACATGGGCTGGACCTGTAAATCAAAATAACATTTTATGAGGTAGTTTTAATCGCTTTATTCAAATTTGTCACTCATTTTTTGTGCAAATGCATATTAATGGTGAAAATTATGATACTAATAATATATATATATAAATACACTCATTTTTGGTCCGACGAGTATAACTTTGGGCTATTTTTTCGCTACTCTGCAACTTAATTAGTTTGTTGGTTTCTGTTCTGGCTATTTTTTTTTCTAATTGGATTCAGTTTGGTGATGTTTGTGATAGAATTATGACGTGCCGTTTGTGTGGTTTCAACTTTGAGAACTTGATTCGTCATGTGCCCTAGATGAAGACAAAACATTGGATGTTTTTATCAATTACGGCGTTATTCTCTCATCCTTAACTTGCCCGAAATATGACAGTGAGTGCCTGATACGAAAAGATCAGAAGATATTTAGGTGAAATTACTAATATTAACCTGTTAGGTTAATTGAATGCTCGGTTAGGTTAATTGAATGCCCGGTTAGGTCAACTGAATGCCCGGTTAGGTCAACTGAATGCCTGGTTAGGTTAATTGAATGCCAGATTAGGTCAACTGTACGCCCTTGATGATTGGTTAGGTTAAGTCGTGATATTTTCGTTAGTTTAAAGGAAAATGACGAGAGCAAACGTTTCTGGTTAATTTTGAGGTGTTTTGCACGTTTCCTGTGGTAATGCGTCGTTTACGAGATCTCGTAACATGAACATGTTAGGTTATGCTTTATTGTATAAAATGTAGTCAAAAATACATTTTTCAAGTGTATTTTGGTGTGCTTTGTTCGAATATGACCTTCATTTCTTGTGCAAATGAATAGAAATACAGTTGTCATTGCATAACCCAAACGCGTATTTCTGTTCATTTGCACAATAAATGAAGGCTATATTTGAACAGAGCACACCAAAATACACTAAAAAAAATTATTTTTTATTTCAACTTCAGGCCATGTCATTTGCGACATAATTACCATTTTTTGTAACTAGTTGCAGTTACAATTACTCAGACGGAAAATTTAACTAGTTACTACTACAGTTACTCAAAAAGGTAACGATTACTAACTAAGTAACTAGTTACGTAATAGTCCTGGATATAAATAACATTAGTACAGTAAAACTGACATGAGAGAGAGAGAGAGAGAGAGAGAGAGAGAGAGAGAGAGAGAGAGAGAGAGAGAGAGAGTTACAAGGAGGAGTTACAACGAAAAGTAGTACCTCAAAAGGCCTTGCGGCCCATACCGAGGAGGTACCAATGGCAACGGGTGCCATGGAAAATTTCATACACCCTCAAATAGTGTGCAAGATTCGGTCTAACCTTTTCTTGAACAGATCCACAAAAGAACTGTTCACAACTTCTGAAGGTAGCCTGTTCCACGTTCCTGATATAACCCAACAACTTCTGGGCTTTCTTTTCCACCTCTACGCACTGTTTGGTAAACTTAAGGTCGCTGCTAATTAGCACACCCAAATCCTTTTCCAAATCAGTCGCCTCGATATTACTCCCCAACATGGAGTAGTCCGACTTGGGATTGGCGTAGCCAATATGCATCACCTTGCACTTACCCAAGTTAAACGGCATTTGCCATTTTTCGGACCATTCTCCTATCCTACGTAGGTCCGCACGCAGTTGCTCGATCACCTCTGGCGTCCCAACATTGGCACCAAGCTTCGTGTCATCAGCGAATTTGGCGATCCTATTGACGTTGCCACCGTCGATATCATTTATGTAAATGATAAACAACAGTGGCCCCAAAACGGAACCCTGAGGAACATTAGTACAATAAAACTGACATGAGAGAGAGAGAGAGAGAGAGAGAGAGAGAGAGAGAGAGAGAGAGAGAGAGAGAGAGAGAGAGAGAATTAAAATTAACACTAATTTATGTTTAATATTTCGTATGTGCTCCAATTACTTCAATTAATGAACCTTGTATTCTTGTCATTAAGTCCATTATGATAAGTTGTTGAGTGATGATGAACACCTTCCCAAACTTCCTTAGTCCTTGTGTCACTCTCGAGTGATGTACACTAAGGTGGCCCACTTTTCAATTTTTTTTTAAAAGTATAGGTGATCGTGGTTTTTCCCATTATTTGGCACTATACTAGCACATTGGTACCATTTTTACAAAAATTGATCAATATTTAGGGGTCTCGCATCGACCTTGAAATTACTAGCTTTTTTTTTAAAAATGCGTACTTTTTAACTTTTTACTGAATCAAGATAAATCATTAAGTAGGGATGTTTTCTGAATCCTCTTAATGAGAGAAGTGTGTGGTGTGCCTGCCAATGTCATACGACTAACGGTTTGAAGGTTGTGCCTGTATACAGGTAATACCAATGTGCTAGTATAGTGCCAAATAAAAAAACCACGATCACCTATACTTTCAAAAAAATGAGTCACCATACCAGGACGGAATGTATAATGTATATAGGTAATTAGAAAATGCACTATGCCTGTGCCAGGTACCTAACCTATTTCTTTTTTTGCAGATCATAACATTTTGAAATTCTGTCTGAGTTCCTCATCCTTTGTCATGGACAAATCGATGGCAACCATAACTGGAAGAACTCTTGAAGCTACAAATAGAGAGTCATCAAAAGGAAAGGCGAAAATAACATCGCTACCTTCTCTAAGATCGGCCTCGGAAATTTTTTTAGTTGGCCAACCGTCGTCCTCCATCAGTGGTAGCAAATTGCCAACAACACGGCAGGTTTTGCAATACTTCTTCAGTGTTATCCAGTACACTGCTAACAGGAAAGACGCATTCAAAGAAACCGTAAACAACGTATTAAAGTTTTGGAACATGGCCCGCATTAAAACAATCACAAAGCTCAACTGCGAACGGAAGCTAGAGGCATTGTGGAAAGAGTGGCACTTACTCCAAAAGAGCAGAAAACGAGAAACTGACGCCGGAGGAAAACGGCAGAAGTTTTCGGACAGTGTCGACAAGCTGTGGGATATCGGAGCATCTGACGCTGTCGAAGATATAAAGAAGAATCGACTGCTGTCCGACAAGGACAAGAAAGAAGACATTGACTTCTACCTCGATCAACGTGGTCCTCGGGTGGCAACGATGAGCGGGAACGATAAAGTTTTCGCTGTAAAAAGAAAGCTACAGGAAGGAAGAAAACGTCCTCGCCAGGAGCCGCAAACCTCAAAGTGTGCATACGAAACCGGAGATGAGGCCATGGAGAATGATGATACTGGCATGTCAGGAGAGTCGGAGACAGAACTAGCGTTCTCCCTGCCGAAAGAGCCAAGTGTGTCTGTCAATCTTCCTCGCCGCATCCTTAATGCACCTGCTGTCATGGAAGTGGCTGATCGTTTCCGCATGTCCAATAATCAGGTGCGTATTGTGTATAGTATTCATCGATAGCGTCAGTTTTAAAGTGTCCCGTAACCCACATGTATTCTTGACAGTTTCCTTTCCACTTTCCATTCTCTACATAGATAGTAAGCATTGTGGCTGCTATCACACGTTCGGCGGATCCACCAGCAGACCTCAATCAGTTCAGCATCTCGAAAGAAACGGCTCGCCGGGGAAGAGTGTCACATCGCCGTGAAGTGGCGACGGCTGTGAAGGACTCCTTCACGCCACCGAGGCACACTGTTGTCCACTGGGATGGCAAAATGGTCAAGGTCAGTTGATTAAGTTTCCATAGCTATCAATTTAGTAATGAGATTCATGAAGCATAATGTCAATTAAAAAGAGAACTGAATGTGAACAAAAATAGGTTACTTTACAACCATGAAATTGAAATATATGTCATGTGTTTCAGAACTTCTTTGGAGCGGCGGAGCACCGCCAAGCAATTCTCATCTCCGGGGCTCCTCATTGCACAGAAGGAAAGTTGCTGTCAGTCCCAGCAGCTTTTTTTGAAAAGTATAGGTGATCGTGGTTTTTCCCATTATTTGGCACTATACTAGCACATTGGTATTACCTGTATACAGGCACAACTTTTAAACCGTTCGTCGTATGACATTGGAAGGCACACCAAACGACTTCTCTCATCAAGAGGATTCAGAAAACATCCCTACTTAATGATTTATCTTGATTTAGTAAAACGTTAAAAAGTACGCATTTAAAAAAAAACTCGTAATTTCAAGGTCGATGCGAGACCCCTAAATATTGATCAATTTTTGTAAAAATGGTACCAATGTGCTAGTATAGTGCCAAATAATGGGAAAAACTACGATAACCTATACTTTTAAAAAAAATATTGAAAAGTGGGCCACCCTAATGTACACCCCCACACATTTTTTATGGGATTTATATTTGGAGATTTCGGTGGCAAAGGGAAACGAATTATCTGAGGATGGTGTCGAAACCAGCGTCTTACAACTCTGCTAGCATGAATAGGGTTCTTGTTCTTGTCTTCAATGTAATAAATATTTCCAGGTTTAGGAATTGCCATAACACTAACGATGGAGAGGATAACCGCCTCTAATATCCCAGTATATTGCTCACCCTGTAAACCGTCAATATATTTCACTTAGTTCCACGATTCCTAAGCCACACATTCATCAAAGCGTGACAATGTTTATTTTTCTCACAAAATATCGTAACTTTGTCGTAGCTTGAGCGAACCTTTTCTCTCTCTCTCTCTCTCTCTACACATATATATATATATATATAAATAAACATCGGTATATCTATCTATCTATCTATCTACAGTATATACCTTGGTTGGTTTGGCTTCCGCCTGAATTGTTCATTCTGACGAAGGTCAAGCTTGTCACTCCACCTTAGACCTACAGTTTAATGTGGAATCCTAACCACGCCCCACCAGCAGCCCAGCATCTTAACCACTAGGCTACCCAGGGTACCCATTTATCTACCAACCAATTTCTTTAGTGTGGAAGGATGAACAGCTGCGTTTTGCTGCGCGTCGCCTGCTGTCAAAAGGTCTCGATCCCGGAGCCGATGGATTCGTACTCAGCGACGCTAAGTACCACACCACCGATATAATAATTATATATATATATATATATATATATATATATATTAAACGAGGTTTTGAGTCCCACTATTTCCTAGTTGTCCACTAAGATATATAAATCTTTTTCTGAATGATGTTCCTCTACCCGAGAAGTGCAGCAAGGACCTCCCTGATCTGTACTGGGTTTCCAAAGTTCTTTCCCCTTCCTGTCGTGCAATCCATTTTGCAACCTGATCCCTCTTCACTCTTAGGCGATTAGCAATCCCTGATTCTCAAATTCCTTCCTCGTGGAGATCGATCGTTGTCCCTTTTATTGCTTGAATAATTTCATGGTAAGCAGAGTGCTTGCGGATGGTTCTAAAATGGTAGATTATGTGTTGTTGCACAGACTTCTTTGTGGTGATTAGTTCCGTTTTATGTTTTACGTCCTTCATCCAATAGACGGCATTGAGACGTGCGATAAACCACCAACTGGGAAAATACAGTTGGTCCTCTTTAAAAAGAAAACTGGGTCGAGCCAAATACATTATGTACGACGGGTTCATCACTACACTTCTTCCTATTTCTCAAACTGGCTTGGGACCCAATATCTGTCAACCTACCCCAGCTTCATTTCCTTTCTTTTCTATTCCCCAAACTCTCCTAACTCGTTCGGACCTTTGCCGAAATAAATAACTTACATAGAGATAAGGAATGCTGTAAAACTCCTGTCCAAAACTGTACATTTAGTCACTGGTATCATTAACATGATGTGCGAATATTGTATTATTGTTTATCTGAAGGACTATGGTATGTTATTAGTTCTTTAATATATTTATTCTGAATTAAACGTTAATTTCCATTCAATTTCAAGTGTCGTAACGTACCTTAACTGGGCTAAAAGGCAAAGTTTTCGATGCTTTAGAAAATTCTTGGACGGTACCCGCGAGTCGAAGTAAACTAACAACATCACCCAAAGCCATCGCTCGTAGCTCAGCGAGTAACACCATTTTCCTATAAGCGAAGTGGAGACACTGAAGTTGGAGGTTCGACTCTCGATTGTACTTGTAATAATAATACTGTAATACAGGAGTTAGTGCAATGATCCGCATTAGTCTGGCCTGACCTGTGTGCCATTTTCCGCCCCTCCTAGGAGTAAACTAAAATAATTACAATCTAAATGACATAATGCGTACATGTTTTTATGAGTGATGTCGCCTTTTTAAATTACTTTTGTAGATTAAACGTGAAATTATTAATTTTATTACAACACATTATTGGGTGAAAGAAACATGAAAAAGTAATTAAGTGAAGCTACTCATGGTCAAATATTCCTTTTGCAAGATCAGGGTCAGTCTCAAAGGCAAATTGCCTCTCTTAACACTTCAAAGGGAGCTGTGTAACGAGCCATGAAGACGTATAATGACATAAGCAGCCATACCTCCGTCTCTGGTAGGGGCTGGAAGAGAATAATCACGAAAGCAGAAAACAAATACACCTACAGTATGTATCATCCCTAAAAGCTAAAGCCAAATCTGCTGTTCAGACCACGCATGAGTTTACTTCAAACAAGACAGCCACCATCAGTGAAACCACCGTCAAGATGAGAGTATTCGTAGGGGGGTGGAGGTACATGGAAGAGATACGACTAAGAAATCTCTTCTAAAGAAAGAAAACATTAAAATGAAAGTGTTGTAGGCCAGGCACTATAAAAATTTCACCAGTGAGAACTGGAAAAGTTCTTTTTACCGATAAAACAAATTGGATTTATTTGACACTCATAAAAGGCACTTGGTAAGGCGCAGAGCCATTGGAAAGCTGGTGAAATAGTGCTTGAACTCATCTGTAAAAGATGGAGATGGTTAGGTTTCATTATGGCTTCAGCTTGTTTCAGTGGGTTTAGAATTGGAGACATCGTAAAAATCATTGGAACAATGAACAAGAAGTGTATATATATATATATATATATATAATATATATATACATACACACACATAGTATATATATATATATATATATATATATATCCGCTGTCATAAATTTTGTCCTCTGTACGTGCAAAAAAAGAAAAATGAAAGAGAGAGAGAGAGAGACCCAGCAATTTCAAAGATTTACCACTTACCCACTTACCAAGGCAACCAATATATCCACTTTGAAGGAAACCATTTATTTGAAACCGTATATTTTAAGAGACAATACATACATTGTGACAGTTATTGTTTTTAAATTAAGAAGCATTTTCTGGTACTACTACTACTACTACTACAGTAATAATGATAATTATGTGCATTGTTTCATAAACAACCCTTCAAAATAAAGTGTTTCCTTTCAGACGCATATATTGGCTTCCATGGTAACTACAATAGACGGTGTCGAGGTAAATTTAAATCTCGAAATTGCTGCGTCTCAGTCTTTGCTGATCTCTTTTGCTCGTACAGAAGACAAGCTATAACATCAGGTGTACACACACACACATATATATATAATATATATATACTGTTAAGTCGTGATATTTTCGTTAAACAACGAAAATATCACGATTTGTCCGCCCTTGACGATTGGTTAGGTTGTTTGACCTAACGGGCATTCAATTAACCTAACCGGGCATTCAGTTGACCTAACCGGCCAGTCAATGTCCAGTTCAATGTGAAATTCTGCCTTTTCGCAAAATGGCCGACGGGATTAGCAGTCATTTTTCAAAATGTCCAATATGTTGGCCTGTTTGCAAAGTGGCCTGGCATTTAATGCCATTATGCAAAAAGGCCGGCTTTTTGGCCCTTTTGCAAAAAAGCTGATCATTTTGCAAAACGGCCGTTTTCGCAAAAAGGCCGTAAGTATATACTATATATACTATATATATATACACACACACACACACACACACACACACACACACATATATATATACACACAATATATACTATATACTATATACTCGTATATAGTTCCCAATAACTATTAAGTGTTTTTATACAAATATTTCTAACTTCGTCGCAACGCCGCTACCCTTCAATCAGCGAAGTTAAGCGACGTTGGGTCTGGGCAGTAGTTAGATGGCTGGTGATGTAGGTCCCACGTAAAGCTGTACGTTCCCTCAGTCATATGACCCTTGTTGTCACGAAGGAGGTTAAACGCCCCCCCTACAATAAAAAAAAACACATTACGTTTTCAACGTTACTCTCGCGTTTGTTTTTATGTGATGTAATCGAGTTCAACATTCGAGTTTATGTGATGTAATCGAGTTCGAAATTTAAATTAAAAAGTAAACGTTAAAAGTTTTACATTACAGTGTAACGTACTGTAAAATCATTGCACGTCACATGAAGAAACGTTCTGTACAACCGAAGTAACTGGAGTAATGAGAGAAGAAAAGGGAGTGATTGAGTATACAATTTGGACTGTATAAGGAATGAAAACTTTTACCTGATCAGAAGAAACGTTTACGACAAGCTAAAATGTTTCGGTACTCATAATCAGACTGTATATTACAATGAAAGTACACAGAAAGTACATACCTTATATTTCTAAAGCAAACTTGTAAAGAGAGAGAGAGAGAGAGAGAGAGAGAGAGAGAGAGCTCTGCCAGAAGAAAATGAGCACCCTAAAAATTATTGTAGAGCCGATTTATGTTCAAGACTCGATTTTATATTATAAAAAGAACGTGTAGTGCGTCGAAAGTGTTTATTGGTTGACAGAGATGTCATGTACAGTTGGGTGCTCGTGATACTTCAAACTTCAGACTTCAGAAACTTAATTCACAAAAAGAATAAATATTACATATAGGTATACATTGCCTTCACAGAGGTCATTAGCTATTCTTTCGATACATACAAAATTAGATATCAGAACTAACTAACTACTCGTAATATATTTAATTTAATCTTACTTGAATGTGTTGGGAGATTTTCAAGCAAAATCAGTGAGATTCAGTTCATTCCGCGCGCAAGAAAATGTAAATAAACAAGTGATAAAAAATAATTGAAAATTAGTAAATGTCAAAAAATAAATACATAAATAAAATAAAATAAAAATATTGCCTCGTGTATTATTTTATTTTAAAATTTTTATATTAATTTTATGCATATGTAATTACTGCATGAAGTGTGACTATCATTTAGTTCTAAATTTTAATGGAAAATGAGAGAAAAAAATATTGATAAATAAATTTGGAAATACTAAGATGAGATAGAGCCTATAATGTCCGCGGAAACCTTATTTTGAATATTTGATTTTTACAGAAAACCTTATTATGATGATAGTGATAGTCATACAATAATACAGAGATAAAAATACCTGCATGGTTACTACATCTAAATACTACAAAATTGTTATAATCTAACCATTTACTGTAAGTTTGTTACGAGGAAAATAAACATATTTGAAATTACCGCATGATTATTGATTGCACCACTTATTGAATTATGATAACACATTATTGCTTCCAGTGATGATGAACTATGTACGGAAACCTCACTAGTACACTCCAAATAAAACCTTAATTTATAGCTTATATCTTCTTTTTGAGAGTGCATTCTCGGGGACGGTTTTCCTTCTTTTGAGTATCAAAGCTTCTTGTAAGATTATATAATAACTTGTTTTGATGATAAGTAACTTCTTTAGATAGAAGAAATGGTCCTCAAAACTTTTTTGAGTGATTTGAGACAATAGAAGATAATATGTCTATGTATTGCGAGAACTCCTTGTTTTCTGTGTATACGATGAGTGGTGCTTTGTAAAAACAATGGAACCGTTACTTTTTATCTCCAAAGTAATGATGGAGTTGCTTAACCTCCTTCGCAGCATCTAAGGTCATATGACGATGGGCCCTATATAGCCTTATACGTGGGATTGCTACATAATCTGAACGCCCTTAACTTAACTTCGCTGATTGACGGGAAACAGTGTTACGACACTGGCCATGAAGTAGCTCTTTCTATCTCCAACATAATCTATAAATAATATCCATGTTGAAAACATTGGACATATATAGTGGCCTGCTGACTTTAAGCCCTATAATAATGTAATGAGATTAAATTAAAGCAATTAAGGTTTAACTGATGGGGTTATGATTTTGATCTTTCGATCAAACAGATAAATGTCATTAAAAAAGGAGATTAATAGAATGAGTTTTCTTCCTTTAATAAACAAAACAATAAATGATAAACGTTCCAGTTGCTAACGTTATAATGCTTAACTTGAATGAGCAGTTGATAAGAGTGAATTGTTGGTATTAAGTGTTATTACATCGAAAGTCAATGCAGAGTAGCTTAGTAAATGAATTACAAGAATGTGCGCGGAATGAATTTGAGTGTTTACGGTTGAATAATGAATGACAAATATGCCCAGGCAAAGGGGTTGTTACGATTACGAACAGTTGTGACATGACTGAATGCCAGTCGTTGTGCGTTGAACTGAAGATATTTTGAAGGAGTCGAACTGGTGATGCAGTGTGTGAGGTAGTTGCCATGGGGCAATTTTTAGAAAGTTGTCTTCATCTGGTCGAACCAAAAAATGAAGGCATTGTTTGAGGCAGAGAGGAACTCGAGGGAAATTTTGTATTGGAATGAGAACGCCTGCAGGTGTCTGCCTGTAAGAGTCACTGCAGGAACGCTGAAGAAATGCCTGAAACGTATCCCTATATAATAGGAGAAAGACTGCGTGTACAAGCTGTGTAAACATTTTTTTTTTCAAGTTCGTTCTGAGGCCATCACAAAAGGTCAACCTTGTGATAGCTTCCAGTGCTCATACAAACGCTTTAATTGCCACGGAACGCCTGAAGTTTATCAGCCATTCAGCTTCGCCAGCGGAAGCTTACACCTGCATTAGAAAACATCAGAAGAAACCGCTTTGTTCTCGTCCTCAGAGTTGGAGTTTCTATGTTTACCCTTACAAGATTACGACATCTCAAAAACGCTGACGAACGTTCTCTTTTACACCTGCGTCAGTCATAACCGTGAGAAGGCTTAAAAACATTTTCACGGTTTTTCATTCTTCGAGCGGTTAACGGGTGAAGTTTCAAACCATTCAGTCATCAGTCACCATTTAGAGAACATCTCTCCCTTAGCATCTCGTTCGCCACCTATTACAAACAAAAGTTTGTAATAGGTGGTGCTTATAGACCCTTGAAGTGGTGCTTATAGACCCTTGGGCCTTACAGCTTAGCATACCTAAGTTCAGTGTTAAGTTCTCTTCAAAGGCCTAACTCAATTGACCTACAGTGTTTTACAGTGTCTAATTAGGCTACTGTATTATTAAACTACGCCATTCATACGAACTCTTAGCCTAACCGATTAGGCTCTCTAAAGTTTTTGCAATACCGTATATCGAACTCATATTTTATGTAACGACAACGTAATACCGCATGTACTCTTATTATTGTTTATTACCTGCCGTATTTTATCATCCTAATTATTGCATCTTAATACCACTGAATTACCGCACATTTATCCTCCATATAATTACTTTTAATTCTCAACATTCAATAACTGTAATATTTGTACATTTTATTACAAACTATCTAATTGTTAATCACTGTAAGTAATTATTCATTTATTTTTGCTATTTAAAAAACAAGAAGCTTATTACTCTCTTTCATTAATAATTTTTATTTATTTTGACGAAAAGATCAAATTGGTGACCCATAAACAATCACATATTTAGCCTAGTTACATTATTATAGAGCCTATAGTCAACATACGATTATAAAAATACACACACACACACATACACACACACACACACACATATATATATATACAGGGTGGTCCAAAAGTCGCTATCTATTTTGCTGAAATAATGATACTTCTATTTTATTTTCTACAGGCTATGGATGATGATGGATGTACAAGAACGTGTGATGGTAGTAACACTACGTATCCAAGGGAAAAAGTGCAAAGAAATTCGAGAAAAATTCGAAAGAAGATTTCTCGAACCAAGACCTACAGACAAAGCAATTCACGAACTGGTCAATAAATTTAAAAGAACAGGATCTGTTCATGATGAGGCAAAATCTGGACGTCCATGTACCTCTTAAAAAAATGTCGAATTGGTAAGAGATGCCTTTGAAACAAACCCTAGAATGTCAACTCACACAGCATCACGTAGACTGAGCATACCAAAAACGACTGTTTTAAGGATTTTAAAATCAACATTAAAAAAGAAAAGTTACCATATTCAAGTACATCACGAGTTACACGAAGAGGATTATCCAAGACGAGCCGCCATGTGCACAGAATTGATTGAAAAAATTCATACCGAAAACTTATTAAACCACATTCTCTTCAGCGATGAGGCGACATTCCACACATGCGGAAAAGTTAATCGACATAATTGCTGTATCTGGCCTAGTGAAAAACCAACTGAGTTCTACGAATGGAAGAGAGATTCTCCTGAAATTAATGTCTGGTTGGATAAGACAAGATTAAAGGTTTACGGACCTTTTTTCTTTACAGAAGCTACGGTAACAGGGCCAATTTATCTTGATATACTTCAGCAGTTTGTTGAACCCCAGCTTCGTTCAGATTGCATTCTCGACACTGTTGTCCTTCAACACGATGGAGCTCTATGTCACTATGCAAACATCGTTCAGGCATACCTTGATGAACTCTTACCAAATCGTTGGATTGGACGTGGTGGAAACAGGCACTGGGCAGCACGATCTTCGGATTTAACACCATTAGACTTGTTTGGGTGGGGCTTTATAAAGTCTGAGGTTTACAAAACAAGAGTTACAGACCTGCAGGATCTGCGAAGCCGCATTGTTGCGGCAGTCGCTAAAATAACCCCAGAGATGCTTGAGAATGTGTTCCGCAATGCAGTGGACAAATTTGAGATTTGCAGAGACACTGATGGTGCTCACGTCGAATCTTAGACCTAAGCTTCAAATAAATATACATCTAATTATGTTACTACATTTTTATCCTAAAATACTATTATTTCAGCCAAATAAATAGGGACTTTTGGACCACCCTGCATATATTTGAAGTAACTTAATTCTTCGCTTTTAGGATTACGGCCTTTTATTTTTTATTAATTGCATTTATTTGGGCTTTACAAGAGCTTTAAAATGATCTTTGAGAATTATGCCGTTATAATTCAATAAAGAGAGAGAGAGAGAGAGAGAGAGAGAGAGAGAGAGGAGTTACAAAGGGAAGAGGAAACCTCAAAGACCTTTCGCTCCACTTGGGGAGGTTCCTGTTATTAAACTAGTGCATATTTTAACTATTCTAGCAATAGTAGAAAACTGGATAGAAAAGCATAAGGCTTTCTCCCAACCCTTCGCTACCTCCCGCGGGTACGGGAAAAGGTTGAAAAAATACCTTGAACCTGGAAAAGTAATCAATTAAATTTTACAGAAAAGAGGAGAATATATACGCTGGCTCTACAATTACACCCATGCACACGTAGAGATCGTGCACTAGAAGGCACTGCTGTATAAACAAACTAGCCAATAATATACTTGTGCCAATCACACGTCAACCACTTGCTATCGTCACAAAAACCTCGAACATATGGTTTTGATTTTATACAAAATATTTACAGCTCTATTTACCGAGTGAGAGAGAGAGAGAGAGAGAGAGAGAGAGAGAGAGAGATGGTTGAATATAAAATGTCGGATTATATTATTCATCGTTACAAAGTCACATTGACCGGACCGATTGCAAGTTATAAAAAATAGATAGATATTTTTTATAATTTGGAAGTATTTATATTTCTTATAACAATAACATTAGATTGATTCTCTTTCACCTAGAAACGTTCTCCGTTACTATGGAAACGTAGCCCGCTTATTCAACAGAAATTTTTTTTATCTAAAATTCTCACACTCTTGAAAATCTTATACTGAATAATATGTGAACCTATTTTTTCTTTCAAAATCATAGAACGAAAACTGTTTAGCATATAAATGATGGTTGACAGATTTATGAAGAAGACATGTTGGTATATTGTGCGTAAATTTCCCGTATTTATCCTTTATAGTCCAAGTTTTACGGGGTATTAAAGGAAACTTTACCGGAATAAAAAACTTTGGATGAGAAAAGTTCGTGGGAGAGTAGAGTGCATCATTCCAGGAGTTCAATTTATCACATACTGTAGACATACCTTAATGTAATTTCATACCAAATATTTAGCTCTTCGTGTCTCATTAAACTTTTCAAAACCTTCAAATAGATGTGGGAATGTGTGAAAAAACGACTGAAAAGGCCTTTGGAGAAGAATTGTGAAAGATAAGATCAAATTTAGGCACGATATAGGAAGCAAACGCCTTAATTAAAAAATCTGGTTTTACGAGTATTTGCTTCTTGAAAATTAATATATACTGTACGTGTACAGAGTAGCCTGAAAAACAGTACCCCTGTACTATCCTAATCATTTGCATTTAAAAGTGGGTACATGTTTTTTGCCTATTCTCTATTTAAGAGTTATGCCCTAATACACACACACATACACACACACATACACACACACACCTTACAGTATAATTATGAAATTTTCTGAATATTTTTCACGATAGCGCTTTCGCTACCCACTCATTTAAAAGTAAAATAACTGAAGGTCGATACATGCTAGTAAAAATTAAACATACCATCTGAAATTAAGTAGAATTTAGGGGGAAAAATAATTCCTGCTATTTTCGCTGGTTTAATTAACTTTTTCTTTTTTCTTCTGCAGAATTTTTAAGTATAAATATGTTCCCTAAAGTCATGAAAAACGGGATCAGGCTAAGTAACTGTTAGTCATACCCGTCTTAAAAATTTTATCTATCAGCCCTAAAAGTTTCATAAAAATTGGGAATTAGGGAAGGCTGTCGTCTATGAAGATAATAATAAATAATAATAATAATAATAATAATGATAATAAATAATAATACTATATTATTATTATTATTATTAGTATTATGCATTTTTGAGAAAGCTTCTCAAAATTCCTGAAGGAATTTCTCGCACACAAAAATTTTCTTCGTAACAATTCTTGGAAAAGTGAAACTATGGTTTCAGAGTATATATATATTAACATTTCGCCCATACATTCCAGGCATCTTCGAAAAATGAAAAATTTAAAAAAGACTTTACAGAATTATTGGCAATATTGATATTCCTTACGTAAAATATACATTTTTAAGAACCAGAACATATAATAATAATGGTCACGTATACGGACTATCTGAAATCCACAGTAATCTCTACAAATCCGCCACTACGACCAATAATTAGCATGAAACCATGATACTGTTTAATATTTAAATGGACTTTTTAGACCTTACCCAAATGAAAACTATATAGTTAAATCAATAAACGAATTTATATTATACATTAATGAATTAAAAGCTAAAGATTAAAACTGTTTCAAGTCATTGAACACTAAAAGTTTGTTTCCAAACTTGCCGTTTGACGAAGCAACTGAAATTATTTTAAATGAATTTTATAATCATCTAGTACGCGAACCCCCTAATATGGACAAAGAAATAATTAAAAATTTGTTGATTCTATGTACAGTATAAAGTATAAACATGTTATCCGACCTCTATATAACCGACTTGTACATATTTTTTTCCAATATAAGCCAAGATCGGTTCGTTTTCGGCTATCCGGCCTTTCTAGTTTAGGAGTCTGTCACCAGGGGAGCTGTATTCGCTGTCTGCGCATGCTCAGATCGCTTCTTGTAGGATGGTTAGCGTCCTTTACACTGTAATTCTAACGAAAGTTAAATAAAAAACAATGTACAGTATAAGAGCAGTGTGTAATTCCAACAAAACTAAAGAATAATCAAGAAAGAAGCTGTTGGATAAGCAGTAATACTTGTTTAAAAACAGTCCATTCAGGTATCCGACTTTTTCGGACTATCTTCAGGTCCTATTAGGGTCAGATAACAGGTTGTTTACTGTACAACAAAATCACCATTTCGGTGTAACAACCAAACATACTTTCAAAGAGATATTGTATCAATGGGATTCCCCCTTTCTCTTGGGTCCCACTTTTGTAGTCCAGCGTAGAAAATAGGATTATGAATGCAAAATTAAATTTCAACTCATCCGGCCTACAAATGTTGAACTCTGATCACAAAATCTAAATTTTATCTATGATCTTTTTTAAGAATAGACTGTACCATTTTTTAGGGCGTTCATTTTGAAATGTCAGATGAAAACGGATCGATTGAAAGAAACGTTTATACGAAACCAATAGACAAAGGTCTTTATACAAATTATAATCCGCACATTCACGCAATTTAGAAAATTTCCATAACAAAAACATGATTACATCGCGCATACAAAATTTCACCAATGTGGAATATTTTCCAAAAAGAGATAGAAAGACTAAAATTGAAAATTTAGCAAATAAAAGCAGTTCCCTTTATTCTTGATTGAAGAAAAGAAAGGAAAGGATTTATTAACAAAATACTTGAACCAAAGAATAATTACGACACTGTCGAAAATATTCTTACTTTATACTCCCACCCAAATCCAAAATGTTGGAAAAAATTAAAGAAAGAAAATAAAATACTAAAAGAAATTATTACAAAACAACACATCTTGACCAAGAAACTCGTAGTTAGAAGCTTCTATAAACCTAAGCGAATGTCGACATATTTTTTTCAACGAGAGAAAAGTGTTATGAGAATATGCCATGTTAGATGTTTGAAAGAAGGGTGTAACTTTTCTTACAATGGTTACACTACAAACACAATGTACCTCAGAGCACTATTAAGCACGGTGTATAACCAAACAAAATTCACGACCATTTGAAAAAAAGAACTTAAAAAACCTCCTCTGATAATACCATCTTAAAGAATTTTTCACTATTTTAAAACCAAATTTTTTTAACAGTTCCACACTGGCGGAATCAATACTGATTAAAGAAATGCCTCAAATGAACATCAAATACAACGAAATGAAATGTTTCCTAAAATACTTTGAATTAATAAAAATTCCAACAAGTGTGACTCAACATTATATAAAAATAAAGTTAAACCTTCAAAACCCTATTTTTAAAACTATAATTGAAGATTTAAAAATAAAAACAATTTCTTGACAAAATACTTGATAGTTTCATCATTTTGTACTTTTTCAACTTTTTTAATCAGTTTTCTGAAAATGCCTGAAGGAGATGGGCAAAAACGCTAATATATACAGTATATATATATATATATATATATATATATATATATATATATATATACTTTGTTAGCCTTGTGTGTTTCGTGCGTTGGTCTCTCTTCACACGGAGGTCAAGCTGGTGGCCCCGCCTCTAGGTCTGGCTTGGTGGAGGAGCGAGTTGCTTTCTTGCGCTCTCCACCGTACATAGCCAGGCACGCCCGGCTCATCTGGTACCGTCCTGAGCCAGGCATCCAGTCTCTCTTGAAGACTTCAACTTTGACCCCCGTTACGTTTCTGAGGTCCTTGGAAGCTGGTTGAAAAGTCTTGGCCCCCTGACAACCAAGCTATTTTCCTTCAGGTTGAGGAGGTCCCTTGTCGGGCCTTTAATTTGGGAACACTACACATTCTGCCTTTCCTATTTTCCAGTGTTGTTTGAATGGTAATTGGGTTTAGTTTTAGGTTTGGTACCAGTTTTTCGATCATTTTCCATATGTAGATTATGGTGTACCTCTCTTTTCTTCTTTCCAGGAGTACAGATTTAGTTTACGTAGTCTTTCCCAGTAGTTGAGTTCTTTGCAGCCATCAATCTTGGCTGTGAAATGCCTTTGCGTTTCTTCTAGTTTATTAGTTTCTTCCTTTTTATATGGGGACGTCAAAACTGAGCAGTATTCAAGTTTTGGTATAATCAGTGTTTTTAGCAGGGAATCATTACTGTCCTGTCCCTTCTCTTGAACGTTCTTAGTACCTGTCCGCGACTCTTTTTGCTTTATTTATCGCTATCTGATTTTGTGTTTCGAATTTCGCATCATCTGTTATTATCCCGAGATCGATCGCTTTCGTGCTTCTCTGAATTTCCTGTCTATCTGGAGCATAATATGCAGTCTGTTTAAGTTCTTCTTTTCTACCATATCTCAAGAGCTGAAATTTCTCGGTGTTAATGACATGTTTTGTCTTCTGACCATTTGTATATTTTGTTCGTGTCCCTCTGCAAGGCCTCCACGTCATGTACATCGCTGATTTTTCTGCTGATCTTTGTATCGTCTGCAAAGGATGTTACTATACTTTGCTGTTTACTCCGCTGTCTATGTCTGTTAGCATGATAATGAACAGGAGTGGGGCCAGTACTGTCCCTTGTGGTACTGAGCTGCGTACTTCCGATTCTGATGATGATATACCTTGAATTTTGACGACCTGCAGACGTTCTCTGAGGAAGTTGTAGATCCATTTTCCCACTTTGCCTGTTATTCCCATATACTTTAATTTTATGTGCTATTATACCATGGTCACATTTATCGAAAGCTTTAGCAAAATCTGTGTATATAATCGTAGTTGTCATTGCCTTCCAATGCATCTAGGATATTGTTGTAGTGTTCTATTAGTTGTGATAGGCATGATCTACCTGATCGGAATCCATGCTGATTTTCGTTGAATCTTTCCCGTGTCTCCAGGAAATCATAAATTTCTCTCTAACTATTCTTTCAAATACTTTGGTGAGGTGGGACGTCAATGACACTGGTCTATAGTTCTTTGCTTGAGATCTGTCCCCTCCTTTATATATAGGGACAATGTTTGCTCTTTTCAAGATGCTCGGTATTTCCCCAGTGTCTAGGGATCTTCTCCATATCCAGTATAAAGGTGTAGCTATTTCATTTTTACAGTTTTTAATCAATAATGCGTTCCAATTGTCCGGACCTGCAGCTGAATGTGGTTTCATTTGTCCTATAGCTCTCGCTACATCTTCTGGGTAAAATCAAAGTCTGTTATATACTCTCCTTGCAATTCCTCTTCAAAGAATGCATTTATGTCAGGTATCGCTTTGTCACTTTTTGGGGTACTGAAAACTGATTCATATTGAGCTCTCAATGTATCAGATATTTCTTTTGGATCGTCGGTTAGTTCATTATTTCTCCTTAAGGGCCCAATAGCGGCGCGCGTTTTTGTTTTCCTTTTTGCATAGCTATAGAAGTATTTTGGATTTTCCTTTATTGCTTCTACCGCCTTTTCCTCTTCCCTCTCTGTATGGTCCTTAATCAGGGCTTGTATTTCCCTATCGATACCCTCCAGTTTTTCTTTTATTTTTTGTCATTATCTCCGCAGTTTCCTAACTTCGCCTCCACTCTCTTTCTTTTGCGGAATAGTCTTCTCTTTTGCCTCTAGCCAGCTCCTCTTTCCTTTTGGCTGTGATTTCGGAGCATATTTTTCTAAAATTCTCAGCGTTTTTTCTCCAAGGTTGTTAGCATTTCTTCAGTTGTTTTATTCTCGAAAATTGTTCTCCATTCTATTTGGGCCATGTGCGATCTGATTGCTTCCCAATTTATAGTCTTGAGTTTAAGTTAAAGGCCCCGAATTTACTTCTTTCCTCAATATGTGTATTGTCTTTAATGCTGTCGTCATATTTGTTGATATCTCGATTAAGTTGTGGTCTGAGATAATGGTTGGGGTTATTTTTATATCAGCAATCAAGTTCGTGTTATTCGTGAATACCAGATCCAGGCAGTTATTTTTTCTGGTATTTTCTGTTATCTCCTGTGTCAGCATAAACTCATTTGTGAGAGCCATCAACATTTTTGCTTGTCCTGGTCTTCTCTTGTGCCCCCCTTGTCCTGGTGATATATATATTCCTATCCACCTTTTTGTATTTTATAAATGGGAAGTTAAAGTCTCCGCAGATCATTATATTGGGGATGGAGGGTTTATGGCCTTTATTAGCTTTCTGATGTCATCAATGGCCTCCGAGAATTTTTCGGTTGGGGTGCTTGGAGGTCTATAGATGACTATTACTATCACGTTTAGTTTTTCTATTTTCACTGCTAGGAGTTCCACATAGCTGTTTGATTTACTTATTATCGTCTCTGTCATATGACCTTCCTGTACATATATAGCACAGCCACCTTTCGTCTCGTCGTTCTATCCGCTCTTAGTAAGTTGAAGCCCTCTATATTTATCTCTTTCTTATCAATACAATGTTCGCAGTTTTCACAATTTCCTTGGCAATCTTTAAGATGAGTTTCTGTGAGGCATGCGATGTCCGCCCTTGTTTCGTCCATAAATCCTTTCAGGTACGAAACCTTATTGAGTGATTGGTTTGGTCTTATTCCTTGAATATTAGCCAGGACAATTTTTATGTTCTCTGTTTTTCGTTGCCCTTGTGCATTTCAAGTTCGTTTTCCTTCGATATCGCTTGATTCGTTGCCTATGATCCTCCGAGAGAGATCCGTTTCCGCCTACTTGTATTGGTAGCTTCTTGCCCGGTAGCGATTTGGCTCGGGGGTTTCCAGCTGTGTCAACTGCATGTGGATGACATTTAGCATTCGTAAGTGTCTGCGATGTTGAAAAAATTTTTTGTTCGCTTATTGTGTTCCTATTGTTGTTCCTATTGTTATTTTATTCCTATTGTCATTTAAACTTTTTCCTTTGTTCTTTGAGTCCGTCGGGAGATGTTGATAGTAGCATTTTTTCCCGAATTTGCAGGTTCCATATTTTGCGTAAGTCTGCAATGTCCGGGTGGTAGAATTTACATCCGTCTCCAAATTTACAATGACCATTATTATAGAAGAAATTGCATATTGGGGGATGTTCATATATACATTGTCCTCTTTTAAATCTGCAATTATCTTTTATATAATACCTGCATATAATTCCTTCCCCATATTTACTCTTGGCTTTGTTTTTTGCTCCTTATTGGGGAACAGTTTCACTCGTTTTCTTGACTGCCCTCTTGTCTTTCCTATTTGTGCTAGTTTGTTTTGTCCTTCGTTGCCCTTATGCTGTGTGTTGTCTTTATACTTTCGCTTCTGTGGTTTTCGGCCTCGTTTGTGACGGTATTTGATTTTTTTCTATTCGCCTTTCTCGTTTCTTCTGTTTTCCTCTGTTCTTTGTTCCACTTTCCTCTTTCATTCTCTTCTCGTAGTCTCTTTCTGCTTTAAATACTGTAAAAGAGTTTAATTCGCAGGATATATATTATATATATTATATATATTATATATATATATATATAATATATATATATATATATATATGAGATGCAAACCCACAATGAAAAAGAAAAAATGATTCCAAGGACTTTCGTGTATTCAGCAGTACACCTCGTCATTCCCTGAAGAGGTGTACTGCTGAATATACGAAAGATCTTGGAATAATTTCTTCTTCTTCCTTGTGGGTTTGCATCATTCATTTATTTCACGTGTTTAAGCGTGAAATTCATCCCATATATATATATATATATATATATATATATATATATATATATATATATATATATATATATGAAAAAGAAAAATTATAGTGTTTGTCATTTACCATTACTTATGCGGACTATAGTGGATTTAATTTTCCCAGAAGAGTTTCTTGTTCCATGCACGGTCTGTGTGTATCATCTTCTTCTTTCTCTTCGCCCGTTCCCGCCTCTATGCGGGGTCGGCGTTTCTGACCAGCCTCCTCCACACAGCCCGGTCCTGGGCTTCTTCCTCCGACAAGCCCTTCTCCCTCAAATCGTCCCTCACCTTCTCCATCCACCTTCGCTTCGGTCTGCCTCTCTTTCTCCTGCCATGCACCTCCATATTCATCGTTCTCTTACCCACATAATCTTCGTCCCCTCTCATCACATGTCCATACCATTTCAGTCTACTTTCTTGTATCTTCCTCGAGATTTCTCCAACCTTTGTTGTGCCCCTTATCCTTTCATTCCTTACTCTATCCAACCTTGTCACTCCGCACATCCATCTCAGCATTCTCATCTCCGTTACATCTAGTCTTTTCTCATGATCTTTCTTTATAGCCCAAGACTCAGCCCCATACATCATATCCGGTCTTACCACAGTCTTATACACTTTTCCCTTAACCTCGCGCCTATTCTTCGGTCACACAACACCCCTGAAACTTTCTTCTGTGTGTATCATATTATATATATATATATATATATATATATATATATATATATATATATATATATATATATATTATATATATATATAATATATATCAGGCACTATTTTTGTTTTTTTCAAGAATTGTTGCGAAAAAAATTTTTCAATGGGGAAAAAATTGTTTCAGGAATTTCGAGATTTCTCAAAAACACTTTACATTAGAAGTTGACCGTGATAATAATAATAATAATAATAAAAATAATAATAATAAAAGCCAGTGTCTGTCTTTTGGTAAAGCTTACCAGTAGTATGGTTACATAATCCCCTACATGTACTGTATATATAAAAATAAATATATATATATAATCCTTATTCAGAAAGAACACATTACATAAGATATACATCACATCCATATAGTGTAGGTTTACACGATGTTGGAATTAACGTTTAATTTTGTATTTTTAATGGCAAATACATTAATTACAGTATTCTTATCTTAAAATACCGTTGGGAAGCATGACAGTTTTTCAAGCAAAAATCTTTGAGATTCATTTCTATTTTTACAATGGAAACTAAAAAAATATAAATAGAATTAGTGGAAAATAAAATATTTGAATTTAGTTAATTCTGTCATTACAAATGAAAATTGAGATAATCTTCGAAATAATAGAAAAATAAATGGTAAACAATGCGTAATAATAATGGAAATATTAATAGAAATAATAGAAAAGAAAAATAGTAAACAACACGGTAAAGAGAACATGTTAAAATAATAATAATAATTAATTTCTATCATTACAAAGTAGAAATGATGATACAGTCTAAAAGTTAAAAAATTACAGTTAAATTAGGCACATTATAAATATAGCGTAATATATTGGAAACTTTTAAAAAAAATTATATAATTTGTGATTGCACCCGATCTCAGAGTGTGAACTTTGCATATATAATAAGGGGTTTCAAAAAACCTTAGCCCCCCCATTTGCAGCTTACATGTTTACTTATATCGAAATAGTTTTTAGTGCTTATAAAAATATATAAAATCCTTTCTTTATTGCAGGTATTAAAATTACTCTAGCTGATAAAGTGATAATATTAATGGCTTCTCAATTAATTGGTGATTCGGAGAGGCAACGTGTGATAGATCGCGGAGCACCGACAATTCAGCGCATGACAATTCAGCGCCGACAATTCAGCGCCGACAATTCAGCGCAAAGACAATTCAGCGCAAGACAATTCAGCGCCGACAATTCAGCGCAAGTCAGTACAGTTAAAAGTTTAGTTAAAAATAATAAAAATAAATCGCAATAAATAAAAAAGAGAAAAATTTGTATATTTATATATATGCTAAATTGGGTCTGTATCGAAGGAGTGACATTTCAAAGGAGTGACATAACAAAGGAGTGACATAAATACCGTAACGAAGGAGTGACATAACGAAGGAGTGACAAATCGGAGATAAAATTCAAAGGAGTATAATTATTAAAATTTTATTTAAAAAAACAAAATTTGTTAGAATTGTTAAAATTAAGATTTTATTTCAAAAACTAGAAACCTAAACTAACCTAACCTAACCTAACCTAACATTTACAAGCCTCTCTTCCCTCTGGATTTGTTCTTTCTTCTTCTTTGTTGGTATTTTCGCGCTGAATTGTCTTGCGCTGAATTGTCTTACGCTGAATTGTCTTTGCGCTGAATTGTCTTGCGCTGAATTGTCGGCGCTGAATTGTCGGCGCTGAATTGTCCTGCGCTGAATTGTCGGGTCACGGATAGATCGCATACGAGCAATAACATTTCGGGAAGCCCGTGATGCTGGAGCCACCTTTATAACACGTTCATGGGTTGCCAAAAAGTTGCGAAGAAGTGAGGACTTCGTCAAAAGAAATTGGAACAAAACTTTGGATGAATGTGAAATGGATACAACCAAATCTGGGCTCCCAAATTTGCCACTCTCTCGTGAAACAAAGGACATCATTGAAAGTGGTACGCGTAAGCGGAAAAACAGCTGTGCTAAACTTTCTAGAGAGATCGAAGTGTCGAGAGGAAAGATCGTTAGTGGTGAGATCATTCGACTGTACCGTCATAGGCAAGGTTTAAAGCCTTGGCATGAACTTCCAAAGCCAAGAAAAACTCAACTTAACATCGATGACAGAATGTGGTTTGCCCATTATCTTGAAGATTGGCATGTGGATGATTTCATGCATTTAGCTGTCTCCGATGAATTTTTTGTTTACGTAACACGTCGGTCTAACTACCAAAATGATCGAGTGTGGGCCACAACACCAGATGAAATCGATGACAATGAACATTATCGCGAATTATTAAAAAGTCCAGACTGTGTTGGTGTGTTTGTTTTGTTCACTGCAAAGAAGCTCATGTGGGTGCTGAAGCCAAATGGTCAGAGTTGGGATGGACAGTATTTTCGTGATATTATTCTATCCCAGCATGTCATTCCTTTTCTAAGAAACCCAAACAATGTCATGGATGTCGATCAGGTCACACTTCTGCACGATAAGGCCCCCCCTGCTTTAAGGCATTAGCCACTCAACAGTTGTTGCGGAACCATGAGATCGATTTCTTTGGAAATGAAGAATGGCCAGGAAATTCTCCTGACCTGAACGTCTGTGAACACATTGGATCAGTTATAAAGGACAAGGTTGAATGTCTCTTGTTTCAAGAACCTGCAGCAAATCGATTTTCGAAGGATACAATGATGCAACACATTGAAACTGTTTTAGCAAATTT
This sequence comes from Bathynomus jamesi, assembly GCA_023014485.1. Lineage (NCBI taxonomy): Eukaryota > Metazoa > Arthropoda > Malacostraca > Isopoda > Cirolanidae > Bathynomus > Bathynomus jamesi. Next base: position 164,057 of record JAJOZX010003993.1, read on the forward strand.
GCGTAACGATCAAGATCTATTCAGGTCACTTTTGGCAAGCTACCCAAAGCGAATTCAGGCTGTCTTGGAAGCCAATGGCGGGAACACCAAGTTTTAAGTGTTTCTCATTAAATGCAGGATTAAATTCTCTTTTGTAAGGTATGTTTAGTTTTACTGTATTTCTAATGGTTTAGGCCATGGGCTGGGGGTCTAAGGTTTATTAGAGCCCCGTAGATGATTTTCTTTGTTTAGTAATATTTATAAGTTGCAATATATATACATATACACACGCATACATTAATAAGAGTTAATAAAATGTTTTTCGTGATTTGTTAAACGAAATTAATGTGGTGCTTGTATGATATTTATAGGTATAGCGTTCCAGATATTTGCCACTTTCAAGGAGAGAGAGCATTTTCAGCAATTTGCATTAAATAATTTGGTTTATGTATGAAATTATTGGGAAGCTTTGTATTATGATTACGGTTGCTCTGATGGGGGTAATCGCCCTGTAAAAGGGCGAAGTATAGTTTCTGTTATTAGCAACTTTGTACAGACTGATACCGACAGTAAGTTTATACAGGGTGGCCCATAAGTCCCAATCGGTTATAATTAAAGCGAAAATTGATTACGGACGTAACCGATTACTAAGAAAAAAATATTGGTCGAGGTGGTTATATTTTGGTCTTTGAATAATTACTAAATATTTCGAAACTTATAAACGTTTTACTTTGTTTGATTTTTGTATTTTCGCTTTAATTATAACCGATTGGGACTTATGGGCCACCCTGTACAAACCATTTACTTTTAGAATATTCAAATCTCTAAACATTGGAGAGGTATGAGATTGCCTGTTATCATTATTTGAGAGAGTTCTTAAGCATTTTTATGGGTTACTTCTAGCGGATATCGTATATAATTCTTTATATTACCCCATGCTGTGATTCCATATTGTAAGTGTGGATGAATAAATGAGTAATACAGTGTGAAGAGAGCATTTGGGGGAATTATTTTTTGAGTTTGAATATTATGTAGAGAAATCTAAATATTTTTGGTTTCATATGTTTCGTGTGGTTTTTTAAATTTAATTTGCCATCTTCAGTTGATGCCAAGAACTTTAACTTCACTTACTTTTGCAAGAGGAATATTTCCAGTTATTAATGCTGTGTGCACGATTGCATCTTTTTAAGTTACAATCATATATGATGATTTTTTAAAATTTAGCAAAAGCTTATTTGCACACATCCATTTATCGACATAATCTAATAGCCTGTTCACTTCGTTCATTAGGAAGTTGATATCGTGGCGTGTTGAAGTGAGTGTTGTATCGTCTGCATACTGACTACATTTTAATGTTGATCGATAAAGATCATTTACATGCACTAAGAGAAGTGAGGGTTTAAGGATAGATCCTTGTGGAACTCCACTTTTCATTTACTTTAACATACTGGTGACTATTAGGGAGATATGACTTAAACCAATTTAGCATATTTCCCTTTATGCCTTACGTGTTCAATTTATCTTGTAAGATATCAAGTGAGAGCGTATCAAAGACTTTCGACAGGTCGAGGAAACTAAGATTGTGTGTTTTTTATAGTTTAGGTTTTAATAGATATTTTTTAATAGCATGTTGATAGTGTCATCTGTGGTGTGGCTTTCTCTAACCCCAAATTGCCTTTTTGCTGGGATGTCGTATTTAACTTTAATTAACGTTGGTAATATGGAGATTGGCCGGTAATTGGGTGGAGAATCAGAGCTGCCTGATTTGAATACTGGGCAAACCCTGGCTATTTTTAGGTAATCATGGAATATACCTTGTACTATTGGCTCACTCAATAAGTCTTGTGAGTGGGGTTGCTATATATCTGATATTTTTATATTTTCACTGGAATTGAACTGATATCAGCGCGTTTATTTTTTCAGTTTTTCAATATAGCTGAGGTTTCGTTTGGCAGACTTGGTTCAAAGAAGACTGTATTTGGTGTGGGTAGTGGCATATATATCTTTGGGATCACTTTAGGATTAGATTTTTTTTAATTTTAGGATAATAATGGTCCGCCTCTACGGATTTTATGAGCGAATTTGGTCTATTACAATAATTTTTATACGTTTGTTCATTGATAATATCATTCTTCCATATTTTATAGAAAGAATGTTTACGGTTTATTCTTACAATGAGGGATGGCGTGATCCACTGAAAATGGCTAATTAACATTGTGTATGTGGACAGATGGTCTGTAATATGTAATAGGAGTATACCTGACGTACAGTCAAGGGAAGATCGCACCCAGATTTGGTCTAATAAAGTGGCGTTTTCTATGGTACTATGTAATCTTGTTGGCTTAGTTATGATTAAATTAAAACCATTTGTAGTGACAAGATTGTAGAAGAAATTAGCATTATTATTAGAGTTTATTCTAGCAAGATTGATATTTAAATCTCCCGCAATAATGTAGTTAATGTTGATGTGATTAGAAGCTAAAGTCGTATCTATGCTCGTAATAAACGTTGGCAAGTTACCATTTGGTGGTCGGAATAGGAAATGTTGTTATATACATCCCAACTGTTAGAGTTTCAAAATGATCATTTACACCTGTTAATTGTTCAATACATTTACTTTTATGATAAGTATCTATAAAAATGCTTACTCCGCCGCCTCTGTTATTATTTCTACATAATATATAGTGGCTCCTGTAGCTCTGTATATTAATAAATTACCAATTATTTTCATTCATTTAACCAGGTCTCTGTTAATATAATACATGTAAATTTATATTGTAACAATTTTAGATTGGTCGTCAACTCATTAAAGTGATTTGGAAGGCTTCTGATATTTAAGTTTAAAATAGATATATTTCCATGTCGCTTGTTTAAGAAGGTATCAAGCGGCACATAGTTGCTAATTATTGTATTTTGAGACTCAATGATTTTATTCATAGATCAAAGACTAGTCATAGAGGAAATTATAAAAACCAATAAAACAAAAACAGAAGTACTGTATATATATATATATATATATATATATATATATATATATATATATATATATATATATATATATATAGGAAGGGCGGGTCCCCAGATGGGGGGAGGGGATTCACAAAACTCCAACCCGTCATTTTCTGACGGGTCGGGAAGCTAGAAATAATAACACTAATAACTACAGGGTGTCTGAGAAGTCGCGCACCAAAATTAAATAGAGCTATATTAGCCTATGGTGCGCGACTTCTGAGACACCCTGCAGACTGCACCGAGCGAGATGCTAATCGACTCCGACTGCGTGTGGCCTTATAGTGGTTTTACGACCACTAAGGCCACACACAGGTGGCGGTGGGTATCTAGTTTCGCGACCACATACCCACATGTGAATCGCACTGAACGCCCTATTTCCGCCACCTTCTCGTTGACGTCGATAATAAATGTATTTTATTTCTTTAATCAAATTTTTTTATTATTATCATTTCATTTGATATATTTTTTATTTCATATAAATATATGAAATATATGAAATAACCAATATATCAATATGGGTCAGTAAAAGATTTCCTATACATATACATCATAGAAATTCCATTTGCAAGAAAATTAGGTTTTATTGGCAGAATAGGGTTATTTGACAAATCTTTTTAGATAGTGCAGGACATATGAGCTTATTTAGAGTTAAGTTAAAAGGCGGGGATCGAACTTTCCTCTCTAAAACTGTCATTTTTGCGGACCGTGACTTTTTATCCACACGTCCACGCTGACGACTCAACGAAAGAAGAGCAAAATTTTGTGTACCCTTTTACATATTTTTTTTTGGCATTAACAGGGATTTATTGCAGAAAAATAAAGGATTGGACGAAAGATTACTAAAAAATAATGGGGAAATATTGCGGATTGTAAATTTCTTTAAGAAATTGGATCTCTGCCGAATATTGCACGGATAAACTTCAAATAAACCTGAGCGTGAGAATCCCGATTTCAGAGTGAGTTGCGATATTTCACGGATACAAAAAATACGTGTGTATCAAAGCTATTTTCGAAAACTGTTTAAGAATGTATGACTGGTGCCTCATCTTGTTTGAACAACGTACCACGTTTTCCGACGCGTAACAGTGCAATAAACTATTCAATGCTGTCTTTGTATCGCTCAGCAGTTAGAGTTTCCGTAAAGAAGAGTGGTCCATTTAGCCTTCGCTGCAAGACTGCGCACCACACACTTATCTTCCGACTATGTGGGGTTTGCTGATGACGACTATGTTGATTCTTTGCAGACTAAATCCTCGTATTCTTACTTAGTGAGGTGGCACCAGGCTTCATTAGAGATAAAAGTATTGTCTAAGATCCCCGAATGAGTACAAACAAAATGCGTAAATTGCAGTTGTTTTGTGAACAGCATTTTTAAAACAAAAAACTCAACCACTTGCCGTAACCATCTTTAGCTATAGTCTAATTTTAAGCTGAAGCCTATTCCTAGTTAGCATAGGAATCGTCTAACACGGAGATAGCCTAGGACTTTGCTTATTTTAAATCAGGTACATTTAGAATTGTTAGACTACATGCACGGTAGTATTTGATCGAGATTTTATCAACTTCCTGTTTTGGACTGCGTGTCTTTTGAGACACGATATGAACTGGGTGTACTGGCGAAATGTTCTGTGCAAAACGTATAACTTTTTATCTCACATCCGATTAAGCTGTGACTACGACTGTCTTGAGCCTTGATATATATATATATATATATATATATATATATATATATATATATTACATTCGGCTTGGATGACTATGCATCTAATGTCGAACTTCCATTGTGGGTTGCTTAGTTTGAATTTTATAATTATTACATTTATATTTATAATTTTATAATGTCGTCTTTGTGACTGAGACTTCCCATTCACTGATCTTGAATGATGAGTGATGACATTTGAGGCATATTTAGGCGAAGATTGTCTCCTATTGATGTTCTAACTACTTCAGTTGTACCTTTATTTGGAGAGCCTTCCGACACGCCGTCTCGAAATAAAGAAGCGATCTTTATTCGCTTCTTGATTAAGATTATTACAAACTTTCTCATTTTCTTGACGATGACTGAGAAGAATGATTTTGTATATAAGATACCAGTTATTTATTACCTCCTTTAAATCCTTCGAATCGTCTGACCGCACGAAATTTTCTTACGATAGTGTTCTTTTTATTCTGGCAGAGTTATTTATATATTGTAAATCTCAATAGAAAAATGGGCTTTAAACTAAAAGAATACAATACAATACTGTCAGTAAATATATACACGACGAGATATCCTAGTATAAGAAATGAATGGTTTTATATTGTACACATATAGTTAGTACCAGTGATGTAGTCGAGACCACCATGGCCGAGACTGAGACCGAAACCGAGACCTAAGCACCCGATACCGAGATCTAAGCACTAGAGACCGAGACCAGAAGAAAGGTCTCCAGACCTTAAACTATACCCAAGCTATCAACATATGTGTCTAATCGAGTTTTAAACATTTTTATAGACGTGCTACTAATTACTTCTACCAGCAAACTATTCCACCTATTTACTATTCTATGCGTAAAAAAGTTTTTGGCAACTGCTGTCTCGAACCTTCTACTTGTCAATTTACACCCGTTATTTCTAGTCCTATTATATTGAGATATTTCGAAAAAGCTAGCTCTATCTACGTTATCGAACCCATTCATAATTTTGAAAACCTGGATTAGATCACCCCTTAGCCTCGTAGTCTCGAGTGTAGTCAATTTTAACTCTTTAAGCCTATCCTCGTACGACTTTGACCTAAGCGACGGAATCATCTTAGTTGCTCGTCTTTGAACTCTTTCGATTTTGTCTATATCTTTTCACATATGCAAATTCCAAAATTGGATTGCGTACTCCAAATGTGGTCTAACTAATGATTTATAAAGAGGAACTATAATATCGCGCGATTTGTACTCAAAATTCCGAGCTATAAAACCTAACACTTTGTTCGCTTTATTGACCGCTGCTGTACTTTGTTTCGCTACTTTTAAATCACCAGTGACTATAACTCCTAAATCTTTTTCCTGCTCTACGCTTATCAACTCTTTCCCTGACATACTATACGCAAAATTACCGTTACGCGAACCTATATGGAAAATTTTGCACTTATCGACGTTAAATCTCATTTGCAATGTGACTGACCAATCAACGATTTTATTCAGATCATTCTGGATTTTACCTCTATCTTCGTCATTAATCGCCCTACCACCCAACTTCGTGTCATCTGCAAACTTTGAAACTGTACTGACTAGGCCGACATCTAAATCGTTAATATATATAAGAAAAAGCAAGGGGCCGAATACAGAACCATGAGGAACGTCACTCGCTACATTAGCCCAACACGACTCCGCTCCATCAACGACCACCCTCTGTTTCTTACCTCGCAACCACTCTTCTATCCAATTTATTACTACACCCATGATTCCATGAGCTTTAGTTTTCTCAATGAGTCTTTTGTGCGGCACGGTGTCAAATGCTTTTTGAAAATCTAAATACACTACATCAACCGCCCGATGATTATCGTAAACGTCAACCACGCTTTGAAAAAATTCTAAAAGATTAGTTAAGCAAGATTTGTTTCGCCTAAAATCGTGCTGCGTATTTCTGACTAAGTTATGCAATTCTAAGTGTTCGACTATACGATCCCTAATTATTGATTCCAGTAGCTTACCTACAACAGATGTTAAACTGATTGGCCTATAATTTCCCGCCGCACCTTTATCGCCTTTCTTAAAGATAGGTGTTACGTTTGCTAACTTGAAATTATCTGGTACGCACCCCTCAGAAATAGACGCATTAAAAATCTTTGTTAGCGGCACAACAATGCTATCTTTTAATTCGTTTAGTTGTATGGGATATATGGAATCCGGCCCCGGTGATTTACGTGTTCATTTTATCAAAATAGCGCATTACCTCCTCTTCACTAACCACAATATTATCCAAAATATTACCATTATCAAAAGGTATTATGTCTATGACCGTAGGGATATTCGTTACATCTTCTATAGTAAAAACTGACGTAAAGAATTCGTTTAGCAATGTAGCCATTTCCTAGTTTACAGAAACTAGATCTCCGTTAACATTTTTCAACGGCCCCAAGACACTTTTTACTGGATTTCTATTGTTGACGTTTTGAAAGAATCGCTTGGGGTTTTCTTTACCGTCACGAGCTATGGAGATTTCAAATTCGCGCTTGGACTTTTTTATTATACTTTTCGCTTCACGCCTTAGAGATATGTAGTTGTTTCGTAACCACAAATTGTCTTTATCGCACTTATGTAGCCTATAAGCCCTATCTCTACTCTTTATAATGTCTCCTACTCTAGAAGTAAACCACAAGGGTTTGTTATTTACTTTCGCACGCTTAATTTTGTACGGTACACATTCCTCATTTATTGTCCTAAATAATGTTTCAAACGATTCCCACATTAGTTTTGCGTTGGAGTTCCCCATTACGTTTTCCCAATTGACGTGTGACAATTTATTTCGAAATTTACAAAAGTCTGCGTGCTGGAAGTTGGGAATTTTAGTCGAGTTAGCTGGTTTCGAATGACTTACTGAGAGGACAAACTCTACCATATATATATATATATATATATATATATATATATATATATATATATATATATATATATACACACAGGACATACTCTACAAAATTCGTCGTTTCGAATTTCGTCGTTTCGCAGATTCGTCGTCAATCTTTTTCTACCTATTGTTTCGCAATCCGTCGTCTATATTCGCAGATTCGTCGTTTTTTGAAAAAAATGTGAAAAAAACCGATCGAAATTGACGAAATTCAACTGTTTATCAACGCAATATACATTATATTTTGCCGAAAAACGAGTAGAATTTCATTAATTAATCTTTTTAATAATATAATACAGTAAAATGTTTTCTCATTGAAACATGTTATAATCTACCTCGCTCGAATTTCGTCGTGTTATTCCTGAACAAATTAACGACGAATTTCGAGGTATTCTTATATATATATATATATACACACACACACACACATATATATATATACACAGTATATTATTTATATATATATATATGCAAATAACTGCAATGACCGCGCAGCATATAAATGAATAGAAACGACATAAGTATTAAGGAACGTTTCTGCACACGAGGAGGAGAGATAACGAAATAATGAAAAATGAGGCGAACCGCCTGGGAATCGAACCCAGGGCCTTCCAATTGAGTGAGGTCCGTAGCATAATGGTAGAGCGTCCGACCGGCAATTGGAAGGCCCTGGGTTCGATTCCCAGGCGGTTCGCCTCATTTTTCATTATTTCGTTATCTCTCCTCCTCGTGTGCAGAAACGTTCCTTAATACTTATGTCGTTTCTATTCATATATATATATATATACACACATTATATATACTGTGTACATGTGTGTGTAATATATATATATATATATATGTGTATATATTTTTTTATTGGGTTTGTTTAACCTCCTTCGCGACATCTAAGGTCATATGATGGAGGGGACCTACAGTTTTACGTGAGATCCGAACCACGGGTCGCTACATAATCTGGGCGTGGAGGACGGTCTCCCATCCAACTACTACCCAGACCCAATGTCGCTTAACTTCGCTGATCTCCTGGAAGCGGTGTTACGACATTGGCCACGACGTAGCCCATATATATATATATATATATATACTCGCTCCTCCACCAAGCCAGACCTAGAGGCGGGGCCACCAGCTTGACCTTCGTGTGAAGAGAGACCAACGCACAGAACAGCAACGAGGTCAACGAAGTATATATTCCGTACTTAATAAAATAATTATTACCAAACACTACCATTTACATACTTATTATTTCGCATATAATAAGTACAAATAAATGGATTGTGCTCAGTGAAAAAGCGTATTATTTTCACCCAATCATAAGTATGACTTCAGATCTCTCACACCAATCAGCTTTCAACATATACATACCTATCATACATAACCTTATATAAGGACACCGACGATTTTTTCTCCGTAACTGTACAATACATCTGATTAAGAATTCGATGCAAGATATTAATAAAGAATAATTTGAATAAGAGAGCAGGTGAACAGGATATAATTTTCAATCCAATCCCAGAACACATTAGTACAAATGTGTTTATAAAGTGAATACATTTACGAGTTCCACCAAAATAAAGTGAATGAAACATTATTTATTCGTTCAAATTTATGTGAATTGTGAACTTACCAATTTAATTAAACAAGAAAGAAAATTGAAAATCGGAAAAAGTTTGTGATTTAATGTCGCTACTGAGATTGAAATAATGAGCATGTACAGTATATACACACACACACACACACACACACACACCACATATATATATATATATACATATATACGAGGAGAACCGACATGCTATACAATAGAGCTAAAGGGGACGCACCAGGCAACGGACAAGAGGAGGTGATACTAGAGTGATTTCATCCGAGGGGTAAAAAGGGAGAAATAGTAATTATAGGAAGATTTGTGAGAGATGCGCACCAAAACGAAAGAGATAATATTAAAGAATCGAACAACGGCGTTAACTATTACTATTTACTACTCAATTCTCTTTGTTTACACAACTGTGGCTTTATTTTCAATTCGACAATATGTGACGCACTTATTTTGTTTGCATTTTATTGTTTCTATTTTTGAATTGAAAAAAATCTTTACAAAGGAAACAAAAACCTGTATCATATATTACTTACACACACACACAAACACACACACACAATATATATATATATATATATATATGAAACGAAAGTTCACCCACGAGGATTCCAAACTGGGACCTACTGAGTAGGAGCCGCGAGCACTACCATCACACTAAGCTGGGATAAAAGTTAACACAACCTGCCGTATACTTAAACGACCGAGAAAACAACACTTTGAATTTACCAGGATTCGAATCCGGGACCTCCTGAGTAGGAGTCGAGAGCCTACAGTCACACTACGACGGTACAGAACTCAACACATGTCGTACATCTAAATGACCGAGGAAACACTTAACGCTTTCGCGTCTAGAGATGTTTTACGATGTCAACCCTCCACACTCGAGTTAATGGCAGCATTTAATTCAAATCTCTCTGGTATATCACTGGGGTCTCATAGATGAAATAACACGCATGAGGAAGCGTGGTTTTTATTTGAAATAAAAAATGACTCCGCAAGGATTCGAACCTGAGCTCTATTTCATACAAAAACCACGTGTGTTCATGCGTGTTACTCCATTTATATCGGCGGTTCTCAAACTTTTTCTTCTGTACCCCTGAATTCTTTCAGGGGATTTTCTGGATTTTTAGGAGAGATAGACGATTTTTACTTTCTTTATGACCTATGACTTGTGGCCGTTTGTCAATCGTATATTAAATTAAAAGGGTTATATTTTCAGGACTCCTTCGCGTACCCGCTAAGATTCCCTCGCGTACCCCTGGCGGTACGCCGTATCCCAGTTTGAGAACCACTGATCTATGTGATGCTAGTGCTATACCAGAGATATTAAAATTAAATGCTGCCATTACCTCGAGTGCTGGAGGGTTAAGCTTATTTTTAGAATAAGTAAAACTCTACCCAGGAAAGAATTTATTTTCACAAGCATCACTTTGTCAAAGTGTTTATCTGTCATTGATGTCCTCTTTTCGATAATACTCTTACCCCAGCACTAAAGACTGTCTTTCGAAGGGCTGCTTGGGAGTCCACCTCGGAATAAGTAAAATATTATACAAGTTTATTGTGCATTAAGTACTGTTCTTTCATTGAAAGTAAAAAAAAAAGATTTATAGCGTGGACTATTTACGAGTCATTTTAGACAATTACATAGCATATTAGTGAACTTTTAATCTTTTTAGGGAAGCCACTGTATGGATTGTATAAAATCTTATACCAAAAATTACTCAAATTTTAGTCATAATAATTAATTTTAGAGGCTTACAAAAATAATTTATTAGACCAAAAACTATTAACGAACGAAATGATTAGTTCACTAAGCATCCTTTTACCCGTTCGTTAGTATCTTCCAACGAACTGGTAACCTTTTAATTAGCAATTAGTGTTTTAAAAATTACATGAAATTGAACTTCAGATTTTGTTGAGAGTGTGTCGGGCACAGCCCATTTACCTCTTTCTATGATACAATCTAAGATTAATATATTGGAATTCTATAATCTATGAGAGAATCCGTGTTTATTTTTTGCTCACATCTGAAAAATCTAGCCATGTCCTCGAGCAAGCTTGAGTAGAACTAAAGGTCTGACTGAAGTTTTAGCCCACTTTCGCTAGATTCTGACGAATCGGAAACGTTGGTTTAAGAAGTAGTCAAGATCTGACTTAAGTTTTAATAACTTCTTCACGAATCGTAAACGCCTGCATGAAGCGCAACCACAAATTGTAAACCATTGAAAGTAAACTTTGCTCTTAGGAAAAGTCATTCTAACAAAACCTTGAGAAAGGTTCTCCACCATTTCAAAAGACAAAAGCACCAGTAACCTCGAGAACGAAGACTGAAAATTCAGCTCACGAAGCCAAATACTGTTTGATATCCTATAGTTTGTATATTTGGTCTGACCTCTGCTTTAGGACTAAGTGGTGTGTGTATAAAATTTCTGTATGATAGTATTCAGGCCACTTAAGTACATCGTTTGCAGTTCCATTATTTTATGTATGTACATTTTTAAATATACAGGATATATATATATATATATATATATTATATATATATATATTGTGTGTGTGTGTGTGTGTGTGTGTACAGGCGCTCATAAGTATTCGTACAGAGAAATATTTCAGTTATATTCGTCCTTATCTTTCGTATTATACATGGGATAGTTATGAAAAGTTTACCCCTGAAGATCAGGGCCACCAGCCTCCTTTAGTTAGCTTTATAAGGCTCACTAACGAAAATATCACGACCTAACCTAACCAGTCGTCAAGGGCGTACAGTTGACCTAACGATTGGTTAGGTTAGGTCCTGATATTTTTTTTAGTTAGCCTTATAAGGCTAACTAAGGAAGGCTGCGGGCCCTGATCTTCAGGTGATCCAAATTATTTAATACTTTGTGTGTCCACCTTAAGCTTGAAGAACTTAAAATTTTTACAAGTGGTTGGCTGTTTATAGATAAGGGATTGTTGGCAATTCTGAATTTTCTCTGTGAATCTTCATGGAAGGCGGATGTCTATATAAGCCATTAGTAAGCAATGGGTTGTCGTGGTAAAGAGCTGTCTACAGATCTTAAGAAGTCTGTTATTGCTGCACACGACCCTGGAAACAGTTATAGGAAGATAGAAGAACTTCAAATTCCATTTACGACGGTTGCTGCAGTTATAAAGAAATGGAAAGGTTTTGGAACAATCAAAACTCTACCAAGGTGTGGACGACCTTGCAAGATTTCAGAACGTACAGTTAGATGGATTGAAAGATTGATTGCTGCGAATCCACGAGTGGCTGCATGTCATATTTGATAAGCATTAACACTGTCTAAGATCGATGTCCATCCCTCTACTGTACGTCGTACATTGAGGAAGTATGATCTGCATGGAAGAGTTGCATGAATAAAACCTCTGCTACGAAAAACGCACTAAAAAGCGCGTTTAAAGTACGCCAATGATCATCAAAATGATGGATTTGGAGCCTGGAAGAAAGTTCTGTGGACAGACGAGACCAAAATTGAATTATTCGGGTAGAGGAGGAACAGTATGTTTGGCGGAAATTAAATACTGCATTTGAGAAAAAAAACATCCTTCCTACAATTAAGCATATTGGTGGTAGTTTGCTTCTTCGTGGATGCTTTATTTAGTGCTTCTGATCCAGAAAAGTTTGTTGTTATCAAAGTAATCTTGAATTCGAAGACATATCAGGAAATTTTAGAAGAAAATGCCTTCATTTCGGGAGTGGCGAATGGGTCGTAATTGGGTACTGCATCAAGATAATAATCCAAAATATAAAAGTAAGGGCATCATGAAATGTCTTCAACAAAAGAATTTAAAGCCCAGATCTCAATTTAATGGAGAATTTATGGCTTGACTTGAAAAAAGCCGCAAGGAAAAAAAACCTTCGAATCTGAATAAATTGCAACAATTTTCTTTAGAAAATGGGCTAAAATTTCTGAGAGATGTTGAAACCTTGTAGAAAAATACCCAAAACGAATCATTACATATATATATATATATATTATATATATATATATATATATATATATATATATATTATATATATATATATATATATATACACACACACACACACACATATATATATATATATATATATACCACACCAAGTCAGAAACCTTTTAATTGTTTAAAAAAAAAAAATTATGTTAATTAAAACCAATGTAAACCTCTAAATTCTATTTCGTCTGTTGCCAGGGAACCCTTAACATATGTTGAACAAGATTTATTGTTTCAGTCGAGATGGAAATTGCACACTTACACGCATTTGCTTATTCGCATGCGCGTGCGTTTAAGTAGATTTATATGTTAAATGTTTACACACACACACAAAACTGTGAATAGTTGTTTGCATTTATTTTCTGAAGTAATGTTTGATTCCATTTTTTTTTTTTTTTTTTTTTGCTGTCGATGAATTTTCTGGTTCGACATCAGTGCTTACTTTCATCCTTTGTATAGAAGTTAGATTTCCTAGGTAGCTTATATATTCGCACTTTATGTATGGGAATAGTAAATAATAAGGTGACGATTAATTAATCGATAAATTAATTAATAGACAAACAAAATTGTTCATGAAACAAAACTAACGTGCCAAAATGGCGACGTGCTTGTTCGTGTAGACGAAGCATTCGTATGTATACGAAACCATTTGAATTTTTTAAGTACATGAATTTAAAAACCTATTTATGTTAAATACCCATGTAATTTAGGAGTAAGACGCGAATTCAATTGTCTATTTAATTCTGAATAATTTCGGATAAGGAGTACCATATGCAGGTTGCTCAAACTAGAGGAAAAAGAAATAAGTTAAAAAATTGTAATTGTCTCACATTCTCAAAACATAGCCATATTGCGGCCGCTCGCCACCTTCCTTATACCCAGACGAAAACAAAATGTGTGCATAATAAACAATTGCACCGTATATAACAATATACTGTGTGTATATATATATATATTATATATATAATAATATGAAAATAGAGAGAAGATTAATAAAATAAACACCCGAAAAATAAGGGTTTTATATTTTAACGGACAGCACACGTACCTGTAGAAGATATGGGAAAATAAATCAATTCCTGCAGTCAGCATTTTGTATCCTTTCCATGTGTTGAACACCCAATATCTTCTTTCGATTTGATACCACAGATGTGGGAGGGAGTCTTGTTTTTCGCATTTGGTGATCAAGATGTTCCTAGGCGGGATCAATAGGATCCATAGCCGGGCTTATCGGAGTCCAAGAATTTCTAACCTTTTTTTCATCTTCCATTATAAGTATAACACAGAGTGAAACGTCTTCGTGCAACACTTGCTCGTTAAACTGGAGTTTTTCTTGATTGAACAATGAAAGAAAGAAGATGGTTCTTAAAGATGATTCGCATTTCCAGTAATTCAGACGTCCCTTGACGAATACCAAGTTCTTCCATCTAGAATCCCTATAATTACTGCCACACCGCGACATTAAGCCTCCACGCTGTAATGTGGGCTGTAAACAGGACTTTTGTAAACTTGGTTCCATTTGGTGTTCAGTGATGGAACGGGAACGCTTCTGAAAAAAAAAACAACTCCCCGAATTCAGGAAGCTGGTGAATCATTTCCTTGGCCTATTCAAATCTACATTTTACATTTGTTTTTGAATTTTGAACGACCCACACCCCATTGTATCTAAGTTTATGTTGTTATTTAGTTGCACTTGGTGAACAAGGGGCCTTTTGATTCAATTTAGTTGCACTTGGTGAACAAGGGGCCTTTTGATTCAATGGGTAACATCGTGAAACCCTACATTTATATTATGGATCATTTCAAGTGGAAGACCGTGATTACGAACAATTTGCCTCTCACTGCGACCACAGTCTAACACTGTAGTCACTCGGCCACGGTCACATATCGCAAGCGTCAACAATACAAGGCATCTTTTCACCTACTGTATGTCAGCTTCGTGACATTTTAATATAAACTATATTTGATCTGGTTGTAAGGTTGTGGAAGTAAGAGAATTTTTTTTTTTCAGGCACAAAACATGCTCAAAGTGTCTTTCACTTTGCTAAATTACTTGACAAATTGGTCAGTATAATTTCTTATCACTGTTATAGCATACAATCTTTGATCCATTCTTTACTGACAAGACGGTAAACCAAAATGTTTACCTCTTCCTCTTCCAAAAACAGTTTATCCCGATTCTTATCGGCCAGTTAAAACGCTGATATGCTAGTATAGACAGAGTTTGTTTTCACCAGTTTGGCGCAAGAGCTCATATACATCAAATGTAGTTTTGGTTTTTGCATGAATGTTTTGGCAAGAAAATCTTGTCTTACACCTTCAAGACTGTAGTCTTCTTGCATGACCTCTTCTGTCCTCTGTCACGTAATCTCAATCCCTGTGATTTCTTCTTCTGGTATATCTAAAGAAAATTCCAGAACAATGGAAAATCTAAAAGTAGTAATTGAACTTGAAAGTTCAATTACACTGCCCGGATTCGTTACGTAATTTCGCAAAGAGGAGGACACTTCGAACATGTGAGCCTGTAAAGAAAATTCTTCCACAATAATTGTGTTAAATTTCGTGAACGTATAAGTTAATCGATTGACTTGTAATTATCTTCTGAAGTTTTGAAATTATCCATAAATACTATATATATGAAAATAAAAATATTTGCCGGAAAGCTGCAGTCGAAGGAAAATGATAATTATGTTTAAGGTTGTTTAACCACCTTCGAAGCACCTCGGTTCATCATTCAAGAGTGCCAGAAACTGGCACAGTGCTCACGCCAACTAGTGCGGCCCATTGCTCTAACTATTGTATTGTAATTACCAGTATCACTGGGATTTGACACCCCCTCGACCTTCGTGTCTTCACTTCGCAAATAGGAAAATGGTGTCACCCACTGAGCTACAGCTACTGACGCTGACCTAAGGTCATATAACGGAGGGGACGTACAGTTTTTCGGGGAATCCGAACTACTACCCCGACCAAGGGAAACCTAGAGTCACCTTAATCGTTGAAATTGGTAGTTGAGTGGTAGAGTATAGGTAATCTTACGTACACCCCTAGTTTGATTTCTCTCCCTAAATTCAGTGTTGTTTAAATTTCTGATAACTATTTACCAACAGTTATTAAAATATTAAAAATATTATTAATATTAAACTAAAATAATATTAAAGACTCGATTGCCAATCAGTAACTGAACTTTGTACGCATAGCATAGTCTGCCTATATTTCCCTAGTTATTATATATACACACCATATATATATATATATATATATATATATATATATATATATATATTACATATACTGTATACACACACACCTTGGTTACCTTGGTTTTGCTTCCTCCCGAATGGTTCATTCTGACGAAAGTCAGTCTTTGCCCGGACTCAATCTCCCGATCTCCCGATCAGCAGCCCAGCGTCTTAACCACTAAGCCACCCAGGATACCCATTTATCTACCCACTTATTTTTTCTGGAAAGATGAACAGCTGGGTAAGCTGCTCGCCGACTACTTTCGTCGAGTATCGAACCAGGAACAATGGATTCATAGTCAGCGATACTAAGCACTACACCACCGAGGCGCATATATATATATATATATACACACACACACACGGGTGCCACATTGGGTGGCTGAGAAACTGCTCAAATTCCGTCCCGTCAACCGTATTAACGGCCAACCAGACTAAACTAATCCCTTGATACAATTAAAAAGGGTAAACAAACCTCTGTCATACACACACACACACAAACAGACACCTATATTATATATAATATATATATATATATATATATATATATTATATATATATATACACACACACCACACACACGGTGTATATATATATATATATATATATGGGAAAGAACTCAGAATGGTTCCCTGAGTTTTTTATGATACACACAGACCGTGCATGGAACAAGGAACTCTTCTGGGATAATTAAATCCACTATAGTCCGAATAAGTAATGGTAAATGACAAATACCATAGTTTTTCTTTTTCATGATGCAAGCCCGACGTGGGCAACGGGTCTCTCGCAAAGAGGTCCCATAAATATAGCTTCCCTCACCAGCTATCTGCAAAGCAGACAGGATCCAGCTTTGGGACATGGATCTAGGGTTTAAAGCAGTCTAGCCCAACTACATTTAGAACCTCAATATAAGTAAAAGACTCGTTGCATTCACGTCGGATTGAATAAATCAAAGAAAAAGGGGTAACTATTATATTTTTAGCCAAAACCAAAACTTAAACCTCAACTGGCAGAATTGAGCGTCCACTTTTCAAGGCACATAACATGTCCGTTTCATGATGGGAATGAACTCAGAATGGTTCCCTGAGTTTTTTATGATACACACAGACCGTTCATGGAACAAGGAACTCTTCTGGGATAATTAAATCCACTATTGTCGGAATAAGTAATGGTAAATGACAAATACCATAGTTTTTCTTTTTCATGATGCGAGAGACCCGTTGCCCACGTCGGGCTTGCATCATGAAAAAGAAAAACTATGGTATTTGTCATTTACCATTACTTATTCGGACTATAGTGGATTTAATTATCCCAGAAGAGTTCCTTGTTCCATGCACGGTCTGTGTGTATCATAAAAAACTCAGGGAACCATTCTGAGTTCATTCCCATCATGAAACGGACATGTTATGTGCCTTGAAAAGTGGACGCTCAATTCTGCCAGTTGAGGTTTAAGTTTTGGTTTTGGCTAAAAATATAATAGTTACCCCTTTTTCTTTGATTTATTCAATCCGACGTGAATGCAACGAGTCTTTTACTTATATTGAGGTTCTAAATGTAGTGGGGCTAGACTGCTTTAAACCCTAGATCCATGTCCCAAAGCTGGATCCTGTCTGCTTTGCAGATAGCTGGTGAGGGAAGCTATATTTATGGGACATCTTTGCGAGAGACCCGTTGCCCACGTTGGGCTTGCATCATGAAAAAGAAAAACTATGGTATTTGTCATTTACCATTACTTATGCGGACTATAGTGGATTTAATTATCCCAGAAGAGTTCCTTGTTCCATGCACGGTCTGTGTGTATCATATATATATATATATATATATATATATATATATATACAGGGCGTTTCAAAAAGAGTTATACAACTTTAATGTCCTGCCATTTCTTTGTTTCTTAATCTATACCCTTTTTTTTTTTTCAGGTTTTGGTGGTGGTATTCTGATATTTGTTCTCTGTAATTTCTAGCTCCCTAGCTCAACTATGCCATTGACAGTGGAGCAGAAGACAAAAGTGGTGTCTCTGTAGTATGAGACGAAATCATATGTAGAGACTCGCCGGAGGTTCTGCCGGGAATTCAATCTCAGAACACGTGTTGGACCAACAAATTGTGACATTCAACGTGATGTGAAACATTTTGAGGACAAGGGTACAGTACACAACCAGAGCAAGGGCAACAGTGGCAGGCCAACTTCAGTAACCAAGAGCCAAGCCAACATCGATGTCGTGCGGGATTCTGTAGTGGACAGTCCAAAGAAGTCCCACCGCCTGCGCTCCCAGGAGCTGGGCATCAAACCAACACCAGTCTGGCGTATCCTCACTAAGGAACTGAAGCTTTTCCTGTACATCATCTCTATTAGGCATAAACTGACTCAAGATGACATGAGAAAGAAAGTTGACATGTGCAATTGGCTCAGTGACAGGATGGAGCGCTACTCAAACTGGATCAACCTGATCTGGTTCAGTGATGAAACCCATTTCCATTTGAGCGGTGCCATCAACAACCACAATAACATTTTCTGGGGCGCAAAACCACCTGAGGAGATCCTGAGAGGTGCCTGAAAGGGCCTAAGGTCACATGCTTCTGCGCCTTCAATGTCAGATGGGGAATGCTAGGGCCTTACTGGTTTGAGGATGACCTGGTTTATGCAGGATGGTGCCACCCCGCATACAGCTGGTGACACCATCACTATCCTGCGGCAGCTCTTCAGAAACCGCCTCATTTCCCTGAGTACCGCTCATGACTGGGCACCCCATAGGCCAGACTTGAACCCTCTGGACTACTGGTTCTGGGGGGCTGCCAAGGACTCTGTCTACGTCAACCGCCCTGCAACACTGGACGATCTGAAGCAGAAGGTATCAGACTACCTCCAGGAAATGCCCCCTGAGACCTGGGGGAAAGTTGGACAGAACTTAGGAGTCAGGATCAAAGCCTGTCTGAACCGCGGTAGGGCACACATCGAGAATGTCAATTACAAGGATTTTGCTTAACTCCATTATGCTTAACGGCATTTTGCTTAATTTTGCTTAAACTTACTGCCAAAAAAATATAATTTCATAAGCTTTCAAAATATGTTTTGTTCACGTTCATGAGATTTCTGGTTCTTTGTAAATAAACGTTTAAAATTGTATAACTCTTTTTGAAACGCCCTGTATATATCATACAGTATATATATATATATATATATATATATATATATATATATATATATATATATATATATATATATATGATGAATAAAACCACGAAGGAAAGGAAACACAGATGGTGCTCAAGCGCTTTCGTCTAATGACATCCTCAGGAACACTGAAGTACATAAAGAATTACAGCCTATATATACAGTAGGTTACAGAAAGAGAAAAAAAATAATTAAAGGATTGTGGAAGGGGGCACACAAATTTATAAGGAAAAACTATCGATTTTTAGCACAAGATTAAGATTTGTTTCCAAACAATGTTATAGATAAAAAAAAAAAATAAAAAATAAAAAATATATATATACAAATTTATACTGGAAATCTGCCCAAGTTTTAGCACTCTGCTCTTTTTGTATATAAAAATTGAACAATTATCGATTTTTAGCACAAGATTAAAAGATTTGTTTCCAAACAATGTTATAGATAAAAAAATATATATATATACAAATTTATACTGGAAACAAATCTTTTAATCTTGTGCTAAAAATCGATAATTGTTCAATTATTATATACAAAAAGAGCAGAGTGCTAAAACTTGGCCAGATTTCCAGTATAAATTTGTATATATATATTTTATTTTTATTTTATTTATTTATTTTTTTTTTATCTATAACATTGTTTGGAAACAAATCTTAATCTTGTGCTAAAAATCGATAGTTTTTCCTTATAAATTTGTGTGCCCCCTTCCACAATCCTTTAATTTCGTTTCTCCGTTTTATTATATATATATATATATATATATATATATATTTTTTCTCTTTCTGTAACCTATATATAGGCTGTAATTCTTTATGTACTTCAGTGTTCCTGAGGATGTCATTAGACGAAAGCGCTTGAGCACCATCTGTGTTTCCTTTCCTTCGTGGTTTTATTCATCATAAATATTTTTCACGTGTTACTTTCGTGAAATAATTTTCATATATATATATATATATATATATATACACACATATATATATATATATATATATATATATATATATATTATATATATAATATATATATTATATATATACAGAAAATCAAAGTTCCTCAAAAAGTTAATATATTGACAAATTTAGAGGAACTCAAAAAATTTTGAGCAGTTTACAAATAGTTATGGTTTAGTTTGAAAGCTTTCATGCAAAGGGCACTCAAACCAAATATTACCAGATTTTTATAAAGAGATTCAGTAGTTTCTGATCATTCAATTTCTCTTATATATATATATATATATATATATATATATATATATATATATATATATATATATATATATATATATATATAGGGTGTCCCAAAAAGTCCCTATTTTTATTTGCCCTTTATTTTATAATGATAATGGCAAGCTTTATCGGTTGGGTATAAATCCAATAATGGGTCTATATTATATTATTGGGGGTTTCTTCTTCAGAAAGGTAACAGATTGGGATTTTTATTCCGCATCTACCTATACATTGCTAATGTTTCATTATTACTTAATAGCTAATAAATATTGTATATTAAAACCGTTTTTTAACATTTCATACTTAAAGCAATACCTTTTCCTAGAAAGAGAAATTACAGCTACAAATAGACTAGTAAGGACATAGTAGACCTTACTAGGCTATAGTTTTTAAGGAAAGCTAAGTTTTTAGTCTTGAACAGGATGGAGCACTTCCACCCACTGCTTGTGAAACTCGCAACTTTTTGAGGAGGCATTTCTCCGGCTGATTAATCTCCCTTCATGAGCCACTGGAATGGCCCCCATACTCACCTGACCTCACACCGCCGGACCTTTTTCTTTGTAGAGTTATATAAAAGACAGGATCTATTCTACCAACCTACGACACTTGAAGACCTAAAGACCAAAGTCTGTGAGGTAATCAGTAACATCCCAGCTGAGCTCTTTTCAAAAATTATGTCAAATATTTGTGCAAGATTGAATATTACGTTAAAAAAAATGGCAATTGTATTGAACATTTCTTTTAATTAAGATTTATAAACTCCTGTTTTACGTACCTATTGTGTTTGTCCTTGTGCCTAGATTCCTTTTCTTTAGCTTAGAACATTTATTCAGAAATAGGAGCATTTTTTTGGGACACCTGGTATATATATATATATATATATATATATAAAATTTAAATGTTCGTAAAACTTCCAAAATTGAAGTGAAGAAACAATCTTTCTATCTTTACCCTCTACCGTACCTTTATGTTTTCACATACACAACAAACCTTTAACCTTTTAAGCGTTATCGACGAGTTATATCGTCTATCGGTGCGTATAAACGTGAAAAAGGT
This sequence comes from Bathynomus jamesi, assembly GCA_023014485.1. NCBI lineage: Eukaryota > Metazoa > Arthropoda > Malacostraca > Isopoda > Cirolanidae > Bathynomus > Bathynomus jamesi. The sequence continues at coordinate 185,935 of JAJOZX010003993.1, forward strand.
GACGTTTAACAGGTTAAGTTATGCAGAATTAGAAACCTTATCCCACCACTCCTTCGTGCATCCATAGTTTATAAATACAAGTGTGACCACTGTATAGGGTCATATATGGGTAAAACCAAACAGCGTTTATAATCGCACATATCTGAACACGTACAGTAGGTAAATCCGTTAGAACCAACTAACCACTCAGCAGATCATATTCCTCCCTCATACGCAATCATTCACATAGCCAGCCACCGAAAGTAGCTCAGTGGGTAACACCTTTTCTTTATAAGCGAAGTGAAGACTGAGAGCAGGTGTTCGAATCCCAACGATGTTGGTAATAATAATGATAATAATAATAATAATAATAATAATAATAATAATACAGGAATTCGGGCAATGGCCTGGCCTGAGCGTTGTGCCAGTTTCTGGACATCCTGACTTGACTGATTATTCTTGTATGTACATAATAATAATAATAATAATAATAATTCAGAAAGAGGCATGAGGTATTTGAATTCAGCATTCGTATTCGAATACTTGCGTAGGAAAAGTCAAAGTATTCATATTGGTATTCGAATACTATGACAAAGTATTCAAATTCACTGAATATTTTCATGAATACCTATTATTCGACTTTACTCCACGACAGTGGAAAATGTTTTCTTCAACTGCCATATTCGAAAACCCTCCCTCGACCTTGAAATGCGCGCCAAACATCCCTGCGACATTTGTAGGCACTAGGCAACTACGATGACTAACCATGACTGTGAACAGAGGATCAGCTCAGCTGATCCTCTGTGTAAGTATAAGTTAAGTTATTCAGCTTTATGCCTGCTTCCCTCCAAGCTTACCTGGACAGTCCAATTATCCCAGACGACAGTAACCCTGTGGCGTACTGGAAAATGCATGCCACTTAATTCCTTTCTCTGTCAAAACTAGCAATGAAGTACCTTAGTGTACTTGCTTCCATTGCTCCCGTGGAGAGACTTTTCAGCTTTAGTGAGAACTTTCCCCCTCAAACCGTTGCCGGCTCTCAGACAAGACTTTCCAAAATCTCATGGTGCAACACAGCAAACAAACACTTTGTGGACGAGTAAACAACCAATAACTCAGTAACTGTATAACTTTGTCATATTGGCAGAACTGTGACTGGAAAACCCTGTAGAATGTAGCTCGTCTCCATGTTGTCTCGCATAATTATGCCCTTTCATAAAATGGATTTGTTTTAATAATAAAAACTTGATGCAAACATGTATTGTGTACTCGTGCTTCTGTATTTGGACTTGATTTGAAAGTATTCATGAATACATTCATGAATACTTTCGAGTGCATTTGTATTCGCATTCGAATACTTTGTACTTCTCTTGTATTCGTATTCATGCAAATATAAGGTATTTGTATTTGTATTCGAATACTGAGCTCCTGTATTCGCCCCATCCTCGTATCAGAAAGAACACATTATATATAAATCACATCCATATAGGTTTACACAATGTTAGCAAATATCTTTGAGATTAATTTCTATTTTTACAATGAAAAATAAGAAATATAAATAGAATGAATGGAAAATAAAATATTTGCATTTAGTTAATTCTGTCATTGTAAATGAAAATCGAGATAAGCTTCGAAATAATAGAAAAAAGAAGTGGTAAACAATATATAATAACAGAAATAATAATAGAAATAATAGAAAAGAAAAATAGTAAACAATACGGTAAACAATACCGCTTCCCGTTGATCAGCGAAGTTAAGCGACATGGGATCGGATAGTAGTTGGATGGAAGACCGTTCTCTGCGCCCAGACTATGTAACGACCCCTGGTTCGGATCCCACGTAAAGCTGTAAGTCCCCTCTGTCATATGACTTTAGATGTTGCGAAGGGGGTTAAACAACCCCATCATTACTTATATAATTTGTATAACTTGTGACTGCGCCTAATTTAAGATTATGAATTTAGCATATACGAGTCCAGTATAATAGGTGATTTTTTGTTTAGTAATATTTAAAAGTTTCATTATATATACATATACACACACATACATTAATAGGAATTAATAGTGTTTCTTTAGTGATTTGCAAACCGAAATTAATGATGGTGCTTGTCTGATATTTACAGGTATAGCGTTCCAGATATCTGTCCCTTTGTAGGAGAGAGCATTTCATGCAATTTGCATTGAATAATTTGGTTTACGTGTGAAATCATTTGGAAGCCTTGTATTATGATTATGGTTAGGGTTGCCAGACGTCCCGTATTTTACGGGACAGTCCCGTATTTGATCCCAAAATCCCGCGTCAAAATCCATCGTCAAAATCCCGCGTTCAAAATGTCCCGCAAAAAATATTTCTTAAGCAAATTTTTTAGGGATGAATTGATTTAGAATTTCAATATTATGTATAATAATTTCAATTTATTCACGTTTAATTGTTAAATATTATTGTAATAAAATTTTTCTAATTTTGTTTGTTGTAACCGTTGAAGAAATCTAGTTCCAATTTGAAAAAAAATTTGGTCTTAAAAAAAACCTCAGAAATTTTTTTGTCCCGCATGGGCATTTGAAAAATCTGGCAACCCTAATTATGGTTGGTCTGAGGGTGGGTAATCGTTCTGTGAATGGCGAAGTCTCTGTTATTAGCAATTTTATACATACTGATAGACAGTAAGTTTATAAAAGTCATTTAGTTTTAGCATATTTAAATTTCTGAACATTGGAGAGGTATGCGATCGTCTGCTATCATTTTTTGAGAGAGTTCGTAAGCATTTTTCATGGATTACTTTTAGTGGATATCGTATATAATTCTTTGTACTACCCCATGCTGTAATTCCTATTGTAAGTGTGGATGAATAAATGAGTAATACAGTGTGAGGACAGCATTTTGGGAAGTTATTTTTTTTAATTTGATTATTATGTAGAGAAATCTAAATATTTTCGATTTGATATGTTTCGTGTGTCTTTTGAAATTTAATTTGTCATCTAACTTGATGCCAAGAACTTTAACTTCATTTACTTTTGCAAGAGGAGTGTTTCCAATGATAAATGGTGTGTGAACGATTGCAGTTTTTTTTAGTTACAATCATATATGATGATTTTGTCAAGTTCAGTAAAAGTTTATTTGCACCCATCCATTTATAGACATGGTCCAATTGCCTGTTCACTCCATTCATTAGGGAGTTAATATCGTGGTGTGTAGAAGTGAGTGTTGTATCGTCTGCGTGCTGAATACAGTTTAATGTTGTTGATCGGCAAAAATCATTTACATGCATTAATAAAAGTAAGGGTCCAAGGATAGATCCTTGTGGAACCCCACTTTCCAATACAGCATATTCTGATGAAAAGTTATTTGCTTTAACATACTGATGACGATTAGAGAGATATGACTTAAACGAATGTAGCATATTTTCCCTTATGCCACACGAGTTTAATTTATCTTGTAAGATATCATATGAGAGCGTATCAAAGGCTTTCGACAGGTCGAAGAAAACTAAGATTGGTTTTTTTTTAGTTTAGGTTTTAAAAGATATCTTCTAATAACATGTTGATAGCGTATTTTGTGATGTAGCCTTCTCTTCACCCAAATTGCTTTCAGTTTCAACGAAACTTTTACAATATTAACCAGTAAAGAGTCAGACCTGAAGTTGAAGATGTTGAAGTCTCTCTACACGTATAAATTAAAACTCTTCTATTGCTCATTTCTGCTTTCAGAGCAGCTTAGTTTAGTTTCTAAGATTTAGTTTCTAAGATTTTATAGCTTTAAATGTTTTCCATTTTCTTAAATTTTAATTTTAACTAATGTGCTTTTTTTGTTTTACTCCAAAATGTTTTAACTAATTTATTGCCGTCTTTTGTATTTTAATATTTGGATCACCTGAAGATCAGGGCCCCCAGCCTTCTTTAGTTAGCCTTATAAGGCTAACTAATGAATATATCCCGACCTAACCGAACCAATCGTTAGGTCAACTGTACGCCCTTGACGATTGGTTAGGTTAGGTCGTTATATTTTCGTTAGTTAACCTTATAAAGCTAACTAAAAAAGGCTGGGGGCCCTGATCTTCAGGTGATCCTAATATTTTAATCTTTAATATTATAATTATTTGTATCTTAGTCTTAAAAGTGTAATTTTTTTTAGTCTGGACGATGAAAGTAGAGCAAATTCTGAAATTTGGTCTACCAGAATATTTGATAAATATGCTCTTCTTATGATTGGTGGTCCTCTTCATTATTAAACTGTGCTTTTCTCGCACTCACTCTGATATATATATATATATATATATATATATAGTAGCTGAGTAAACAGCAACAGTATAGTAACATCTTTTGCAGACGATACAAAGTTCAGCAGAAAAATCAGCGATGTAAATGAAGTGGAGGCCTTGCAGAAGGACACGAATAAAATATACAAATGGTCAGAAGACAACAACATGACATTTAACACCGAGAAATTTCAGTTCTTGAGATCTGGTAGAAAAGAGGAACTTTGACTGCGTATTATGGTTCAGATAGACAGGAAATTCAGAGAAGCACGAAAGCGATCGATCTGGGGGGTAATAATGACCGGTGATACGAAATTTAAAAAACAAAATCAGATAGCGATCAATAAAGCAAAAAGAGTCGCGGGACAGGTACTAAGAACGTTCAAAAGAAGGGATAGGACAGTAATGATTCCCCTGCTAAAAACACTGACAACACCAAAACTTGAATGCTGCTCAGTTTTGACGTCCCCATGTAAAAAGGAAGAAACTAATAAACTAGAAGAAACGCAAAGACATTTCACAGCCAAGATTGATGGCTGCAAAGAACTCAACTGTTGGGAAAGACAACGTAAATAAATTTTTACTCCCTGGAAAGAAGAAAAGAGAGGTACACCATAATCTACATATGGAAAATGATCGAAAAACTGGTACCAAACCTCTTCAAACTAAACCCAATTACCATTCAAACAACACTGGAAAATAGGAAAGGCAGAATGTGTAGTGTTCCCAAATTAAAGGCCCGAGAAGGGACCTCTTCAATATTGAAGTAAAATAGCTTGGTTGTCAGGGGACCAAGACTTTTTAACCAGCTTCCAAAGGACCTCAGAAACGTTACAGGGGTCAAAGTTGAAGTCTTTAAGAAAAGATTAGATACCTGGCTCAGGACGGTACCAGATGAGCCAACTGTACCTGGCTATGTGCGGTGGAAAGCACAAGAAAGCAACTCGCTCCTCTACCAAGCCAAGCCTAGAGGCGGAGCCACCAGCTTGACCTTCGTGTGAAGAGAGACCAACGCACGGAACAGCAACGAGGTTAACGAGGTGTATATATAAAACTCACGCGGTTATCCGTGACTGAGGGGTGGTCCATGATCACAGATAACCCGATTTCATGGTTAACTCAGTACACTCTACCGGTTGATGGGTGGTACAGCCGCTGCTGCCCGCCATCGCTGACTGGCCTGGCGCGCCACCACACACAGTATTATTCTGTTACAGTATAATATACATTTAAGTAGTTTGTACTCACCACAAGACGTAAAGATCATCCCATCACGCGAAGATCGTAACACCTCCCACTCCTAACAATGCGAGCCGCGAATGTAAACAGCTCCAAATCAAAGTTAACTCAGTATCATGATCACGGTTAAATGTACAATAGCCACAATTAGTAAATAACCGTTGACTCGACTCAAGGTTGAGTGAGTCACTGTTAACCGCGTAAGTAAATACTGTATATACAGCGTGTCCCAAAGAAATGTATACCCACTTTGTTCAATAATACCAGCTATGAGGAAAATAAATATATTACTTTTTATATGTTTTTTAATAAAGAATTTTCTCCTGAATCTAAATTTGTAATTATTTTTATTAAAAATTGAAGAACAAAAGCGTTACAGATGTTTAAATTATAATTATTATTTTCGAGACTTCATGTGCGATATTTTCTAATATTTTAACCGACTGTTTTGAGATACTTATGTTTAGTGTTGATATTGAAGCATAAATGTTGTAATTATTAGTTAATTCAAAAAATTTACAAATTCCATGGTTAAATGACACTTTATCTAAGATGTTCGACGTCTTCCAGAACGTTGTTTTTGTAAGTTTTGCACAGTGCCGTCGGTTTCAAACTTATCTCGTATACGTGCAAAAATATTAGAAAATATCGCACATGAAGTCTCGAAAATAATAATTATAATTTAAACATCTGTAACTTTTTTGTTTTTCAATTTTTAATAAACATAATTACATATTTAGATTCAGGAGAAAATTCTTTATTAAAAAACATATAAAAAGTAATATATTTATTATCCTCATAGCTGGTATTATCGAACAAAGTGGGTATACATTTCTTTGGGACACGCTGTAGATAGATATAGAATTATAGATAGAAATTTAGAAAGATACCAAGATTATCTATGTCCAAACCTTTATGAATCTTCATATATAGGGTGTCCCCAAAAAATGTCCCAAGTTTTATTTGTTCGTTATTTTATAATGGATGTATATTTTATTATTGGGGTTTTAATTCCGCATATACCTATATGCATATACCTATACATTTTTAATCTTTCATTACTTAATAACAAATAAATATTGTACATTAAAACCGTTCTTTTACCATTCATCTTCACTCAAATTTTCTCCTCCAACTCAACCCTGAACGATTCCAATGCTGTTCCTCCATCTTCTCCTCCCTCCCACTTAATTATGTCTAAAATTAGAGTATTTTCCAAAGATTTTTTTTTTTGCCCTATCTGGACTCAACTCTAGGAAGTCGTACGGTCCTGATGGTGTGCTTCTTGTTCTCAAGAACTGTGCTTCTGTGTTGACACCCTGTCTAGGCAAACTCTTTCGTCCTTGTCTTTCATCTACTCGAAGTATTTTTCCTTCCTGCTGGAGTTCTCTTTCATTCAGTCTGTCTCAAAGGAGGGCGACTGTTCTCAACCTCCAACTATCGCCCAATTGCTTTGATTTCTTGCCTTTCCAAAATTTCTGAATCTATCCTTAATAGGATGACACTTAAGCACCTCTCTTCTCACACTCTTCTTTCAGATCGTCAGTATGGGTTCCGCAAGGGACGCTCTACTGGCGATCTTCTTGCTTATCTCTCTGACTCTTGGTTATCCTCCTTCAGGGATTTCGGTGAAACCTTTGCTATTGCGCTAAACATACCAAAAGCTTCCGATAGAGTGTGGCACAACTCCTTAATTTCCAAACTGCTCTCTTTCAGCTTCTATTCTTCTATCTGTGCCTTCATCTCTGATTTCCTTTCTGCCCGATCTGTAGCTGCGGTTGTTTATGGTCATTGTTCTTCTCCTAAAGCTATTAATAGTGGTGTTCCTCAGGATTCTGTCCTATCACCCACTTTTTTCTTTTATTTATCAATGATCTATTAACTCGCACTACCTGTCATATCCACTCCTATGCCCATGATTCAACTCTTCACTTCCCCACCCACTTCACAAAGCGTCCCTCTCAACAATCACTCAAGTGCTTCGCATGGGACGACTATGCTATACCTGACCTCTAATCCTTCTACTATGTCTGACTGAGGCAGAGAAAACCTTGTGGCTTTCAATGCCCCCAAAACTCAGTTCCTTTATCTGTCTACTTGTCACAATCTTCCACATGACTATCCCTTTACCTTCAACATTACTAGAGTCAATCCCTCCTCTTCTCTTAACATTCTTGGCGTTTCCATTTCTCTTTCTAAAACAGCTTCTAGGTAAGAGGTTAGGTGTGTTGTACCGGGTCCGCAGTTTCTTCACCCCTAGTTGTTGTCTCTGTACAGGGGTTTTGTCCGCCCCTCTATGGAGTATGCTTCTCATGTTTTGGGTGGCTCAACCCACACAACTCTACTTGACCGGATGGAATCAAAGGCTTTTCGTCTCAATGTTGCTCGCTTCTTTTTGTCTTGACTTCCTCTCTCTTCGCCGCAATGTTGCCTCACTCTCTCTTTACTATCGCTATTATAACGGACACTGTTGTTATGAACTCCTTTAAGGAGGTACCTGACTTTCGACATTTTCTCATGCCTTTTCTGCCCAACTCTCTAACGTAAGAGTTAATCGTTATTTTTAATCTTTCATCCCCTCAGCCGGTCAACTCTGGAACAATCTTCGTCAGTTCATCTTTCCCCTTGTCTATGACGTCCACCTTTTCAAACATAGAGTCGAAAACTTTTGACGTTGATTGTGGCTCTCTTCTTCCTATACTTAAAGCAATAATTTTACCAATTTCTACGAAATTAGGAAAAGACGATACCGCTATCAATAGACTATAGCCAGATAAGGCCAAAGAATGCTTTAGTTAAATCTTTAGTCTTCAGCAGGATGGAGCACCTCCGTACAATTCTTGAGAAACTTGCAACTTTTTGAGAAAGCATTTTCTCGGCCGACTAATCTCCCTTCATGAGCCAGTGAAATGCCCCCCACCCCCATACTCATCTGACCTCACACCCGCTGACTTTTTTTTTTATGAAGGGTTACATAAAAGGTAGAATCTATTCTAGCAAGCCTGAGACACTCGAGACAAAGACCAAAGTCTATGAGGTAATCAACACATCCCAGCTGAGATATTTCCAAAAATTATGTCAAACATGCGTGTAAGGTTGAATGGTGTGTTAGAAAAAAATGGCGATTACACCGAACATATTGTTAATAATTAAGGTTAATAAACTCCTACGTTTTACGTACCTACTGCGTTTATCTTCATTTTTTTTTTTTTTTTTTTTTTAGCCTAGAACATTTATTTAGAAATAGGGACTTTTTTGGGACACCTGGTATCTCCCTCTTTTAATATTTCAACCACTGCCTGTCTCTTGTTATACTCTACATCTCCATATCAGTGATCACTCCTTTCTTCCCATGTTTCATGTAATCGCGTTTTTATTTGTCATGGTTTGCTTTATGGTCTACCAATAAACTTTTTCATTTTCATTTACTTTTGTACAGTATTTTCGTTCCGTAACTGTTCCCTTCCTTTGACTGTGTCTGTTCCTTAATCTCTTCCATTGCGTTATCTCTCTCTCACCCAATTCGCTTTTCTTCTTCCCTCTCTTTATGACCACTTTCTTATTTATTGCTTCTCTTTCTTTCACCATTTTCGATACAGTTTTTCACAGATTGTTTTTAAATTTTCTTATCTTCGTCAAACGTATTTTTTAGAATAATGGTCTATTTTTGAACTCTGTCACCCGTGACAACCAAACTGAATTCCATTCACGTTATTTTCATATTTTTACAATTTTTTTTAAAAAATTTATTATGGACGTTACGATTTTTTTTCACTTTATTATAGACGTTACAAGACGTTACACTTTTCGTGCTTTTCTAAGTTCTCACTTTTCCACCTCTTTATTTTTCCATATTTCAGCTGTTTAGGCTTTGTCTTCACTTTAATGTGCTTTCGTCGTTTAAAGTTTCAAAGTTTATGGCCTTGCTGTAATAGCATTAGGTGATATATATATATATATATACAGGGTGTCCCGTAAGTCTGGACCCATAGGGAAAAATAATAAAATTACAAAATAGTTCAAAAATTTATTTCATAATCTGTTCAAAGTGTCCGCCGTTGTGTCGCACACATAGTTGAAGACGCAATCTCCACTGCGACAGCACTTTCTGAATCACAGTCGCAGAAATTTCTTGACACGCCTCCACAATGCGTGCTTTAAGGTGGAAAATGTTCTGAAGTTTGACCTCGTACACTTTGGCTTTCAAGTGGCCCCACAAATAAAACTCCAGCGGAGTAAGATCATAATAAAAAAATAATAAAAATAATAATAAAAAAAATATATATATATTATAAATAAATTTTTGGACTATTTTGTAATTTTATTATTTTTCCCTATGGGTCCAGACTTACGGGACACCCTGTATATATGTGTGTGTGTGTGTGTGTGTGTGTAAAATTTATCAGTTTTTGCTATTTATGTGTAACTAGTTATTTAATGATTGGAAATTGGGAATCAAACTTTATCGAGTGTGAACAGAATCTTATCTGTGAATCTATATGGTTGTTTTATCAGGCCATATACTATTGATTTATTGTTTCTTGTTAAGGAAAGACTTCCAAGTTATTATATATGTGTCTATAATCTTACTGTGGTGTATATATATATATATATTTTTTTTTTAACGGATGTTTTGACTTTCATGAACTGAGTAATCCCAATTCGATAGTCCACCAACTTTACGCATATCCGAGGGTTTTCTAATCCCTGACACTACGCTGGGCACAATGGAGGGTTCGTTAGGGTCATCCCTAAAGAAAAGAGTAATAAACTGTGCAATTTAAAGCTTTATTTAACAAAAATAACACCTTATAATTAAATTAAATATGATAAATAATAAAACTTCAGAATGTACGCTATTTCAATATGTCTCCTCAGTAATTGAAAGCTCGCAGCCTACCTGTAATTATACCTTTAAGCTAACGCAACAAAATTCAGTCCAAGATTCACAAGCTGGTAAATAGCCTACCTCAGCTTTGGTAACCGACCAGGTGGGAGAAGGTCTCAGCGATGGTAAACTGTTGACAGTAATGGTTCTACGTTTATGCAGGCGCTTCAATCTGTCTAAAATTGCGAGAGTGGGCAGAATTCAGGGTTCAAAATCAGAGGGGTGGGTCCTGTAAGATCCTCCGTAACTATTTATGTGGAGTGTTAATTTTCTTTATCTAAAGCTTTCAAGTTTTAATTTATATGGAACATGTGCAGCCAGAATGTATTACAGTAGGTTTAAGAAATCTGAAATCTCATCATTCCTATGATGATGTCATTGTACTGCTGACGCTGTTTTTCTTTTGGTTTAGATAAATATAGGGTACTTTTGCATTAAAGATTAGTTATGAATAAATATTCTTAACCTAACCTAACTTGAAGCCGGCTAACTACGGCTAACGCCTGCGGCGGGCTGTTTTTAACCTAACCTAACCTAATCCCAACACTAATTTTTTTTATAATGGATGGAAAATAAAGCACCATAACCAAAACCAAACCAACATTATATAAAATAATTAGTGTTGGGAGGATAATGCAAAAGAACCAAATATTCTGTACTCTGGAAGTATATTTTGAAAGTATATTTTGAAATTATTTGGTAATATCCTAGCTTTTCACAACTATTACAGTGGACTTTCACCTGGTGCTACTTTCTTTCTTCGTAATGGATAAATCCTCAATTATAAGCCTACAGTATATTGTTCGGCTACATATGCTGAGTGACACGATGAATCTCCGAGTGAAATTCTGACCCCGCCCAAATACATTGCTCTATTTCGAACATTAGGATAGATCACTTGCCAGGCTGATTGATTGCTGTAAATAACGCCCAGGACTGGCTGCCTCCTATACCAAATTTACTTTAGTAAATATACATTTCTATATTATATAGTTACCATAATTACCATACCAGATTTCCTTCAATAAAAACGAATTCTTACTTCAGAGTCAGTCTCCAAAATTTCGAAATTCAACTCAATTTAAATCTCCAAATCTTTTGACAATAAGTTTTTAACGTCTTAACGTTGTCAAAGTTTTTAACGTTTTAACGTTCTTAAAATGTTAACCTCTATTCGCCCTTAACCATTTTCACAAGTTTACGTTGTCAAACTTTAAATGTTTCTGACGTCGTTAAACTTCCTGAAATTCTGTTAAACTTTAACTTCTTTTAGTGTCACTAAACCTTTAGCGTTCGATAACTTTGCAGATTTTAGACTTTACATCTGAAAACCATTAATCAACTGAAGAATATGCAAAATTAACAGATTAAATCACAAAATGAATCATTTTCACAACACAAACATTCAATCGAGAGTTTGAAATTCAAATAAACCGGCTGCAGATGGCGCCTCTGTCAGTTCTTTCAAGCCCAGGAGACTTCACGTGTTGGTTGGTTTATTGAACTTATTACTTAAGACAATAGCGCCACCTCTCATTAACCCTACCCAGTATTCACAATGCTCCATCCCAATATAAATCCAAGTATTAACTTAAATACAAAAAAAAAAGCGAAAAAATTATACAAAAATTTGTCCTTCCATCGAATGTTCGGGCCCGTAGTGTTTACATCTTCGGAGACAAGTTCGAATCCCCCCAAAAAGTAATAATAACTTTATAATCGTAATATATTTGATAATTAAAACGTGAGTGGTTGTTAATATGTTATTGTAGGTTGTAAAATACAAGAATGAAAGTGTACGTAATAACTTTAGTATACCTTACGTTGACTAGATTTAAAATTGAAAATACTTTAATTATTGGTTTCTACTGTAATTGAACTGGTAATATTTGGTAATATTGCCTACAAGGCGATTTAGAAACCAAATAAAGGGAACAGTTTGAGTTGGTGTTAAATATTAATGGATTACCGAACTCTAAACAGAAAAAATAGTAATTTAATAAAAAAAAACAAAAAACAAAAAAAAAAAAAACTGTTTTTGAGTTACAGTAGAGGTAAAGAGACGAACTGTTAACTTGAAGGATCTGCTTTGGATCATCGGACTTTAGACTTCAGCGGTTAGGGTGTTTCTCTGGATCTTCCTTGGCAGAATAATAGCTCGAATCCCACGAAAACAGCCGCAAGTCCCTTCTGTCATATGACGCTATGTACCTGTTAGTACGATGGTAAATAATAATTCATAGAGAGCATAAATCTTTAACCGACGCTGCAATCATTTCCATAGAAAATTTCTTCTGAGATCCACAAAAATAGCAATGGTTCTCTTTCTTTTTGAAAATAATTCCTAAACTTATTTTCTGTTTTCATTATTTATTTATTTATTTATTTATTTTATGTTGCGCGCAATCGAACAGCTTCAAAAAACCAGAAAAATGAAAATTAAATTTTCTATTTTCTTGCAAGTAAAGTAAATATATTCTTCATAAGAAATATTCATGAGGTAGTTTTAGGATATATATATATATATATATATATATATATATGCTGCAAACCCACAAGGAAAAAGAAAAATGATTCCAAGTTCTTGCGTGTATTCAGAACTACACCTCATCAGGGAATGAAGAGAGAAGGCAAGATGCCCATAAATATATACAACGTAGCGGAAGCCAAAACAGTTAGCACATACTTACAAGAGTTAATGAGAGGCAAAAGGAATTTTAACAAGATATTGTCAATTTTATACATTCCCGCACTGTTATTGAAATTGTTTTTATAATGGATAAATGCACATTCTAGAATATTTCTTTCTATTATATCTCTGTTTTCAACAAGCGTTTTAGAACTATCCCACTTGATGCTATGATTACATCTATACAAATGGTTAAACAAAGCATTGGAATTATTAGCTGTTCTACACGCATATTTATGCTGTTTTACCCAAATATCTAACGTTTTACCCGTTTGGCCTATATATACTGAGTTACATTGTGTACATCCGATCGAATACACACAACCAACAACATTATCCGGGCTATTCTTTATTAGGAGTGATTTAATGGTATTATTATACTTAAAGACTACATTGATGTCAAGAGCTTTAAGTAAAGTCGGAAGATATTGAAAATTAACATGGTAAGGTAGGCTAAGGATATTTTTACGCTCAAATTCCTTTACAATTACATTATTATAATACCTATTCTTGGCTTTCCTAAGAAGTTATCTAAAAATGAAATAGAATAACATAATTTAGTACCAATATTCATGCTATTGCATAACTCGGAATCTAAAAATTCAGGACTGACAACTCTCAATGCTCTAAGAAACATAGCAGAGAAAATAGAGGATTTAATCGAGGGATGATGGTCAGAATAAAAATGCACATAAGAGTTATTATTAGTAAGCTTGCGATAGACTTCAAATTTGAACTGATTAGAGCATCTCCAAAATTTAGATCCAGAAAAGATAGGCTTCCATCATTTTCTTTTTCAACTGTGAACTTATTAGATGGGACTAAATTGTTGAGCCTACCAAGAAATAAGTCAACATCCAAATTATTAGGCCAAAGGCATAAAATATCATCTATATACCTGTACCAAACCAGGTTAAAATTAACAATCGTAGGCAATTTCTATTTTCAAAAAATTTAATATATAAATTAGCTAGTACAAGTGAAAGGGGATTTCCATTGCCAATCCAAACGACATAGCATAAAACTTATTTTCAAACTGAAATTTACAATCTTTGACACAAAGCTTAATTGACTCAATAAGAGTGTTGTGTTGGACAAGGAAAGAATATTCAGAGATCTTATCTTTTAAAAAATCAAGTAGGTCATCAACAGGGACTTTTGTGAATAACGAGCACACATCAAAGCTTACGAATTTGAAATTAGGGTCATTAGGAAACTTCAGTTTGTCAATAAGATCCATGCTATTTACAACATGTGACTCAGAAATAGAGCCAACTAACAGCGTTAATAAACTAACTAACCATTTAGATAGCTTATAGGTCACGGAGCCTACTGAGCTAACAATAGGCCTCATGGGATTATTAACTTTGTGTGTTTTTACTAAGCCGTACAGATATGGTAGTGACGGATTGATACTAAGAAACTGCTGCGAAAGCCCATTATAGTTATTTTTTAATATTTCTCTTAATTTTCTGTTAAACATTTTATTAACATCCTCCAGTGGGTCTCTATTTAGAGGTTTGTAAGTGTCACGATCACTCAATAACGTATTCATCTTTTCAACAACTGTTTTTGTCCATGATGACGATCGAATTAGATTTGTTCGCTTTAGTAATATGTAATGAATCATTATTTTTAAGTGGAAGTGTTGTGAAAAAGTCATCCCAAAATCCCTGCTTGGAAGACGATACAGTACAGTATGTTGGACGATACACCGTTTGGTGACACCGAAAGAATTATTTTAAAGAACATATTAGTATAGCCCGCATCGAAGTGAAGAATGCGTTCGGAGTAGTGTTGAAAAATAATCGAAACTTTACAAACCGGTTTTTAATCGATCTGTTTTTGAAAACCGGTTTTAACCGGTTATGACCGAAAAGTATAGTAATTTTTAAAAGCCACAATTGACAAGGTACTGACTTTAACTCTTAACAAGCATAGCTTATCGCCTATTTTTTGGTCAAAAGAATGCAAAAATGCAGCATCATATGTATGCATATGAATAAAAAATGACAACTTTGACATATTTTATTTTAGCCAAAATAATACATTATTCAAACAATTTAAATTTGAAATAATTTTTTAAAATAAAACATCTATACTTAGAAAGAAATAAACTTCTTTTTGTAAAAAAATTATAAAGAATAAAAATAAAATTTACCTCTATTTTGGAAAAAAACATTGAAATAAAATTTTTGTATAAAAAAAACTTTACCTAGAAAACAGAAAATTGACTCTTCGTGTAAGAAAAAATATATAAATTAATTTAGATTT
The DNA here is from genome assembly GCA_023014485.1 of Bathynomus jamesi. NCBI lineage: Eukaryota > Metazoa > Arthropoda > Malacostraca > Isopoda > Cirolanidae > Bathynomus > Bathynomus jamesi. The sequence goes on from JAJOZX010003993.1 coordinate 201,259, forward strand.
TATCCCTATTTTGGAAATGACATCTTAAGAAACAAAGGGCATTAAGGGTCTTATACTGCGAATAGGGCTTTAGTCGACTGACTCTAACTACAGCCTACATGATGAGACAAACTGAAGATCGAGTTGCCAGATAGGCAAAAATTATACTGAAGAGCAGTTGCCAGTTTGTCACAATTTAACTTAATAGGTAATGTATTCGAAGTTATTTTTTGTGCGCTGTAGCGCGTAGCTGACGTTCGCGCAAGTTTGAGCCAAATAAAAATCAATCGATAAAACCGGTTTTTTCTTTCGGTTTTCGATTTTTTAGGTGAAAACTTTTACAAACCGGTTTTCAACACTAGTTCGGAGTCCGAAGTAAGAAATTTTTTTTTTTCCACCGTTCCTCATGTGTGGAGAAGTACACTTTTGGACGATATTTACAACAACTTACGTAGAAGATGCAGAACTCAGAACAGAAAATTAAACAATAGACTGGAGGATTTAATTCGTAATAGTTACTGGACTAAAAAAAGTGATTTTAGTAATATTGTTAACTTGTCATCCCATGAGCGAGACTTCAATACGAAATGTGCGTTAGGTTTGGGTTAGGATTCTCTGTCCCATAAAAGCCCAGCAGTTTACAGATTGCTAAGTCGTTTATCAATTTTAAAAAACATAGTAATATATCTGAAAGTGAGGTGACTTTAGCGAAAGGTTGTGTGTGTATAGTGCTTTTAATGCGAGGTATGAATCGAATTATCCTTTAAAAATAATGATTCATTACATATTACTAAAGCAGATAAATCTAACTCGATCGTCATCATGGACAAAAACAGTTATGTTGAAAAGATGAATACGTTATTGAGTAATCGTGACACTTACAAACCTCTAAATAGAGACCCACTGGGGGATGTTAATAAAATGTTTAACAGAAAATTAAGAGAAATATTTAAAAATAACTATGGGCTTTCGCAGCAGTTTCTTAGTATCAATCCGTCACTACCATATCTGTACGGCTTAGTAAAAACACAAAGTTAATAATCCCATGAGGCCTATTGTTAGCTCAGTAGGCTCCGTAACCTATAAGCTATCTAAATGGTTAGTTAGTTTATTAACGCCGTTAGATGGCTCTATTTCTGAGTCACATGTTGTAAATAGTATGGATCTTATTGACAAACTGAAGTTTCCTAATGACCCTAATTTCAATTTGATAAGCTTTGATGTATGCTCGTTATTCACAAAAGTCCCTGTTGATGACCTTGATTTTTTAAAAGATAAGATCTCTGAATATTCTTTCCTTGTCCAACACAACACTCTTATTGAGTTAATTAAGCTTTGTGTCAAAGATTGTAAATTTCAGTTTGAAAATAAGTTTTATGCTATGTCGTTTGGATTGGCGATGGAAAATCCCCTTTCACCTGTACTAGCTAATTTATATATGGAATTTTTTGAAAGTAGAATTTTGCCTACGATTGTTAATTTTAACCTGGTTTGGTACAGGTATATAGATGATATTTTATGCCTTTGGCCTAATAATTTGGATGTTGATTTATTTCTTGGTAGGCTCAACAATTTAGTCCCATCTATTAAGTTCACAGTTGAAAAAGAAAATGATGTAAGCCTATCTTTTCTGGATCTAAAAATTTGGAGATGCTCTAATCAGTTCAAATTTGAAGTCTATCGCAAGCCTACTAATAATAACTCTTATGTGCATTTTTATTCTGACCATCATCCCTCGATTAAATCCTCTATTTTCTCTGCTATGTTTCTTAGAGCATTGAGAGTTGTCAGTCCTGAATTTTTAGATTCCGAGTTATGCAATATCATGAATATTGGTATTAAATTATGTTATCCTATTTAATTTTTAGATAACTGTCTTAGGAAAGCCAAGAACAGGTATTATAATAATGTAATCGTAAAGGAATTTGAGCGTAAAAATATCTTTAGCCTACCTTACCATGTTAATTTTCAATATCTTCCGACTTTACTTAAAGCACTTGACATCGATGTAGTCTTTAAGTACAATAACACTGTTAAATCACGCCTAATAAAAAATAGCCCGGATAATGTTGTTGGTTGTGTGTATTCGATCGGATGTACACAATGTAACTCAGTATATATAGGCCAAACGGGTTAAACGTTAGATATTCGGGTAAAACAATAAATATGCGTGTAGAACAGCTAATAATTCCAATGCTTTGTTTAACCATACGTATAGATGTAATCATAGCATCAAGTGGGATAGTTCTAAAACGCTTGTTGAAAACAGAGATACAAATAGAAAGAAATATTCTAGAATGTGCATTTATCCATTATAAAAACAATTTCAATAACAGTGCGGGAATGTATAAAATTGACAATATCTTGTTAAAATTCCTTTTGCCTCTCATTAACTCTTGTTAAGTATGTGCTAATTGTTTTGGTTTCCGCTACGTTGTATATATTTATGAGCATCTTGCCTTCTCTCTTCATTCCCTGATGAGGTGTAGCTCTGAATACACGAAAGGCCTTGGAATCGTTTTTATTTTTCCTTGTTTTGTGGTTTGTAGCATTCATTCATTTCACGTGTTTAATTGCGAAATTCATCCCATATATATATATATATATATATGAAAATTATTTCACGAAGGTAACACGTGAAAAAATATTTATGATGAATAAAACCACGAAGGAAAGGAAACACAAAATGGTGCTCAAGCGCTTTCGTCTAATGACATCCTCAGGAACACTGAAGTACATAAAAAGGTTAAGCCTATATATAGGTTACAGAAAGAAAAAAAGAAAAATAAATAACATACATACACACACACACACACTATATATATATATATATATACATACATATCTATATATACAAATACATACATACATACATACATACATATATATACAATAAACAGAGAAGTAAAAAAAAAATATATATATATATATATATAACCACTACACCTCAGTGGTGTAGTGGTTAGCGTCGCTGACTCCGAATCCATCATGCCCGGGATCCAGACCCGGTGACGACAGCCGCGCGCAGCAAAGCCCAGCTGTTCATTCATCCTTCAACACAATAATCCTTGTGTTCATCCTTCAACACGTTTTTATTGGGTGGTAGCTAAATGGGTACGCTGGGTGGCCTAGTGGTTGAGACGCTGGGCTGCTGGTGGGGCGTGGTTCGGATTCCACGTTAAACTGTAGGTCTAAGGTGAAGTGAAAAACTTAACCTTCGTCAGAAAGAACAATTCGGGTGGAAGCTAACCAAAGGTGTGTGTGTATATATATATATATATATATATATATATATATATATATATATATATTAGGGTGCGTCACTGTATATAGGGTTAAAATTCAACGTCGATGAATTCTTTTCACCAACCCACCAATTATACCCACCTAATGGTAAAACACTACTGGTGAAGTTTCATTCGATTCGAATCATGTTTAGGGGTCGCGCAACGAATCTGAAATTTCACATAAGGGAGAAAGCAAACCATAGCTGGAAAAACGAATGTCTGTACATATATTTGGACAGCCACAATTAAGAAAAACTGAAATACAGCTTTAAGACGATCATATTCCTATTGAACAAGTTACTCATCATAAGTTCATAACAGTTGTTCACGCCAAGAGGTCTCTCTTGTTTGTTGTTTTCGGGTAAAGCTGGCGGTGATCCTCAACGACCTGAAGCATGCACTGAATCTGGTCCTCTTTCTTCGTCCTTCCCGGAGCGGTGAATTCCTGGATGAAGGCGATGCCTCGCTCAGCCGTATCGTTGGTGACCACAAGGCTCTCCGCACGCGCCTTTCCAGCTTTGTAGGTGTCCAACTCAGGCCAGTGCGCTGGCTCAGTCGTCAGGAATCCGGGGTTGATTTCCAGGTTATCGAAGATCTTGGTTGTGGTGGTGAAAAAAGCAGGAAAGTCTTTTCCAGCTGTCTCTACAGGAGTGAGGAGTGTGCGAGGTGGCCGAGGTTGATCCAGAAGATCTCCCTCCTGTTCGGTCCTCCGTAGGTGGATGGTCGTTGGGTCATGGCTTGAGCGAATTGGTACCTGAAAGATCCATATCTTCAAGGTATAAATCGCATTCACAATCCACCTGGCCTGATGGAGTGCGCCTGGAGCCATGAAAGTGACAGAGGAACGACCATAAGGCACATCTCCCAGGAAAATCACTGCCAACTCCAGCAGTTCCTTATAGTCGTCTCTGGGTTGCTGGACGCGGAGTTGTTTTTGGGCGAACTTGAGAATGTCTTCTAGCCATGGCTCAACCGTCGATGCCGTGGTCTCATCGTCGAGTGCAATTTCGAACTCCTGTTGTCGAACCTCCGGCCAGAACTCCCTAAAGTTCAGGAAGAGGGAAATGTCCGGACTCTTCGACTGTTCCATGACCAAAGCAGAGAACACGGCCTCCAACAAAATCTCGAAAACGTGGTGTCGACAGGCGAGGTAGAGAAGATCTCGTTCAAGCATTTGGTCAATCCGCAGGCATACACCTTCTTTGGTTCCCGTATTCACTGCTGTGGTGTCGAAGCAGAGGGACTTGATGCGATCCTTGAGGTTCCATTCACCCAGGACCTCTCTAATGACCGTTTGCTGTTTGTTCATCCTTCCCACCAGTTAGCTTGGGGACCGTCAAGAGTTTCTCCACTCCCTCACCGAAGACCAGGATGGGCAAGCGGCCGATTCTTTCCCGACCAGATAAGTCGGACATTAGCTTCCCGTTCCAATGGAGAGTGAAGGAAATAGTGGGGGAAAGACTAAGCCTCAACTCTGCGATGAGCAATGCATTTTTCTTCGGATGGTGCTTGGGCTGATGGCCAGCGCCTCCACATCGTGACCAAGATAGGATGCAAAGGGGACCAGGATATGAGCTGCTTTCGGCTCGCTGAGTTGGGTCCAGTCGAGAGCGGAAGCCACCTGACCGCCGATGACGGGAGGACCTTGGGGCCGCTTTGGAAGACAGCAAGGTCCTCGTTCTCGGGTAGGCGAGGGCAGTGGCGAGTCTCCACTGTCCGACACGGAAGTGGAAGAAGACGACTCAAGTTCCACCGTGGCACTCTGAGCAGCTTGGTCTTCCAGAGATCGGTTCTGCCGTCGTTCGTGCTGATCTCTCTGCTCTTTCTTCGCTGTCTCCTTCTCCCAGGAATTATCGACTCCTACCATGCTTCCTGGTCGCCCAGGCCGACGTTAAGCGATAAGGAAATCTTTATCCTCTTTAATCTTCATGAAACTGAGTGCGTCACGGTGGGCGACGTCGAAGAGTTCCTTCAAACTCTTCTGGAACTCCTCCCTATCTTCGACTGCCTTTCCAGAAGTTCTTAACGAGCTCTTCTTCAAGCTCATGTGCTCTGCATGGAGCTTCGTGACTTTCGCTAAAAGATGGGAGAAGTCAATTATTGGGATCTTAGCCTTGTCCCAAACTTCTACCACCTGTTGCACCGTTAGCTTCACACATTGCTTTAAAGAGGCTTCATGTCCGTGATGGTGGAAGAGGACTCACAGCACTTCACCGCGACTGGGTAACTTCGCTCCCGAGAACCTGGGTATCGGCTTACCCACCAGCCAGATGGCTGAGGAAAAGAATAAACGGGTATGATCATTTTGTATCAGCAAGGTCTGGAAGCATTGAAGAACATGAAAAAACACCAAATCAGTCAAAAGACACACATACAAGAGACTCTTGAGCTTGGATTTACGGAAAGGGGCTCTCGTATAAGGGAGCCGTAAGCCGTCCCATGCAAAAATTCAAGTGCCACGCGCGACCCCTAAACAGTCTTCGATCGACCTGAAATTTTCACCACGAAGTTTCCTCATCAAATGGGTAAAAATGGCGGATTGCGCAAAGATGATAAAAAACTTTCGTGTTTTTGACGCACCCTAATATATATATATATATATATATATATATATATATATATATATATATATATATATATATAGTGGACCTGGTTTTTGCCGTTTGAGGTGATAATGATTTGATTGTATGCTAATGATTAATTGATGCAATGACTGATTGCTTATTAATGAAAGGCTGGGTTAATAATTTACGATGTAAAGTATCACCATTTGAAAGTGGCTATTTGATTAGGCCCACCATACTATTGGAAGCGACCGGAATGGCAGCGAGGGTCACCAGCTTGGATTACACCCAAGCAAATTAATATTAAGGTTATAAAAAACACCTTATAGTTTTGTATTTTATTATGAAAATAAAGCCGTTATTTATTCACTGTGGTATAACAAAGAATTGACAGTAATTAATTGATAGTTTTACGTTATGCTTATGACATAGACTTAGCTAATAAGATGAAATGTTAATAGCTTAATTGACACATAATAAGTAATATACTCATTGATAGTATGTAAATGGCATGCAACATAGAACATTGAATGGGCCTATTAAATGATATAAAGAATGCACGTGCGTTTGGTACATTGAATGGAAAACATGACACTCTGATTAAGTAGGCTAGATGATTGAATGGGCCTAGTAATGACACAGAATAAATGATGCGGCCCCATAATAATGGAAGTTAATGACGTGCATTATTGGATAGGCCTAATGATAGTTGAGGGAATATACACTGTAAATGAATTAGGTCTGCAGTAAGAGAAATTAAGTTATCACATAAACATATAAATGAACACAATAACACACAATGATACGCGAAGTTACGATTTTCGGAATGACACTTGACTTGGGAAAATAGGCCTACTGCGTCATTTAATGAGAGTCAATTGGAACGTTTAATTACTCACTTTGGGAGCATAGCCTACCGTTCGGCGGTAGGCTAATGTAGGCTTCATGTGATTTACTTAGAGAAGATGTACTTATCTTTACGGGACGATGAAACCGCTATTGAAGGAGTGTTGAAAAGAGAACTATTACCGTAGGCTCGAAGTGTCGTTGATCGTCCTCTGGAAGCTGGTCGCTCACGCGTTGGTCGTGTCGCGGATTAGGCCTCTTGCGAAGGAGATGCTTGCTGTAGGCTTTGTAGAACGTAGGCCTGATGTGATGTTACTTCTCGAGGTGCAGGATGGCCTATTAAATGATCTTGCAGGCGTAGGCCTGAGGTGCTGAATATATCTCGAGGAACGGTAGAGAAACTTGAAGGCTGACCTTGTAAACCGTAGGCCCGAAGTGATTCTGGTTGGGCTTCGAAGGATTGCTTCTGCAGGCGGTCTGTAGAAGGTCTTACTTGATGATAAATCGTAGGCCTTGAAGAAAGCAGCAGGCCGCTCCTCCGGCGGGAAGCCGGAGGGCGGTTGACGTGATGAGATCTGCTCGACGAGGTAGAAAGCGAATGTCTGTGTGAGTGAGAATGAGTGCGAGTGGAAGCTCACTTTTATACGTAATTCCTGTGACGTAGGACTTCGCGCCAAATCTTAAGACGCCTTGTCCGCGCGTCCTTTTGTTGAAGAGCTTGCGTTCGCGCCTTTTGGGAAGAAACAGACGTTTCCATTGTTTGATTCTTTGCCCACGTGTGTTTTTCGAATAATGTTTGATGAAGGCGTGGAAAGAAGAATTTGTCTGTCTATTTGTTGGTCTATTTCTTGTCGATCCGCTATATATATATATATATATATATATAATATGTTACACACAGACTGTGCATGGAACAAGAAATTCTTTTGGGAAAATTAAGTCCACTATAGTCCGAATAAGTAATGGTAAATGACAAACACTGTAGTTTTTTTTCATGATGTTAGCTCGACGTGGGCAACGGGTCACTCGCAAAGGGGCCCCAAAATATAGCTTCCCTCACCAGCTATCTGCCAAACAGATAGGATTCAGCTTTAGGACAGGATCCTATCTGCTTGGCATGGAGCTGGTGAGGAAAGCTATATTTTGGGATCTCTTTGCGAGTGACCCTGTGCCCACATTGGGCTTCCATCATGAAAAAGAAAAACTATAGTGTTTGTCATTTACCATTACTTATTCGGACTATAGTGGATTTAATTTTCCCAGAAGAATTTCTTGTTCCATGCACAGTGACTTTTTTCTGGGAATAAAACAAGGCTTAAACAAGAGAGAGAAAGTGTTAGGACAGTAATTTCACAGAAATGGTGAATCTCCATCACTAACATTCCTTATACAAATCTTGGTGTTCAATTTACTGTTCTCAGCTCACTTTCTTCACCGTTTCCTTTCTTCCGTTCTCTCTCTCTCTCTCTCTCTCTCTCTCTCTCTCTCTCTCTCTCTCTCTCTCTCTCTCTCTCTCTCATCACCGAGATCATGTCTCTTGCGGATGATCTGAAACTTAAGACAGACAGGGGAATGTTGATGGGTATTTTACCGCGGATGAATGCCAGTGACCACGCCCTCAGTAAGGTCATTGGCATCAATGAGAGGGTGCAAGACTTGTGCGTCCCACTGGACGTGAGGTTTGTTGACCCGTTCGACGCGTTTTCGGGTAGGTGGGACCTGTATCAGAGGGATGGTGTCCATCTCAATGTTAGAGGTAAAGGTGTGCTAGGCACGCTGCTTGACCGGCACCTATACCGTATGGTGAGGTCGAGTCCGGGGAGAGATGATGGGCCCCCACCGGGGAGGGATGATGATGAGCCGGTGGCGGACGTACCTTCAACTGAAGGGTGCGTCCAGGTACAGGTGGGTGACTCTCCTTCCACGTTGGAGGGGGCTCAGGCTCCTGCGGAGATTGTCCCCTCGTTAGTGAGGGGCTCTTCAACTCCCGACAGCCCTGGCTGTTCGGGAAACGGGTCGTGCTAGGGGGCGGTCAGAATAGGGAAGGCTCCCTCCGTGCAATGCTTTTTAATGCTAGGTCGATCAGGAACAAGTTTGGCGAGCTACGGGCGCTCTTAGCATCAGAATACCAGGATATCGTTGCTATCACCGAGTCCTGGATTCATACTGATCTTAGGGACTACGTTGGGGAGTTCGAAATTCCCGGGTATAGAATGTTTCGCAAAGACCGCACCCGTGGGGAGGGGGGTTGGGTACTAATATACGTCAGAGACACGTTGAGTCCGGTTGACTGCCAGTTCCGGTCGGAACGGGAGCTGCTTGGCGTCGATCTGAACGTGGGAGGGACGAACTATAGGTTAATCTTGGTGTATAGACCTCCGCATCTCCTCCTCGAGGAGGATACAGCCCTGTACACCGAACTCAGTAGCCTGCTAGGGGATAGGGTGTGTGTAGTTTTAGGAGACTTCAACTGTCGCGGCATAAAGTGGGAAAACAGGACTGCCGATGCTGAAGGGAGGAGGCTAGTTGACTTTGCTGATGAGAACTTCCTCACTCAGTGGGTCAACGAGCCTACACGAGGCGAAAGCGTTCTAGACTTAGTATTCACGACCGAAGACAACCTCGTCACTGGCCTCACCGTTGACGAATCATTGGGCGGGAGTGATCACGGTCTTATTAGGTTCCGCGTGTGCGTCCCTCGGGTGAAGCGTAGTAACTCGAGAGGCATTAAGCTCGATCTCCGGCGGGCGAACTTTGTTAGCCCCAGGGATAGCGTAGGAGAGATGGGGTTAGAGGTTGGCGGCGATGTTGAGGGAGTGTGGAGTGCATTCCGGGACGAGTTTATGGTGCTGCAGTCTGCTGCCATACCCTTGGAACCGGTCACCCCTGCTTCAACGCAGCCTAAGTGGTTCAATTGTGACATCGCTTCGGCTATCCGAAATAGGAAAGTAGCGTATAGGAGGGCGAAGGCCAAGCGTTCCCACGAGAACACTGAAGCGTATGTCCGCCTGTGTAGGGAAGTGAAGGCGAAGGTTAGGCTAGCGAAACGTAACGAAGAACTACGGGTGGCAAGCCTCTGCAAGAGGAACTCTAAGGAGTTCTTCAGTTATGTTAATAGTAGAAAGCCCATTAGAAGCATGATATGTCCGTTAAAGGACGGAAGCGGCGTTCTGCGGACCTCCGACGCCGACATCGCTAATGTGCTTAATGAGTACTTTGCGGGAGTGTTCACCAGGGAGGATACCCGCGTCATCCCCGAGCCAGGCGTGAGGCACGAAGGTGCTGGCCTGGATAGTGTTAGATGTACCGCGACAGTCGTTGCCGATAGAATAGACAAACTGAGCGCGTTTAAGGCTCCTGGGCCAGACCAGTTTCTCCCCAGAGTGTTGCGAGAAGTGCGCGACCAGGTGGCTCCCCACCTGGCTACAGTCTTCAACAAATCGTTGGAGATGGGCCAGGTGCCTGGTGACTGGAGGGAAGCCAACGTGACTCCTATCTTTAAGAAAGGGGATCACGAAAGTCCAGGGAACTATCGTCCCATTAGTCTCACTTCAGTTGTAGGTAAATTGTTAGAAGGGATAATAGCTGATAGGATCGTTGACCATTTGGATTCCTACAAGCTGCTTGGGAACTCCCAACATGGGTTTAGACGGCATAGGTCGTGTCTCACCAACTTGCTCGAGTTTTTCCACGTCATGTTGAGTGAGTACGATAAGAGTAGGGCGATTGATATACTTTATCTCGACTTGAGAAAGCCTTTGATAAGGTACCTCACCGCCGGCTAATGGCGAAAGTGCGCGCGCTGGGTATCGGTGGGGAAATAGGTAGGTGGATTGAAAACTGGCTGAGGAATAGGCGGCAGAGGGTTGTAATTAAAGGGGCTAGTTCGGGTTGGGCCTCGGTCACTAGTGGGGTTCCTCAGGGTTCCGTTTTGGGGCCACTGTTGTTTATCATTTACATAAATGATATCGACGGTGGCATCGTCAGTCGGATCGCCAAATTCGCTGATGACACCAAGCTTGGGGCCAATGTTGGGACGCCCGAAGCGATCGAGCAACTGCGTGCGGACCTAGGTAGGATAGGAGAGTGGTCCGAAAAATGGCAAATGCCGTTTAACTTGGGTAAATGCAAAGTGATGCACATTGGCTACGCCAATCCCAAGTCGGACTACTCGATGTTGGGTAGTAATATCGAGGTGACTGATTTAGAAAAGGACTTGGGTGTGCTAATTAGCAGCGACCTTAAGTTTACGAAAGTGTGTAGAGGTGGAAAAGAAAGCCCAGAAACTATTGGGTTATATCAGGAGGCAATTTCAGTTTCGGAACAAGGAGATTGTGCTCTCTCTGTACAATTCCCTTGTTCGGCCGCACCTGGAGTATGCTGTGCAGTTCTGGTCGCCCACCCTCAGGAAAGATATTGAGAGGCTGGAGCGAGTGCAGGCGAGGGCCACAAAGTTAATCCCTTCCGTTAGGCATATGGGCTACAATCGACGGTTACGCGCCCTGAACTTGTTTTCGCTTGAAACTCGGTGGCTGCGCGGTCAACTGATCGAGGTTTTCAAGCTCTTACGCGGGTTCAACGATGTCGATTTTAGAAGTATGTTTAGTTTAAATGATAACCCAACTCGCAACAATGGTTGGAAGTTGGATTTGAAACGGTTTAGGACTAGTGTGTGTGGGAATTACTTTACGTATAAGATCTGTGACACATGGAACAGGTTACCTTCGGAAGTTGTGAACAGTTCCTCTGTGGATCAGTTCAAGAAAAGGTTAGACCAAATGTTGCACACTATTTGAGTGTGTACAAAATTTTTCGTGTCACTCGTTGCCATTGGTACCTCCACGGTATGGGCCGCAAGGCCTTTTGAGGTACTTCTTTTCCTTGTAACTCTCTCTCTCTCTCGTACACACAAATTTTTGAGACTTCTTATCCCCACATAAATCGTCCGACTTCCTCTCGTCCATTCTGGCCGTGTCCCCGTGGGGAATAATTCCTGCGAGTAATGGCAAGAAGGACTGACAGTTTTTATTGCATTATTTTTATATATTTTTAATATTTTGTCCTCTGTAGAGCGGCTTCATATCCAGAGTTCCACACTTACGGCTTCTTAATTACCTTTTACCCCCACTTTAAAACTCTACTTATTAGACACAAGAAGGATTATATACACACACACACACACACACATTATATATATATATATATATATATATATATATATATATATATAATATAAATAATTATATATATATATATTATATATATATTAGTTTCTGATATGCGTAAGGTTATAACTTATCGGATAAAATAATGAACATATGTTACGTGTAGATAAAGAGGTGTGGGGACATTTATTTAAAAATTCCAAAAACGGCCAAATTCGAGCAAAGTGATGTGATATAGGGTCCTCCTCAAATTTGCGACATTTTTTTCCTCTTTGCGTGATTTATCTACAGTTTTTACACTATTTCTTTTTTTCTTTAATTTTTGGCTGTAAACGAAAGAATAGAAGGTTTTTCGATTGTCAACCTGACGTGTGGTTCACAGTTGCATCACGCAAACGCATCCCTTCCCACCTTTATACAATGCCGTTCTGCCGTCTTAGCGCTAAAAACAAAGCAATAATGTGGCATCACCTCGCCTCATCTCTCATTTTATGGATTCTTCCTTTCCTGAGTCGACCGCTAACTGGTCACCTGACTAAAAATACACATCATTATATTTCTATGATTAATTCATAGTGGGCACATGATCGTGTCGAAGGTTAATATATGAATAAATTGCATTAGTGTGCATACATTACTGTGGTTTCTAAGGTGTTCCAACTCTTTTGGCCGAAGGTGTACACTGTACAATACTAAATAATACATCTGATATATATATAACGTAAAGAACGACGCTTGTATAGGAGAACATACCGCGCAAGATGAGGAGGGAGAACGAACAAATGAAAAAATGAGGTAACCACCCGGGAATCGAACCCGGGATCTTGCGATTGCCGGTCAGATATGATAACCACTACACCATGGTCCTCACTCGATCAGAAGTCGTAATTCTCCTACATACGCGCAGAAACCAGTGCCCGAGGGGGGCACCCCTCGCATGCCGCACCTATATATACATTTCAGCTGCAAAGAACACGCAGTATAATTAACGTAAAGAACGACGCTTGTATAGGAGAACATTACCTCATTTTTTCATTTGTTCGTTCTCCCTCCTCATCTTTGCAGTTGAAATGTGTATATATATATATATATATATATATATGTAGAGAGAGAGAGAGATAGAGAGATAATACTGTATAAAATGTACGTTTCAACACACATGTTGTCCCATTTTTAAACACTTTGGGTATACATGGTTTTTTTTACTGCGATTTACTTCTGAACAACTTTTCCAAGTTTTTGCATCTACATAATACAGTAAATGAAAGCAAATGAAAAATAAAAATTACATTTCAAAACTTTATTTACAAAACGGGAAATATATTGGTACTTGTAGGTTATCTTCCCCCCCCCCCCAGTTTTGACAGAATATTTTTTTAAAACTAACGAAAATATCACGACTTAACCTAACCAATTATTTATCAAGGGCGTACAGTTGATCTATAGCACAGTAAATAGTAAATACTATTCCAGAAACAAACAATGTTATAATTAATAATTGGTTGGGTTAATAATAATTGATTAATTGATTAATAATTGCTAATTGGTTGGGTTAAGACGTGATATTTTCGTTAGTTTTAACGAAAATATTCTGTCAAAATTGGTGGTGGGGGTGGGGGGGGTGTGAGATAACCTACAAGTACCAATATATTTTACGAAGAAAAACACTAATTTACAATAGCACATCAGACATTTCCAAACTAAAGTCGAGGAAAATCCGAATATTCTTCGGTATATTAATTCATACTAAATCTTTTTAAATAAACCTCAGTATTTATTTAGAATCTTATTCTTGATTTGTTCGATGCTGTTAACAGAGACATCAACTTTGAAGTATGAAAATCCCTGAGATTTTGCCTGATTTTGTCTGTACCTGATTTTGATAACTGGAAACATATCCCACATAAAGGAGTTTGAAACTTAAAATCCGTAAGAGTTGACATGTCTGTGTTAAACTAATTTATATGACAATGATAAGAGTTTATAATATAACTATCTGTAATGTTGGCCATCATGAATCATGCTTTAAATAATTTTTTAAAGAGTAATCATCCCATTTATCTGTGCACATTCTTATGTAAAGTGTAGACTAACTTAAACAAGACCAACGCTCATTCGCAGAGAGAACAGACCTCAGAAATGCCATCGGAGTTATTTTAAGCCATGTCAAAGAAATACTGCTCATTCTTCATTGAAGGAACAATAATGCTATTTAATGGATCGTAAAAATACTTATAGCATATTTTCTTTTAAGCAGCGTCATTATAATTGTCTTTCGCAAGGCAGTTAAATAGCAACACATGTTTACAATTACATTTAATTGCAAAACATGAGCATGGAAACATGTTTACGTACAGTTACTGTATTTTAATTGGAATTTCTGTTTTACACTATATGCTATATTATTTATGCGATATAAGATACAGAGTAATTCATTCGCGGGTTGCCCCAGAGTATCGCTAATATATCCGCTGGGACAACCAGCGAGTGAATCACCCTGTATAATACGAGTATATATGCTCTATTATGCATATTATAATTTATACATTATGCAAGTATGCAAGAGACGTAGGTTATATTTATTTAGAAGGATTCATATAGTTTCCACTATGTTGAAAAAATTACACTTAAGTTACACAATTAGAAGGAATGAAAACCATCAAAAAGTTACAAATTTGGGTGCTACTGTAGTATGCGGTCTACCTACGATTCGGCGGTCTACCTTTTAATTATAGCTTCTTATCTTGTTTACTAATTGTTTGTTTACATCCAATTGTCAATCGCCCTTGACGATTGGTTAGGTTTAGTCATGATATTTTCGTTAGTTTTAACGAAAATATCATGATTAAACCTAACCAATCGTAGGTAGACCGCATACTACAGTAGCACCCAAATTTGTTACAGAACGAAAGAGCGGAAAATAGTCTTGTTTTTGTAAAACCTGAAAAAATTACAATACTGTTGCACATTGACTTTATTGTTACGTAAAAGTTACGTTTAAATGCATAACTGATAAAAATTCTAATTCAAGTTTATTGCTCGAAAGACAGTACAGAGAGAATACAAGTGAACTAAAGATAGAATTTTAAGTACTACATCGTAGGAACTGCCAAATATGAGTCAACGAAAGTTACCCTCCATGGCAATAATTACTTATATACATTAAAAATAATTTGGATTAGTTACTGAAATACAAAGTCAGTAGCGTACATTTGTTAATACTGATTTGTATGAACTTAAATTAGGTGACTATTTTTAAATTAAAGAAAATAGTAGATTACACATAACATTTATTTTTAAAAGGTTTTAAGAGAAATGAAATAATAGGGTATATGGAAAAGGGTAAAGAAGGAGAAAAGCTAATACCCACCCAAGACTTTCCTTCTGAACAGAATATGAAAATTTCTATGAGAAGCGCTCGTTTTAAATTTGTTTCCAGATTATGATAGATATCAGCTTCCTCGTATAAGAGAGATTTTCATAATTTTTTAAGTGTTAAGTTTGGGTTTTGGAAGTGAAATCTATCGTGTCTTGGTTTAGTGAATAGTTCACTTGGTTGTTTGATAAGAAATTTATAATTAACACAGGAACTTTATAGAATGTTTTATGAATATGAAAGAAGACATTCAGCTTATGCAGGTCATTAAATGTAAGACATTTTATTTTATTTAGACATAGGGCTTGTGTGTTCTCGGTTAGTTTTGGCATCTGATATGATTCTGACGATTTTTTATGCAATACATTTAATGCATAAGTAATATAATGGCTTGTATTTCCCCAAGCTACTATATTGTATAGGATGTAAGGGTGTGCAAGATCGACAATATATTTTAGAATGTAGGGATTTAATTGGTGCTACTATAGCGTGATTCCTACCGGTGACTTCGATACTATAGGGTGATTCCTACCCGTTTTGGTTCGAAACTACAGTACTGTAGAGTGTGATTCCTATCCAAGGATAAATGAAAATATAATAAATATAAAATGCTATTTATTATTCAATTTTATTTATTTAAAAAATAGTTTCGGTGCTACTATAGTATGTGGTCTACCTACGATTGGTTAGGTTTAGTCACGATATTTTCGTTAAAACTAACGAAAATATCATGACTAAACCTAACCAATCGTCAAGGGCGATGGACATTGGAATGTAAACAAGCAATTAGTAAACAAGGTAAGAAGCTATAATTGAAGGTAGACCTCCGAATCGAGGTAGGAATCACGCTATAGTAGCACCATTTAATTTTGCTACATGTTCAATAATTAAGCTATTAACAGTGGTGTTCCTCAGGGTCCTGTCCTGTCACCCACTCTTTTCCTCTTATTTAGCAATGAGGAAGACATGGTTCGACTCTTCTCCAGCCGCTTCGTAAAGCGTCCTTCTCACTAGTCACTTCTTCTCTTAACATTCTTGGTGTTTCCTTTTCTCGTGACCTTTCCTGGAAAGATCACATATACTGTACTCTCTCTCCAAAACAGCTTCTAAGAGATTAGGTGTGCTGTACCGGCTCCGCAGTTTCTTCAGCCCTACTCAGTTGCTGTCTCTGTACAGGGGTCTTGTTCGCCCCTGTATGGAGTACACTTTTCATGTATTGGGTGGCTCAACCCACACAGCTCTACTTGACCGGGTGGAATCAAAGGCTTTTCGATTCATCAATTGCCCGCTTCTTTCTGTCTTGAAACCCTCTCTCTTCGCCGCAATGTTGCCTCACTCTCTCTTTACTATCGCTATTGTAACGGACTCTGTTCTTTTGAACTCTACCTGCATGCCTCCTCCTTTAAGGAGATCACGCATTACCAGACTTTCTACACTTTCTCATTCTTTTTCTGTCCAACTATCTAACGCAAGGGTTAATCGGTATTTTCAGTCTTTCATCTACTCAACCGGTGAACTCTGGAACAATCTTCCTGAAACCATCCTTCACTCCGTCTATGACCTCCAATCTTTCAAACGCAGAGTGTCTGGGCACCTCGAAAACCCTGGACCTTGATTTTGACTCTCTTCTTCTATTAGGGGGGGGGGGGACATTTTTGCGGGCATTCGCCCTTGACCTCTCCTTCTTGCATAAAAAAACTGAACTTTGAGTTTATTTAATGCGTGTTCGAGGTGCCCTATGAAAATTATAGTTTTTCATTTAAAACTACACCTAATATTTTCAAGTCTAATAGTCTGTTAATTATATATATATATATATATATATATATATTATATATATATATATATATATATATGGGAATGAACTCAGAATGGTCCCCTGAGTTTTTTATGATACACACAGACCGTGCATGGAACAAGGAACTCTTCTGGGATAATTAAATCCACTATAGTCCGAATAAGTAATGGTTGACAAATACCATAGTTTTTCTTTTTCATGATGCTAGCCCGACGTGGGCAACGGGTCACTCGCAAAGAGGTCCCATAAATATAGCTTCTCTCACCAGCTATCTGCAAAGCAGACAGGATCCATGTCCCAAAGTGGGACATGGATCTAGGGTTTAAAGCAGCCCATGTCCCAAAGCTGGATCCTGTCTGCTTTGCAGATAGCTGGTGAGGGAAGCTATATTTATGGGACCTCTTTGCGAGTGACCCGTTGCCCACGTCGGGCTAGCATCATGAAAAAGAAAAACTATGGTATTTGTCATTTACCATTACTTATTCGGACTACAGTGGATTTAATTATCCCAGAAGAATTCCTTGTTCCACGCACGGTCTGTGTGTATCATAAAAAACTCAGGGGACCATTCTGAGTTCATTCCCATCTTGAAACGGACATGTTATGTGCCTTGAAAAGTGGACGCTCAATTCTGCCAGTTGAGGTTTAAGTTTTGGTTTTTGGCTAAAAATATAATAGTTACCCCTTTTCTTTGATGTATTCAATCTGACGTGAAGGCAGCGAGTCTTTTGCTTATATTGAGGTTCCAAATGTAGCAGAGCTAGGCTGCTTTAAACCCTAGATCCATGTCCAAAGCTGGATCCTGTCTGCTCTGCAGATAGCTGGTGAGGGAAGCTATATTTATGGGACCTCTTTGCGAGTGACCCGTTGCCCACGTCGGGCTAGCATCATGAAAAAGAAAAACTATGGTAGTTGTCATTTACCATTACTTATTCGGACTATAGTGGATTTAATTATCCCAGAAGAGTTCCTTGTTCTATGCACGGTGTGTGTGTATCATATAATATATATATATATATATATATATATATATATAATATATATATATTATAATATATAAATTATATTTGGCTTTTTATTTATAATTATATATGATGTCTTTGACAGAGCTAATGACAATTTATTTGCCTTTAGCCAGTTATAGATACCGATGAGCTCCATGTTTGTTCTTTATTGTAAAGTATCGAGGTCGTTATCAGATATAAGAAGTATCGTGCCGTCTGTGTACTGAATACTAGTTGCGTTGTAGCAGTTGCGAAAGTCATGGACATAACACAGGAATAGAAAGGGTCCCAATATCGAACCCTGTGGCATTCCGTATGTTATTCATTTAAAGTCTAATTTACATTTATCTAGTGTAGCGTATTACTGTCTATTATTTAAATAGGATTTGAACCAAGCTAAATGCATACCTCTTACTCCATACTGAACAATTTTTTTTGGTTAGAATTAACTGTTCTATTGAGTCAAAAGCTTTGGATATGTCCAGAATAAGTGTATAATAATAATAATAATAATAATAATATAATAATAATGGTTCCTTATGTGGAGTTAGACAAGGCTTCTCTCTCTCTTTGCTGTGTATATATATATATATATATATTATATAATATATATATATATATATATATATATATATATATAATACATATATATCCATACTGACGGATTAATTACTTCTCGTAATGAAGCAAGAGCGAGATGCTGTATAGATGACATGATGATAAATAACTTGGTCTATGCCAATGATATGGTGTTTATAAGCCCTTCGGTTAAAGGTCTGGATCATCTTATGAAAGATTTCGAATCATATTCACAGAAGCATAACATTAATTTTAATGTTGCTAAAACTAAGGTTATGCAATTCCATCCTAAAAGCTCAAACCAAACAGCTAATATTATTTTCAAAATGAAAGACTAACAAATAGAGCAGGTACAAGAATTTAAGTATCTGAGTCAAACTATCACCAGCTCCTTGAGTGAGGACTCATACATAAAGCTGACATGAATATAAGAAACTTCAAATTCTGTACAAACGAAGCTGAAGACACTCTTTTTCGTACTTTCTGCACTAATGTTTATGGGCAGTAATTCTAGGTTCATTATAAAAAAGGTTCCTGCAGGACCCTCAATTTGCTTTACAACAGATCCGATAGACTGCTGCATACAGTAAATTACCTCCAAGATGTTTAACCTCTCAAATGTTTGCTAACCGCAAAGTCCCGACCTTCCCTGAGGTAACAAAACGTGCTCAATACAGTCTAATGCGAAGAATTAAAAACTCAGATATTCCAGTTGTCCAAACTATTCATCATTCCTGCTTTATGTCTTCTAGACCAGTGGTTTTCAACCTAGGGGTAAATTACCCAACTGGGGTAATGACAACTATTTTGTGGGATAGTTACACGCGATTAAGCAGTTATAAAAAATAATATTGTGATAATCCAGAAGTTATAATAAATAATATCTAATGAGTATGGTAATGCAGCTGGATTAGAATTGGGTTTTGGATAACCATACGGAAAAGGTTGGGAACCACTATTCTAGACTGTGGACTTCTTGGTATGAAAGCTCTATTTAACTCCACTTAACAATAGCTCCACTTAACTCCTGCAACAGCTTTTCCATTACATGTATTTTTACTTTTTTATTTTTCTTAGTGTTACCTTTGGGATGCTGTTATTACTAATTTTATTTTTCGTTTCATTACGTGTATTATTATTATTAATAATAATAATAATAATAATAATAATATTATAATAAGTAGTTTTTTTTAGTTATTTATTGTTTAATAATTAGTTGTATCGTTGATGACCTTCATGGATACTATATATATTTTTTATGGGATCTGTCTCCTGCCACACTTCATATGGTGCTAGACCAGGGGTTCTCAACCCACTTACTTCCATTACCCACCTGAAGCATTGGCGCTCACCCCTTTACCCCTAATGACCTGTAAATTAACCAAAAGTTAAAGAAGTAGTATAATCATACAAATGTCTTTAAACACCATTCTTAAATAAAGATACATTACCCCCCTGGATATCTCAAATTACCCCGGTGGGGTTGAGAACCCCTGGGGTAGACTTTTGGGATCACCCGAAGATCATGACCCTCATCCTTCTTTAGTTAGCTTTATAAGGCTAACTAACGAAAATATCACGACCTAACCTAACCAATCGTCAATGGCGTACAGTTGACCTAACCATTGGTTAGGTTAAGTCGTGATATTTTCGTTAGTTAGCTTATAAGGCTAACTAACCAAGGCTGGGGCCCTGATCTTCAGGTGATCCGACATTTTATTATTAAACACTTCATTAGACATTTCATGAAACATTTCAGATTAGTTTTTTCAAGTGTTTAAGAAATTGGGACACTTTAGACATTTCTTCACTTGACTTACTGAAACATCTAACGAAACGTCTAACGAAATGTTTAAACAATGTAAAATGTTTAATGCATTAGACATTTCAAAATTCACAAAATTGAGAGAACGAAACGTCTAACGAAACGTCTACTACCTCTATTTAGAATGCAATGAACATTATCATTGTCATTATCATTATCATCATCATGGGCGTCAATCGCTTCTCAAAAGTGGGGGAAACATTTCAGAAATGACAAAGAGTATATATTTTTCAAACAAAATTATTATTTATATTCGTCGAATTCAACTGAAACAAATTATACTTTTGGTAAGAAACTTGCTGCTTTCGATACACATAAACAAATGACATTAAAAAATTATCAAAGATAGATATATTAAAGAAATACAACTTCAAATAAACATTATAATAAAGAGAGAGAGAGTTACAAGGAGTTACAAGGAAAATTAATACCTCAAAAGGCCTTGCGGCCCATACCGAGGAGGTACCAATGGCAACGGGTGCCAGGGAAAAATTCATACACCCTCAAATAGTGTGCAAGATTCGGTCTAACCTTTTCTTGAACATATCCACAGAAGAACTGTTCACAACTTCTGAAGGTAGCCTGTTCCACGTGTCACAGATCTTATAGGTAAAGTAATTCCACACAGAGTGGTCCTAAACCGTTTCAAATCCAACTTCCAACTATTGTTGCGAGTTGGGTTGTCATTTAAACTAAACATGCTTCTAAAATCGACATCGTTGAACCCGCGAAAGAGCTTGAAAACCTCGATCAGTTGGCCGCGCAGCCTCCGAGTTTCCAGCGAAAACAAGTTCAGGGCACGTAACCGTCGATTGTAGCCCATATGCCTAACGGAAGGGATTAACTTTGTGGCCCTCGCCTGCACTCGCTCCAGCCTCTCAATATCTTTCCTGAGGGTGGGCGACCAGAACTGCACAGCATACTCCAGGTGCGGCCGAACCAGAGAATTGTACAGAGAGAGCACAATCTCCTTGTTCCGAAATCGAAATTGCCTCCTGAACAATTTAATGTTCCCTCTAATTTTTTTTAGTCCGTGTGTGCAAGAAATTTGTGGATACATTTAGATTCATGGTGAAAAATTGTGCAAACTTTTCTGAGCGTTATTATCTTCAAAATTAAATATATATAAATATTAAATACTTAATAAATATTATTTCCATAAGGTGATAGCTTGATCATTACGGTACTATTATATGGATATTAAAAAACTGTTTACAATATTATATATTCTTAAAAAAGAAAACATTTTATCCATTCTAAAAATATGAATAAAATAAAAAATAATAAAATAAAATTCAACAAAATAAAGAAATAAAATAAAAATAACATTAACTGAAAATGACTATTTTAGTTATCATTTCTGAAAACAATTTTTAGCATTTAGCAATTTAAAATAGATTGTCAAGATTAATACATGATTTTATCCATTCACAAAATAGGAATTATGAGATAATTACTATTCGTTTTTATGCAAAAATAAGGAAGAGAAGGTTTATATTCAATGCGTTAATGCATAAAAGAAAAAATGCAAATACATAGAGTGAAAAAAATCTGTATTGCGTAATTGCGCGGACGTCGGCGAAGTCGGGCGGAAGGGGTTAATACTTAAAAGAGCGACTATAGAGTATGTTGATGCAAATGGTCAGACCTTGTGTGACGGTATATTTTTGAAATTACTTCATTTATTGTCGTGACTAATGATAAGCTTGAGCCTCTGCGCATTTTATTTTGCTGTGTGCGCGGGTTTCACAACAACGCGTGTGCGAGCGCACACGCGCACACCTTAGAGGGAACATTAGTCCTGATATAACCCAACAACTTCTGGGCTTTCTTTTCCACCTCTACGCACTGTTTCGTAAACTTAAGGTCGCTGCTAATTAGCACACCAAAGTCCTTTTCCAAATCAGTCGCCTCGATATTACTCCCCAACATGGAGTAGTTCGACTTGGGATTGGCGTAGCCAATGTGCATCACTTTGCATTTACCCAAGTTAAACGGCATTTGCCATTTTTCGGACCATTCTCCTATCCTATGTAGGTCCGCACGCAGTTGCTCGATCTCCTCTGGCGTCCCAACATTGGCCCCAAGCTTCGTGTCATCAGCGAATTTGGCGATCCTACTGATGATGCCACCGTCGATATTTATGTGAATGATAAACAACAGTGGCCCCAAAACGGAACCCTGAGGAACCCCGCTAGTGACCGAGGCCCAACCCGAACTAACCCCTTTAATTACAACCCTCTGCCGCCTATTCTTCAGCCAGTTTTCAATCCACCTACCTACGTACTTCCCCACCGATACCCAGCGCGCGCACTTTGGCCATTAGCTGGCGGTGAGGTACCTTATCAAAGGCTTTCTCAAAGTCGAGCTAAAGTATATCAATCGCCCTACTCTTATCAAACTCATTCAACATGACGTGGAAAAACTCGAGCAAGTTGGTGAGACACGACCTATGCCGTCTAAACCCACGTTGGGAGTCCCCAAGCAGTTTGTAGGAATCCAAATGGTCAACGATCCTATCCGCTATGATCCCCTCTAATAATTTACCTACAACCGAAATGAGACTAATGGGACGATAGTTCCCTGGACTTTCGTGATCCCTTTTCTTAAAGATAGGGGTCACGTTGGCTTCCCTCCAGTCACCAGGCACCTGGCCCATCTCCAACGATTTGTTGAAGACTGTAGCCAGGTGGGGAGCCACCTGGTCGCGCACCTCCCGCAACACTCTGGGGAGGAACTGGTCTTGCCCAGGAGCCTTAAACGCGCTCAGTTTGTCTATTCTCTCTGCAACGACTGTCGCGGTACACCGAACACTATCCAGGCAAGCACCTTCGTGCCTGACACCTGGCTCGGGGATGTCGCGGGTGTCCTCCCTGGTGAACACTCCCGCAAAGTACTCATTCAGCACATTAGCGATGTCCGCGTCGGAGGTCGCAGAACGCCGCTTCGGTCCTTTAACCGGACCTATCATGCTTTTAATGGGCTTTCTACTATTAACATAACTGAAAAACTCCTTAGGGTTCCTCTTGCAGAGGCTTGCCACCCGGAGTTCTTCGTTACGTTTCGCTAACCTAACCTTCGCCTTCACTTCTCTGCACAGGCGGACATACGACTCGGTGTTCTCATGGGAACGATTGGCCTTCGCCCTCCTATATGCAGCTTTCCTATTTCGGATAGCCGAAGCGATGTCACGACTGAACCACTTAGGCTTCGTTGAAGCAGGGTGACCGGTTTTGAGGGTATGGCAGCAGACTGCAGCACCATAAACTGGTCCCGGAATGCACTCCATACTTCCTCAACATCGCCACCGACCTCTAACCCCATCTCACCTATGTTATCCCGGAGGCCAACAAAGTCCGCCCGCCGTAGATCGAGCTTACTGCCTCTAGAGTCACTACGCTTCACCCGAGGGACGCAGACACAGAACCTAATCAGACCGTGATCACTCCCGCCCAACGATTCGTCAACGGTGAGGCCAGTGACGAGGTTGTCTTCGGTCGTGAATACTAAGTCTAGAACGCTTTCGCCTCGTGTAGGCCCATTGACCCACTGAGTGAGGAAGTTCTCATCAGCAAAGTCAACTAGCCTCCTCCCTTCAACATCAGCAGTCCTGTCTTCCCACTTTATGCCGCGACAGTTGATGTCTCCTAAACTACACACACCCTGTCCCCTAGCAGCTACGGAGCTCGGCGTACAGGGCTGTATCCTCATCGAGGAGGAGATGCGGAGGCTTATACACCAAGATTAACCTATAGTTCGTCCCTCCCACGTTCGTATCGACGCCAAGCAGCTCCCGTTCCAATCGGAACTGGCAGTCAACCGACTCAACGCGTCCCTCACGTATATTAGTACCCCTCCCCCCCCCCACTGGTGCGGTCTTTGTGAAACATTCTATACCTGGGAATCTCGAACTCCCCAACGTAGTCCCTGCGATCAGTATGAGAGAGAGAGAGAGAGAGAGTCACAGAGTCACAGTTACACGATTACATTTAAAATTTTGGTTCCGTGTGTCTGCTGATCTCAAAAATTCTTCCTCAATGACTTGGGCATCCAGGTTTGCCAGTCGATCTCGATGTACATGACATATCAAGAGGTTGTTTAGATGTTTCTGAGACATGGCAGATCGCAGCCACGTTTTTAAGCATCTTAGTGCACTGTATGTTATCCCCCCCCCCCCACATACACACAAAAAAAAAGTGGAGGGACATGTTCCCCCCACCCCGTCGCCCCCCGATCGACGCCCATGATCATCATTACTATATATATGTTGGTATTTTCACTCCGTGTACTTTTTATTTCTATTTCCATTTTTTCTTCTTCTTTTCGTTGTGTTATTTGTGGGTAGTTTTTATTAGTACTTGTTTGAGTACGTGTCTTATTTTTATTTCTCTTTTAGACATAATTTTTAGCTTTATAAATGTATTATTGTTTGCTTTATCTTATCGTTTATTACCTTCAACAATATTGTACTATTTTATGGGATTTATATCCTGCCAATAAAGCCTATCATTATCATTATTGTCATCATCATCATCATTATCATTATCATCATTATCAATAATAATAATAATATTATTATCTAGAGCAGTGGTTCCCAAATTGGTGTTCCGCGGAACACTTGTATACCGTGAGAAGTGTTCCGCGGAACACAATTTGGGAACCCCTGATCTAGAGTATATGTTTTCTTCAAGTGAATAAAGCTAGTTTTTATTTCATTTTCATGGTGAAAGGTGATATGTAAGGAGTGAGACACGGACAGCAAAGCAATCATCTTTGCCTCATAAAGGAAAAATTGGCCTCTCTTAAGAGACATTAATTAAATAATGCACGTAACTAATTACACTAAAGACTACCAACATGATTGCTAAACAAGAACACAGAAAAAATAAAAGTTCTTGTAAGATGATTAGCTCAGAACCGAATAATAAACCAACGTCAAAGTAGTTAACGTATTTTCGAGATATTTTCTCAATTTCTTTCAATGAATTCTAATTAAAAGTTAGAAGATAGGATGCTGATATTTGTTTATTTTTAATTTTTGTTTTAGATTTAGATTTGCACATGATTATAACTTCGGAAAATAAGTAAATAAACTCCTAATTTAGAGCTTTGAATCTCTGTATGACGTTAATGGATGGTAGGAATTTCGTGTATTTATGAATGATATGTTTTTTATAAGTAAGGAAATACGAATATTTACAAGATTGATGCAGTGAAAGTTTCGCGAGGATACGTTCTTCGAGACCTTGCGATAGTGCGATTCGCAAAAGTTTAAATGTCTTACGGGTAAAGCAGGTACAAAAAAATGAAAAACACCCAGGTTGATCCAGTTTAACCAATCTAACTGGTGGCTTCGTTGACTGTCATAACTATTCAAGTTGCAACATTTGAAGGTTAGATTTATTCTTGTCACTTGTTTTAATCATTTTGAAGAGTCATGAAAACTTGATTAAAATTCAGTTTGATCCTGAATGCATAATCCTGGTTCATTGTTTTTGTAGACTGTCATTTAGTTACACCTACCTTTTATATATTCGAATGCAACTGTACCCTTTGAAAAGTAGACCCTGAATTCCTAGTCCTGGTCTACTGTTTTCGTTGACTGTCATTTAGTTTTTATGCCTACTTTTATGTATTCGAATGGAATGGTGCTGTTTGAAAAGTAGACAAACATTATGCGATGTACACTGAAAATGAAAGCTGGTTAATTCAATCAATTTAAAGTAATTTTGTTGGTGCCTCTATTTTCTCTTGTATCTTGTCCAAGTGGACATTAAAACATGCCAATTGCCCAAGCTAGTGACGCTACATGCTGTATTAGCCTTATCGTACAAATATGGTAGACCATATTTATACAATGATACTCATTAATGGATGATTTACCATTTTCAGTGAGAAGTGGCAAATCGTTTTAATAGAGTAACATTTCAAAGCGTCCAAATTGCAGGGGCAGTTCTAACCTTTTAAATGAAAACTGTGAATTATTATATGAAAGATAATAATTATTGAATTATAAAACATTAGAACATTAAAGTGGTATTTGATTACATTTGTAGTATAGACTTTTTATAAAAGGAGATTAGTTTTACACTTAAGGTTAACATGACTGAGAAGGTTGTCAAAGGAATTAAACTTTTTACGATTGATCAAACTGACATTTACCGTAACAGTCTTAGAGATGATAAAAACTGTCATGCCTTATATGTCCTGTTCATAATAGCTTTTTAACTATTAATAAAGTCAGATAAAACCAGGTCTAGATGCTAAGGTCAGGAAGAAATTTTGTAAATAGTTATTTAGACAATTTAGGTAGTAAAAAGATTTTGAGCAGCGACAAATATATTTTCTTTATTCATGATCTATTGTTTTTTTTACTCCTTTTTTCCCATTTTCTGTATAGAAGCCACGAAGGCCAAATTCAACATACATTACTGCATATTACATAAAATAAAATAAAATATGGGATCACCTGAAGATCAGGGCCCCCAGCCTCAATTACTAAATAATATCTTCGTTAAAACTAACGAAAATATTACGACTTAACCTAACCAATCGTCAAGGGTGTACAGTTGACCTAACCGGGCATTCAATTTAATTTATTATTATATTTGGTACTGTAAAGCAAAAACAAGAATACATGGGGTGCCCTGATCTTCAGGTGATCCAAAATATGTTATCTAATTATAATTAAATTAAATACCTACAAAGAAGAAAATTAGTAAACATAAAAATAAACATTTATATTGAAAAAAAAGTACATTTAACAAACACAGGCAGCGGCGTCAATGGTGCTAATTGACTGATTCATGCTGCCGCCTCATTCTTGCTTTCCTATTATCATTGTAAAAAATGTACCGTATGTTTCATGTACATTTGCAAGAATGTATATCTGAAATTAAATGTATTTTTGAATTACGAAGTATTTGAAACGTACACGGGAAGCACCCGAGCTCCAAACGTACACCAAATGCCAAATACGTTGTCAGCTCACTTGCCCATTCCGAATCAAGAATTCACTGCTGCACTTTCAGGATACTTCGGCATTCTAACTGTGCCTGAAACAAAGTCCCTCATGTACTCTCCATATACCTTCTTAAGGAATCTAAGTGACTACTGCTTTCCATCTCCTTTCCGGAACACTCCTGTAGTAGTGTTCGGAGAGTACACATAAAAGACATGCTTTTAGAGTGTATTGGCCCTTACTCATTTATATTGTAACATACATCTCAAGATGTTATTAAAGTATTATGATACTACTATTATAAGTGTTGTTATTATTAAAACAATAATTATATAACTGAAAGGAAACAATAGATTTCACAAGACAAGATAAAGATAATATAAATTTAAATAAAAGTCGACTTTATTTTGATTTTCCTTCGAATGAATAACTTATTTGTTACACTGTTTATTATTATCATTATTATTATCATTATTATTATCAGTAGTAGTAGTAGTAGTAGTAGTAGTAGTAGTAGTAGTAGTAAAGGTTTACTAATACTACACCCATTCTTAAAGGAACAGTTCCATAAACATGAACAAAAAGTAACTTTTGAGATATGCAAATCACCATCTTCGGAGAGTTGTCCATTCCCATTTGATTTTTGTCGAAGAATGAGAAATCTGAGAGTAAGACTGTAAGAGAGGCTTTTCTCATATAGGTTTCTTTTACTTCATGTTATTCCCAGGCTCGACCAAGGCTTCTTCACTTCTTCACCACAATTGGTTACAGTTATAGGATGCAAATTATCGAAAGTCCATTTATCGATAAATGATTGAAAAAAATTCGGATTATCGATAATTAATTATCGATAAATTTTCTAATTAAATTAGCTGTCTCATTAATAGAAGAAAAACGCAAAATTATAAGAACAGATTTTAATGAGATCATTCTACATTGTGACAGCCATAGTTATTTAAACAGATTTTAGTTTTTTATCCTTATTAAGGAAGTACCATTTCAAAAAACATAAGGCATTAATAGTGGCTGGAGAGAGACTGCATCGAATCTTCGTTATGAAAATTCCCGCTGAAGAAAATGCACGCTCTGCTTTACAGCTTGTAGGCTTGATGGTCCTTAATGCATCGTACAATCGATCTAGATTTTCGCTTCTCTTTTTCTTTACTTGGTACAATGCGAATTCACTGCCTGCATTGAACATAGAGGACTTACTTAAGAACTCGGAAGTTTTCGATTCCAATTTGCTCATCTCATGATAGAGGCAACAACGTTTTTTATTCCTAATAAATCTCATTTGCAAGAGAAAATTTGTTCATTTAGCGTAAACTTAAAAAATCAGGAAGTGATCTGAAATTATCGATAAATCTGCTCGATAATTATACGATAGTTGACTTTCATTTATCGATAAATTATCGATAATATTTTATCGATTGCAACCCCTAGTTACAGTAGGTTAAGTTGTGATATTTTCGTTAGTTTTAACGAAAATATCACAACTTAACCTAACCAATCGTCAAGGGCATACAGTTGACCTAACGGGCATTCAATTAACCTAACCGGGCATTATATCCCATAGAATGAATTGTTTGTTTTATTTGTCCTTTAAATTTTTTGTTTTAATGTAATTGAGTTTATAAATATGTTGTAGACCGTACGCTATAATGTAAATATCTTTGTAGACCGCACGCTATAGTAGCACCCAAACATCTCTTTCGCTCAGTTGCCTGTTATGATTGGCTGTCTCGCGGAAAGTGGGTAGAGCTAATGTCTCTCGTTAGGGCCAGATTTCTCAAGATGAGATCACGAAGTGATCACAAGGGAGCCGAAGGCACAGCTTGTAAATAAAAAAGAGAAACACTCACCATTAGGGTCTCTTGGAGCTGGCTTCTTAACCACCAGTGCCTTTTTATTTATCTAAAAAAAATTAACATTTTTTGAACCGCGTTAATCTGAAACCGCGCAAATAGGGGGCGCGCAAATCGAGGATTACTATATACAGCAGCATGATATAATGCCTATGTATATACAGTTGCTGAAAGAAGTTTGCCGAAAAAATATAATAAAATTCTAATGAGTGAATTTGTGGGCTTTGTGAATTTTTAGTTTTATCGAAATTATAAAAACTGTGAACTTAATTGTGCCTTTCTCCATGATAATTCATAACTCATCAATCGATAATTATATAATAGCTCTTCAAGGGCAGATATAAATTAACTTTCTTTGTTTTTTCTAATAAAAAAGAAAATAAATTCTTTCTATAAAGGTATCTCAGGGTTGCATTCGATATTTCGAAGCAGGTATTTGAAGTTAGATTTAATTTGGCTTCGAATTCATTTCCCTCATATATATATATATATATATATATATGAGAGAGAGAGAGAGAGAGAGAGAGAGAGAGAGAGAGAGAGAGAGAGAGAGAAAATTATAAATTAAATTATTGCTCACAAGAGCTGTGTATGTTACAAACAGAACGTGTCTTGGGTCGAAAGAGTATAGATCGTGAAAGATAACACGTAGAATCAGACAGGGGTCAGGGTGAGAGACAGATGGCTCAAAATATTGAACTTGCCAAAGGCGCACTCCTAAATATCTTTGCAAACTTCCGTCAGACAAACAAACGCGAAGGTAACCATCGGCGACAGCAGAAAAGGAACCTTTCATCTCATTTTTAAAAGAAGAAATAGTACTTTCCTGTTATCCCGGACTCATATTTTGGCGTCCCAAATTATTCATCCAACCAGTTAGGTCAACTGTACACCCTTAACAATTGGTTAGGTTAAGTCGTTATATTTTCGTTTAAACTAACGAAAATATCAGGACTTAACCTAACCAATCGTCAAGGACGTACAGTTGACCTAACCGGGCAGTCAATAACCTAATTGACATAAACAAGTAATTGAAAGTGTTGGAGTACCGCACTTTCAAATTACTTGTTTATGTCAATTAGGTTAATTGACTACCCGGTTAGGTCAACTGTACGCCCTTGACGATTGGTTGGGTTAAGTCTTGATATTTTCGTTAGTTTAAACAGAAATATAACGACTTAACGTAACCAACTGTCAAGGGTGTACACTGTACAGTTGACCTAACTGGTTGGTTGAATAATTTGGGACGTCAAAATAGCGTCCTAAAATTCCTAAAAAAGATAATGAATATATTCCTTTTTGTTTTATTGGTTAGTTGGCAAGTGATTGGCAAGTGTTGAAAAAAGTCTGGGGTCCGGGATAACAGGAAAGTACCAGAGAAATTTTTCTGTTATTTTACATTTCGAAATGTTAATTCTTTGAAATTCTGAAAGTAATAGTTAAGTAATATTTGTACAGTACTGTACATAAAAGTTTGTATTCCACCGAAAATTTGTTGCTTGCACAAAATTACCGTTACGCGAACCTATATGTAAAATTTTGCACTTATCGACGTTAAATCTCATTTGCCATGTGACTGACCAATCAACGATTTTATTCAGATCTTCCTGGATTTTACCTCTATTTACCTTAAATTTA
The DNA here is from genome assembly GCA_023014485.1 of Bathynomus jamesi. Lineage (NCBI taxonomy): Eukaryota > Metazoa > Arthropoda > Malacostraca > Isopoda > Cirolanidae > Bathynomus > Bathynomus jamesi. The sequence goes on from JAJOZX010003993.1 coordinate 232,146, forward strand.
CCTTAAAGCGCTTCTGCCTCAAGGGTGCGCTGCTCCCACGAAGTCCACTCAGCGCCTCCTGAGGCGGGGCCACGACGGGGTCGCCACCCTTCTTTTCTCTTGCTCCTGCCATACGATTTGGTCCCCTATTGAATTTGTGGGGGCTGGTCTGGCAGAGGAATACCCTGACACTGTGGGTTGGTCGGGTATGTTGGCTAAAAACATGTCCAAGTGTTTTTTAAAAGTATCTACTGGGACTGCACTTATATCTCTAAGGTACTGAGGCAAGGAGTTAAACAGGCGAGAACCCTGCCTAGAGATACTATTATATTGAAGGGTTTGAATCCTTCTCAGACTGTTTGGTGGGAGGTGATATTTTTTACACATTCTGCCAGTTCTTGTTAAGGTGGGCACAATTGGTTCAGTATTGGGGGCAACTAAAAGCCCTTCTAGAATTTTCCAGGTGTAGATTAGGATGTATCTCTCAAACCTTCTCTCTATGGAATAAAGGTTGAGGCCTCTAAGCCTATCCCAGTAGTTTAATTTGTTTTTACTCACCTGTTGCCCATCAGGTTGTTTAATATACGAGGTAAAGGTTCTTTGTAGGCCCTCAATTTTTTGCAATTCATTCTGTTTGTGGGGAAACCATAATTGAGAGCAGTAGTCAATGCGTGGAAGGACAAGTGATTTCCACAGGGTAAGCATGGTCATACTGTCCCTAGTTCTGAATGTCCTCAGTATATATCCTATTAGTTGTTTGCATGATGAGGTTACTTTGTCAATGTGCCTGTTGAATGTTGCATCTTCAGATAATATAATCCCTAGATCCCTGACATGATCAGTTTGTGCAATATCTTTTCCTGTGGGTCCAGTGTAGTTGAATTGTTCTTTCAGGTATTTATTTGGTCCATACTTAATTAGTTCAAATTTGTCTTCATTGAAGGCCATATTGTTTGCATCTGCCCATGCATATATAGTTTGTAGATCTTTTTGTAGCTCTACACAGTCTTCTTTTTCTGTAATTGGTCTTAGTATTCTGGTATCATCTGCGAATGACAGGAGAGAGCTTCCTAGGTTACAGTTTATATTGTTTAGCATTATAATGAATAGAATTGGTCCTAGTACTGTGCCTTGCGACACTCCACTAATCACTTCTTTTTCTATAGATCTTGCTCCATTTACAGTTGTTATTTGTTTTCTGTCAGAGAGAAAGGCATGGATCCATTTTCCTACTTTTCCACAAATACCAAGCCAAATGTCTGAAGCCATGTTGAAAGTCTTCTAAGAGATGTTCATTTTCTATAAAACTGACAATGTGCCTTTTCAGGACTTTCTCAAATATTTTAATAATATGGGAAGTCAAAGATATGGGTCTATAGTTCTTGGCTTCCTTTCTTTTGCCTCCTTTGTAGATTGGGGTAATATTTGCTTGTTTCATGATTGGTGGTATTCTACTGGTGTCTAGTGAGGATCTCCACAGGATTTTCAAAGGCAGAGATAAAGTATGTTTGCATTCCTTAAGAATCTTGGCTCCAATTCCATCTGGACCAGGGGCTGAACTCCCCGGTAGCTCTGTTATTGCCTGTTGTATATCTCTAGTGGTTATTTGTATATCTTCCAATAATGGTCTGGCTTGGTCATTTTCTTCTCTATCAAAAAATGCTGTAGTTTTTATTTTCTTTGCTACTACAGGGGTACTCCAGCTTAAAGCATATTGAGATTGTAAAATGTTTGCCATTTCCTGTGTATTAGATGTGAGAGTTAGTCCATCTTTAGCAAGCAATGGGCCAATGCTCGTTTTGATAACTGCTTTGCGTTTAGCATAGCTAAAGAAGAATTTGCTATTTTCCTTTATAGTGCCAATAGCTTTGTGTTCATTATCAATATTCTCTCTTATGGTTGACTCCTTTATTTTAAGTTCTAACATCAGTATCTGATTCCGGATGTTACTATGTCTTGTATCACTTAATTGCTTTGTCAGTTGTTTAGATAGCTTTGTTCTCTTTCTCATAAGTGTCCTTCTGTATCTGTGCTCTTTTGTCCGGTGCTTCTGTGCACTATCGTTTTTCTTTGGTGTGTGTTTGTATAATGCTGATGACAGCAGGTATTGTATTCTACTCCAGCATTCTTCTGGCTTTAGGTTTTCTAATTCATCATCCCAGTTTATTTCTCCCAGACAGTTATATTTATTGATGTCCAGTCTGACTTGTGCAGGTTTAGGTCAGAGTATGGCAAGTTCATTTGGCATGGGTCTTGCTTACATTTGTGGAGGGACAAGTTTGTGAATATGTGCATGACATTGTGGTCGGAGTGTATAGTTGGTGTTATAACAATGTGGTCAATTGTAGTTGCATTATTTGTCAGCACTAAATCTAGGATATTATTTTTTCTAGTTGGGCAGTGGACATGTTGTACTAGGAGCAGTTTTTCCATAAACTCATTCAAGTGTTTTGATTTGGACCTTTTTGTCCCTGATTTCATACCACCATATTGGTTCCAGGTGCAATTTGGAAGATTAAAGTCTCCTGTAATGATTAAGTCTCTTGTTGAGTCTACAATAGCTGGGCATTGCCTGATTTTTTCCAGAACTTCAGTGAGCTCTAGATGGGAGCTATCTGGGGGGCTATAGATATTCACTAGTATTATGTCTTCTTTATTTATGCTGAGCATGATGATTAGGAGTTCACAGGCTCCATTTGAGTATGCCATGAGCAGTTCACTTTGAATGTTTTCAGGGATGTACATCAGGACACCACCATTTAGACGGTCTTCTCTGTCACATCTATGGGTGGTGTGCCCTTTGATTGCAATTTCACTACTCATGATCATGGGGTTCAGGTGTGTTTCTGTGAGGGCTATAACTGTGCTAGTAGTGGTTCCACTAGGCTCTTTAGGTAAGGTACTTTGGTATGGTTTGAGTTTGGGTAAAGGCCCTGGATGTTTAAGTAAATTATTGACACATTTGTGGAGCCATTTGTTTCATCTCCCACATATAGGGCATTTGAAGGGTTAATGCTGGGGTTCTCGTTTGCTTTTGTATGAGGAGCCCAAGTGAGCTTTGAATGTCTTGTATTTGTTTTATGAGGTGGTAAAACCCCAATGGGGTTTCATGGTTGCTTCATTAATCGCCCTACCACTCAGCTTCGTGTCATCCACAAACTTTGAAACTGTACTGACTAGGCCGACATCTAAATCGTTAATATATATAAGAAAAAGCAAGGGGCCCAATACAGAACCCTGAGGAACGCCACGCGCTACATTAGCCCAACACGACTCCGCTCCATCAACGACCACCCTCTGTTTCCTACCTCGCAACCACTCTTCTATCCAATTTATTACTGACCCCTGATTCCATGAGCCTTAGTTTTTTTCAATGAGTCTTTTGTGCGGTACGGTGTCAAACGCTTTTTGAAAATCTAAATACACTACATCAACCGCCCGATGACTATCATAAACGTCAACCACGCTTTGAAAAAATTCGAAAAGATTAGTTAAGCAAGATTTGTTTCGCCTAAAACCGTGCTGCGTATTTCTAAGTAAGTTATGCAATTCTAAGTGTTCGACTATACGATCCCTAATTATTGATTCCAGTAGCTTACCTACACAGACGTTAAACTGATTGGCCTATAATTTCCCGCCGCACCTTTATCGCCTTTCTTGAAGATAGGTGTTACGTTTGCTAACTTGAAATTATCTGGTACGCACCCCTCAGAAATAGACGCATTAAAAACCTTTGTTAGCGGCACAACAATGCTATCTTTTAATTCTTTTAGTTGTATGGGACATATGGAATCCGGCCCCGGTGATTTACGCATTTTCATTTTATCAATATAGCGCATTACCACCCCTTCACTAACCACAATATTATCCAAAATATTACCATTATCAAAAGGTATTATGTCTATGACCGTAGGGATATTCGTTACATCTTCTATAGTAAAACTGACGTAAAGACTTCGTTTAGCAAGGTAGCCATTTCCTTGTTTTCAGAAACTAGGTCTCCGTTAACATTTTTCAACGGCCCCAAGACACTTTTTACTGGATTTCTATTGTTGACGTATTGAAAGAATCGCTTGGGGTTTTCTTTACCGTCACGAGCTATGGAGATTTCAAATTCGCGCTTGGACTTTTTTATTACACTTTTCGCTTCACGCCTTAGAGATATGTAATTGTTTCGTAACCACAAATTATCTTTATCGCACTTATGTAGCCTATAAGCCCTATCTCTACTCTTTATAATGTCTCCTACTCTAGAAGTAAACCACAAGGGCTTGTTGTTTACTTTCGCACGCTTAATTTTGTACGGTACACATTCCTCATTTATAGTCCTAAATACTGTTTCAAACGATTCCCACATTAGTTTGGGTTGGAGATCCCCATTACGTTTTCCCAATTGACGTGTGACAATTTATTTCGAAATTTACAAAAGTCTGCGTGCTGGAAGTTAGGAATTTTAGTCGAGTTAGCTGGTTTCGAGTGACTTACTGAAAGGACAAACTCTACCATATTGTGATCGCTATTGCTTAACGGTTCTATTACTTGAAGGTTAGTGATTAGCCTATCATCCGTAGTTATTACTAAATCTAAAATATTGTCCAACTTCGCAGGTTCCCCAACCTTTTGAATAAGAAAGCTATCCTCGAGAAAATTAACTAAACCGCTTTTAAACGCCCTTGTATAAAACCGATGGTTAACGCAGTTTCGAAAATGGTGTCTGACAGTGATATGCGTCGTAAACAGAGAGCTGTTATCGAATTCTTAACCCGCAGGGAAGAAAACAGTTGGAAATATTCACAAACGTCTACAAAACGTTTACGGAGATGCTGTTGTTCATCGAAGCACAGTTGGAGGATGGTCTAAACGTGTGAGATCATCGGAGAGAGGGAGAGCCAGCCTCGATGATGAGCCATGCAGCGGTCGCCCGGCATCGGCTGTGACATCTCACACTGTGGACGTGCTAACAGTATCATTCGATCATATCGGCGCGTCACATACAAGGAGCTATCAGTGGAGCTAGGAATTAGTGAAGGAAATGTGAATACGATAATTCAGCAACTGGGATACTCAAAAGTGTGTTCACGGTTTGTTCCTCACCAACTGATTGAAGATCACCAAGCCCAAAGGAAAAAATTTGCTTCTCAGTCATTGGTTCGATACGAGACAGAAAGGGATGACTTCCTTTCACGAATTGTGACTGGGGATGAGACTTGGGTACACCACTTTGAACCTGAAACAAGACGCCAATCCATGGAGTGGCATCACGCAGACTCCACACGCAAGAAAAAGTTCAAATGGCTCCCTCTGCAGGAAAGGTTATGGCCACCATCTTGTGGGACATGAAAGGGGAGATTCTGGTGGACATTATGAAGAAAGAACGGACAATCAACTGAGAGGCATATATTGCTACTCTACAGAGACTCCAGAGACGTATAAAGCGAGTTCGACAGGAGAGAAAACTGGAAGACGTCCTTCTTTTGCACGATAACGCAACACCACACAACAGTTTGCAAACAAGAGAGGTCATCACAAAAATGCGCTTGATTGTGTTACCCTACCCTCCATACAGCCCGGATCTGGCACCTTCAGACTTCCATTTGTTTGTGCCAATGAAGGATGCTATTCGTGGAAAAAAGTTTCAGAGTGACGATGAGGTTGTTGAGGAGGTTAAGAGGTGGCTCCAACGGAACCCAGCGGACTTTTACCAGCAAGGAATAAAGGCCCTTGTTTCAAGGCAGAGGAAAGCCGTAGAAAAGGATGGAGACTATGTGGAAAATAAAAACTTGTAAAAAAGGTATGTAACTACTTGTGTACACAATTTTTGGAACTTACAAGGAAACTTGGAAAGAGAAAAAAAAGGTGGGGCAAAATATATTGAGTGGCCTTCGTACAAATGGAATCGACATCTTCGGCAAGCTTGGCATCCAGTACATCAGAGGATGAGTTGGAAAACATGCTTAGAGCTGCTACAAAACTAAAGAAAAACTCAACCAGTGCTACGAATAGAAGCATCATTTCAGCTCTTCGAGATTTTAAGGATACTGAAAGAATTTCAGCAGACAGTAGCCTAATTGCGTGGTAGAACGCAATGAAGATAAAGCATGAAGAGCTGTGCAAATTGCTTTAGTTGTACATGCTGTTCCAATGACACAAATTAGTGTGGAATGGTTTTTTTCTCTTTTCCAGATTGATTTTAAGTCCTCAAAGAAACAATTTGTTACCCGAAAACAGTGACAATAGTTTAATTGTTCGCTCTAATTTTAACATGTGAGTTTACGAGGTATTTGTATTTTGTATAGTATAATCAACAGAGGCGCATTTAATTGTTTTATTCCCCTTTGTAATAGTATTATTTATATATTTTATACATGTCGTGTGCTTTAAAATTTAAAAAGTGTACGAATTAATAAAACATTTCGAATTGAAAGTTTTTGTTAAATAAAACTTTATGTGAAAGAACTGAAGCGAATAAGTATTTCGTGCTGATTCAGTTGGCTATAGATGCTTACATGTTTAATCATACGAAAGTAAAGATAGTTACTAAAGCAAATTCTCTCTTTGAAAAACAGAAATCGAATACAAATACAAATATAAAATTAAATCTGGATTTGTCAATAGAGTACCCCTTAAAATATAATATAAATAGTACAAAGAAATTCTTAAAGAAATCTGAAAAAAAACTGGAGTAGAAATTTAAATTGAATCGAACCGAAAAATATAAAACTTGAATCGAAAAATAAACTGAAATCGAAAAAACTTAAAAACTGAAATCGAAACTGAAATCGATATTTTTGCAAACTTAAACTGAAATCGAAAACTGGACTTAGAAATTTATCATTTTCCCATCCCTGACATAAACACAGTATATGCACGCACCATTCATGATAAGACTAAAATGTAGCTTCAGCTCTGAAAATAAGCAACACACACGTAAGAGAGGATAAAAATAACGCAATAACTCTTTATTTCCAGACGTATTTTGGGAATTAAAATGTGCCATAAATATGAGCTGTCAACTTTGGCTTATAAAAAAGCTTTTAATGAATTTCAAAGTCTGACTTCGGCTCTATATTCATTAAGCAGTGAAAAAGATAATAAGTACACATTGCAACATTTTTAGTGACAGTTATCGTTGTCTGTCTACAATAACCCCTTCTCATATTCTTAATTTTATGCTTTACAATTCCCGCTTAGATCTACCTCGCTCTATAATTATGTATAAGGTTTTTATACATCATATCTTGCAAAAGTATATCTCTTTAAGCAGTCAGTACGTGAGCCAATGTGTGGATTAGGTTGTAAAAGGTCTTCATGGCAATATTTTGGTATTTCATCAAGTTTTATATAAAAAATGTGTCTTAATCAGTTTTTATGTCGTTCTTCATAATAATGTGCACGTAGCTGCAAATAAATTACCTGTCAGAGTGGCTTTTCTACATTTCACATTACAAGAATGTATGTCTGTACAGTATTCTTGATGTGCGGAACGTGTGGTTAATCTTAAATATTCTTAACGTATCTGATAGTGTACGTTAGTCTTGAAAAGAAACACACACATTTGGGCATCAAATTGGACATAAATGCTTAATTACGTAAGAATTTATAATGTACACGTATATGAGGCGTCGCGTGGCACAATGACGAATCAACCAACGGACGAAAATTTCGTTTTCTATGCCATAGTAAACTTCAACCTTTCCTCTATCGTGTACCAGGTCGTCTTTTTATTCATTTACATATTCCCTCATTTAGTCGTCATAAAATTACAGGAAAAATGCAACAAAAACAATCCAAATTCGTCCATTCTTTCTAAAGTTATTGCTATAATTCTTCCAATCTTTATACCTTTATTGCTATTTTACCTTATAAAAACTTTAAACGCTTCCTTTTTATCATTTAATCATGCATTCATTCAATGTTCATAAAATTACTTAGAAAAGTAAAAAAAAAACCATCGAATTAGATTTATTTTAATAAAGTTATGAGTATTTAAACTTTTACAAACTTTAAAGCCATTTTCCTCAAAACTTTCTTTCGACGTACAGTATTCGTCATTGTCCCGCGCGACGCCTCATATATAAGGATGCATAATACTGGCAAACTCTGGATGTGACGATGTTTGGATGTTAGATGGTATGTGTGTCTTGCGAGTGTAAATCTATATCATACTGACTCTACACCCGTAAATCAAGCTCTCTCCCTGTTAGCCTTCATGTGGATTAGTGTGAAAGCTTTCTTTACTGTATAGAGAGAGAGAGAGAGAGAGAGAGAGAGAGAGAGATAACCTTAATTACCTTGGTTTTGTTTCCACCCGAATTGTTCTTTCTGACAAAGGTCAAGCTTGTCACTCCACTTAGACCTACAGTTTAACGTGGAACCCGAACGACGCCCCACCACGAGCGGTGAAAAATGACCAAGTCCTCGCCCGGACTTGATCTCACGACCTTCCGATCAGCAGCCTAGCGTCTTAAACACTAGGCTACCCAGGGTACCCATTTATCTACCAACCAATTTTTTATTTTGTGGAAGGATGAACAACTGGGTTTTGCTGCGTGCCGCCTGCCGTCACCGGGTCTCGATCCCGGGGCCGATGGATTCGTAGTCAGCGATGCTAACCACAGCACCACGCCAAATCACAGTTAACTCGGTGTCATGATCACAGAAAAGTGCACAATCATCCCAATTAGTAAATAACGGTTAACTCGATTCACAGTCGAGTGAATCACGGATAACTGCGTGAGTACGACTATTAACTAGCCAAACTAATGTTTCACATGCTAATTTACTTATTTAGAAAATTAGCTTTTACTTTATGATTGTACAGTTACACAGTGTACACTTTGTTGCTATAGGTTACCTCACACACACACACACACACACACACATATATATATATATATATATATATATATATATATATATATATATATAAGCAAACAACCACAGGGAAAAGAAAACACAAAGTCCGAGCGCTTTCGTGATATATTCACATTATCAAGGAGGAACAGAAAATAGACAGAGATTACAAAGTAAATGAGTTAAATAGACAAGCAAAAAATTCACAATCGGCACCTTGTCTATTTAATGCTTGTCTATTTAACTCATTTACTTTGTAAATGAGGCGGTTCGCCTCATTTTTCATTATTTCGTTATCTCTCCTCCTCGTGTGCAGAAACGTTCCTTAATACTTATGTCGTTTCTATTCATTTATATACTGCGCGGTCATTGCAGTTATTTGCATATATATATATATATATATATATATATATATATATATATATATATATACGGTATATATATATATAAGCACCTGAAGATCAGGGCCCCCAGCCTTCTTTAGTTAGCCTTATAAGGCTAACTAACGAAAATATCAAGACCTAACATAACCAATCGGTAGGTCAACTGTACGCCTTTGACGATTGGTTAGGTTAGGTCGTGATATTTTCGTTAGTTAGCCTTATAACGCTAACTAAAGAAGGCTGGGGGCCCTGATCCTCAGGTAATCATATATATATATATATATATATATATATATATATATATATATATATATATATAATGTTAAAAACACAATAAACGTGTAAAAAGTGATAAAATAGTTAAAATTCTCCAAATTTAAAAGATTAAACATAAAAACCACTAAAATCCGCAACGATTTTCGAAGGAGGCAACCCTCTTCATTCAGGCGATGGAAGGAACACTAAGTAGAAGTGCAGAAAATTTTATTTTCTTAGAGAATCGTTATGCCTCTGGCAACTCGAAACGGCGCAAAATGTTCCGAAGAACATAAAACCTTTCAAACAAGATAGATCCTCAGGAGACAATTTTGAAAGCGAATTGAACTTTTTCAAAAGAGACAATAAAATTAGAAACAGAATCCCTCAGACAGTTAATTCCAAAAGAAAAACCATACCCAAAGAAGGTCTTTTCATAAAGCGAAAGACTGTGGCAAGAAGGATTGTTCACGAGGTCAGATTAGACAATTTAACTGAGGGACTCTCCCTAAAGAGGACATCAAACTTATTATCATGTTTAAAAGATGTTAATCCATGTTGAACAAGAGCGTGTCACAGAGACGTCAACCTTTGAAGTATAAAAAATCCGTGAGATTTCTCATTCTCCCCCGATTTTTTATTATTATTATTATATTATTATTATTATTATTATTAGAATTAAAATCCGTGACTCTCACGGAAAATCCCTAATCTCGAATCTTTGTAAGAACAAAATCACCCAGTTCAAATTTAAAATTAACCCCTGAGAATCTATCAGGTTTGAAAGGTTTTATTTTAAGCGAACTGCTTAACAATTTAAAACAGAGTTTAAATATTTAAAAACTATTATGGTCTTCCTTGCTTGACCTCAAACGCAATGATAACCTTATTATTACAAAATCGGATAAAGGCAACAATACTGTTCTTATGGATAAAAACAATTACATTAGAAAAGCTATGGCGCTCTTAACTGATACTACTACTTAAGATAATAAACTAAGCTCTAATCCCCTTCAAATTTCCCAGCGAAACTTGAACAAAGACCTTAAACTTATTAAATGATTCCCGCAACTTGTTAAATAATTTACTGCATATTCTTCGAAGTTGCCTTATTATTATGGCCTCCCAAGGTTTATAAGCCTAACGTTTCTTTACGACCCATTATCTCTTATATCGCGGGCGTTAATTATTGTTTGGTCAAGTGGCTCTCTAAGAACCTTTCCTTCTTAATAGGTAATATTTCTGATGCCCATATTAAAAATTCGGACCATCTGAAGATCAGGGCCCCCAGCCTTCTTTAGTTAGCTTTATAAGGCTAACTAACGAAAATATCACGACCTAACCTAACCAATCGTCAAGGGCGTACAGTTGACCTAACGATTGGTTAGGTTAAGTCGTGATATTTTCGTTAGTTAGCCTTATAAGGCTAACTAAAGAACGCTGGGGGCCCTGATCTTCAGGTGATCCAAAAATTCCTCGGATTTTATAAATAAATTAGTAATATTAGTCTAGTGAATAAAAAGATGATCAGTTTTCGATGTTGTTTCCTTTTACTAAAGTTCCTATCGAAACAACCTTGTCTTAGCTGGAAAAGTTCCTTCTGGAAGATGATATCCAGATGGTTTTGCCTATTTCCCTTTTTTTAAGTTAATTCGTTTGTGTGTACGTTTAACAATTTAGTTTTTAGACAGAAGGATGACCTCAGCATGGATTCCCTCCTTTCTGTTAGTCTACAGTAAGTAATATATTCATGAAGCTTTTTGAAAGAAAGTTTCTTCTGAGAACAAAATTCAAGGATCTCCTTCTTGACATTCAAATTATTCGATCTTTTAATTATATAACTGTTTTTACTGATGAATAGCTTGAATAATTGGGTTGGCTGATTTTTTAATTCTTTACATTAAACTGTACTGAGCCCGACTTGTTACCTCCGGGAAGCTCGAGACATTGTGGTTAGCAAACATTTGCGAAGTTGAGCTCCTAACTTATGTAGGAGTCTGAAACTTTTGTTGTAAGTCAAATTTAGGGTTTTATCAAAACCTTTTTTATAATTCACCGGGAGTTGCTGCCCATAAATCCACAAATATTAGTGCAGAAGGTACGAAAGAATGCCTTTACAATAGCATCACTTTTATAGAACCGAAAATTCTTTATATTTTACATACGAGTATATACAGGGTGGTGCAAAAGTCTGGACCCATAGGCAATTTACTATATAAAAAATATCTTTCGATTTTTATAATAGTTTTTATAATAAATACCATTACAAAATCGAGAGTTATGTGGTTTCAGCAGGATGGGGCTCCGCCACATTTCGCAAAGGTCGTTCGCAAATTTTTAGATGAAACATTTCCAGGGAAATGGATTGGACGACGTGGGCCAATTGAATGGCCACCCAGATCTCCAAACTTGACTCCTTTGGATTATTTCTTATGGGACACCTTAAATCAGTGGTTTATGTTAACAAACCAAGAACAAAACAAGCGCTAAAGGATAACATCACAACAGAAATTGGAGCCATAAGAACGAATATTATTATGCTTACAAATGTGCAAAGGTCTTGTGTCAACCGAGTAGAAAAGTGTTTGGAAGAAGATGGACATCAATTCGAACACTTATTGTAAATTCTGAACTAGAACGTTAAATTTAACATAATTTCGTCACTGGTGTATGGTTAATTAAATTTCATTTCATAATAAACTTCCTGCAGGCCACACTTTTTTTCCATATAAACCGCCTATGGGTCCAGACTTTTGCACCACCCTGTATAATGATTGCAGACACCAATCGACCAGGAAAGTACTCCGGGGATGACGTTAGGCAGGAGCCAAGGAGTGCTGGAACTCCCATTTCTCCTGGTATTGTCCCCTTTAGCTGATCCTTTTCCATCTCATCTACCCTAGTCCAGCATGCTCTCAAACACACTGCTTCCTCCATTCCTTACCACACATACATACATTTTACACACTTCAATGACTACACAATCTTTAAATATATATTATATATATAAAATATCATTATGAGCCTTACTTCTTACATAATGGGGGCATTTTTTATGGCGTTCGTCCACTTCTTACATAATGGGGCATTTTTTATGGCGTTCGTCCACTTCTTACATAATGGGGCATTTTTTATGGCGTTCGTCCACTTCTTACATAATGGGGCATTTTTTATGGCGTTCGTCCACTTCTTACATAATGGGGCATTTTTTATGGCGTTCGCCCTTGGCCACTCCTTCCTGCGTAAAATATGTATTTATTTATTTATTTGTTTATTTATTTATATAGGAATGTATATGGCAGACATGACGTTATCTTACATCGTGTCCTTAGAAGTTATTCAATCAGTGATATTTCTCACATTGGCTTATATGTGCAATATTATCTATAATTTCGTATGATATTGGTGTTAAGTATTACAGTATAATTAATCCTCAGATAAGAACAGTGCTTGAAATTTTGCTTAGAAAATACGTGATTGTTTCCTTTTTTTTAGTAAGTATAATTGGACTAAAAGAGTCATTCATATACATTTCTATAACGTCGAGAATAGTTTGAAATTAATTAGGGAACAAATAGATAATGTAACGAACTCTAATTGTTAGAAATTTATTACACATAAAACCAGAGTTAAATTATAGATTTTTCTGCAAGAGCCATGATGGAATGTCCTGCTTAATATCTTAGGTACATTTAAATAAAATTAAAGGGAAGAGAGAGCGCTAACTTGGACAAAAATTTAAAAAGGGAAAAGAAAATGTCTTTTCAATTGGTTTTAAATTTATTAATTAGGTTCTTCAGCTATTTTAAAGTTACGAAAAAGGAAATATAGCTTTCGTTTCCATAAAGATGGCGGACTTAACCGAAAGACCTTTGACATCGACACCAGCAATCGAAACAATCAGAATTCACTTTTAAAACCTTTATGATTTGATGAGTCCTTAAGGCTTAATAGATCAAGATTTCTAGGTGTGTATATATATATATATATATATATATCAGGGGCGACGCCAGACTTTTCACATAGGTCAGGCACAAGCATTATGGGCTTGATATGACTTCGATAGAATTCATATTAATGAATATGTAAATTTTGTTTTTTAAATAATTTTGCTTTTGTTTTAAAAAATTACTTAAAGGCTACTAAATCAATAAATTGTTTAATAATTATAATAACTTACTTGTATTTTATTATGTCTTTAGAGAATGTCTTCATCATATTTAATCTTAATCTACCATGAGTCATTTATACATAAACTCCAACCTCCTCACACACACACAAAAAGCACAAAAGAAAAAAAATTCAAATGCATTGAAACGAATACGACACGGTCCCTGAGGTAACTGACAATGAGGAAAGCCGTGCGCAATTCATAGTTGCCACATATCTCTATTTTCACTCAAACAGCTTTCTAAGGATGAGATTTGGCATCCAGCGTAATGTTAGGCACTTAGAAATATGCCTGACTTGTAAACTGAAAAACTCGCTTTTCTCTTCTTTGAAAAAATAGATTGACAAAATTCTATACTTATCTGATTGTTTTGACAGATGCTATACTAATGTTGATTTTAAATTACATTAAATTTCGTAAAAGTTTCATTTTTTCATAAGTGTGATGCAAGGCATCGGAAATTATGCCTCACCTGGCTTTGTGGCTTAATGCGCTCGGTCGCTCAGGCGTCATAAAACAAGTCTGACTTTGCCCAAAGAAGCGGCGCATGGAGAGAAGGAAAAAAATGAGGCATTTTAAAATTTATATTGCTCTAATAAAGTGACCATAATAAATAGATCTTTGAAATACACAAATTTAAATTTTACATGATGACCAGGAAATTAAATTTATTTTTCTTTTAAAGTTAGGTCAGGCTGAGCCTGACCTGCCTGACCCCCGCCGTCGCCTCTGATATATATATATATACTTCACGACAAAGGCATTTTTGGTAGTTCTTGGTTATATATTTCACAAAAAAGAGAGTTTTGGTATAGATCTCGACTGGCATTGCTTGATACGGAGATATGTCCATCGTTCTTTTTTACAAAATAGAATTCAAGTGAACAATGTTTTCTTCGAGGATAATTTAGTTCTTTCAAACACTCGATAACGAGAAAAAAGAAAAAGTTAAAAAAAGGGCGGAGTTTCAGATCCTGTTATAAATATACCTTGATTTACTTAATATGTTTTACTAGTTTTTATTCTCAAATTTCATTTTAATGTTTTAATTTTTATTTAAATATTTTGCAATTTTCAAAGGATTTTTGTAAACTTATATCTTCAGATGATAGATCAAGTCCAGAATCTAAAAAACTTGATAAAATTTTATAAAGTATATACAGTATATGAAAATGAAAATGCAATTCCATACCAAAAGCTCTACTCACCCAACTGATATTAATTTCAAAATTTCTTCCTTTAAGTATTTGGGTCAAATTATCACCAGTTCCTTGAGTGATGACTCAGATATAAGAACACAATATCGAAGCCACTGTGCTGAAGCGAATATGATTATAAGGAACTTCCGGTTATGTACAAGTGAAGCTAAAGGCATTCTCCTTCGTACCTTCTGCACTAATATATATGGACAACAACTCTGGGTGAATTATAAAAAAAGTTCTGGCAGAACCCTAAATTTGCCATTCAACAGATCTTTTACACTCCTACATAAATTACCCTCAAGATGCTCAGCTTCACTACAGTCTAATACAAAGCATTCAAAAATTCAGCCAACCCGATTATCCAAACTATTCCTGCCATATGTCTTAAAGCTATGGAAATTATGGTATGAAAACGTTTTTCTCTAGCTCCACTTAACTTCAACATTACTATTTTTCATTAATTGTATTTCTATCCTTAGTATTTGAATGTTCATTGTATTCTATTGTCAGTTTGTATCAGTAATATTTGCCATAATTATGGACTAACGGTCTCCCACTAAACTTTTTCATTTTTCATGACTCATTTCATTTCATTTTTCATTTTTTCATTTCATTTCATTTTTTCAAAAACCGTTTTTGTCAGTATGTTCATTATATATTTCAACTGAATGAAAGCAACGAAAGAAAGTTAAACTAGTTTTACAAATTGTTAAAAATAGGTCAATCTGTAGAAATCTCGGATGTAAATTTGCGTCTACTTTACAAAGATGTCTGTAACAGACGCGAAATGATTTGTTTACAAAGCGAAGAAAAACGACTGTCTGTGCTAAAAGTTAACATTACTTCAGCTATAAATTCAAGTGTCTGTTCTAATTTTACCATGTCCTTGTATTATTAGTTCTAGTTTTTAATTTACTCATTAGAGGAAAGGAAGAAAAAGTGTTGGATTAGTTTCTTCAGTGCACGGCGCTGTACTGTAGTCTGTGAATTTTGATCTAAATTGTTTATATGTTCATTGCAATAACTTTTTTCAGTGAATCTCCCAGGAACGTGAAATTAATAAATGATGCACAGTGCACACCCACAAGGAAAGATGAAAAGCGATTCGAAGGTCTTTCGCGTATTTAACAATACACCTCATCAGGGAATGAAGGAAGAAGAAAGAAGCAGAGTATACATTATATATATTGTATAACAAACAAAATTGTTAGGAGGAATTAGCCAAAAATTAACAAGTATTTTACGCTGTACAATTATACAGTATATATTGTATTTCTTGCCTTTTCCATTCATTCCCTGATGAAGTGTATTGTTAAATACACGAAAGACCTTGAAATCGCTTTTCATTTTTCCTTGTAAATGTGAATTATATATATATATATACTTGTTTAAATAGCCTAGTGGTGAAGAGTGAAGACGCTGGTCTGCTGATTGGGAAGTAGTGAGGTCCAAGTCTGTAATTTCTGATAAACTTGGTAGTTGAGAAACAAGTTTGACCTTCGTCAGAATGAACCGAACTTTATATATATATATATATATATATATATATATATATATATCAACGTAAAGAACGACGCTTGTAGGAGAACATTCCGCGCAAGATGAGGAGGGAGAACGAACAAATGAAAAAATGAGGTAACCACCCGGGAATCGAACCCGGGATCTTCCGATTGCCGGTCAGATATGATAACCACTACACCATGGTCCTCACTCGATCAGAAGTCGTAATTCTCCTACATACGCGCAGAAACCAATGCCCCGAGGGGGGCACCTCCCGCATGCCGCACCTATATACACATTTCAACTGCAAAGAACACGCAGTATAATTAACGTAAAGAACGACGCTTGCATAGGAGAACATTCCACGCAAGATGAGGAGGGAGAACGAACAAATGAAAAAATGAGGTAACCACCGGGAATCGAACCCGGGATCTTCCGGTTGCCGGTCAGATATGATAACCACTACACCATGGTCCTCACTCGATCAGAAATCGTAATTCTCCTATATACGCGCAGAAACCATGTTCTCCTATACAAGCGTCGTTCTTTACGTTAATTATACTGCGTATTCTTTGCAGTTGAAATGTATATATATAATATATATATATATATATATATATATATATATATATATATATGTGTGTGTGTGTGTGTAGAGGACCGACAAGAAATAGACTAACAGGTGATAGACAAATTCTTTTTTCCACGCCATCATCAAACATTCTTAGAAGACACACGTGGTCAAGAAATCAGAAACAATGAAAACGTCTGTTTCTTCCCAAAAGGTCCGCGAAAGCAAGCCCTTATCAACTAAAGGACGCGTGGAAGGCGTCTCAAGATATGGCGGAAAAGTCCACGTCACAGAAACTATATAAACGAGATTTCACTGATACGCATTCTCATTCTCATTTGCCATTTTCTCGTCTTGGTCGTCCCGTCTCGCTCTTAGCACCTTCGTTGGTAGCACCACTCGTCACGCCCGCTGTTCCTTCAAGGCTCCGGTCGAGCCTACACGAAGTCTATCATTGTCATAGCATTTCTCCCAATTGTCATTAGGCCACAGCATCTTGTTTAGTATTCCATTACTGCGTAACTCTGGCCTACATAAGCAGTGTAATACGTGACCTAAAGAGCACCATAAAAGTACATCACTAATTTCCATAATTCTTAGGCTGTATCATTTATTCTGTGTTTATTCATAGGCAGCGTGTTACATAATCTATTTGTTGTATCAAAACGTACGTACTTAATTTCTATTATCACTAGGTTTCATATTTTATGTTGTGTTCCATTTTGCATGCCATTAGCCTAACATAAATGAATGCATTACTAGATCATTAAGCTCTTAACCATTTCTCTTATTGGCTAAGCTCCATATTATCTTAGCATAATATAAAGGCCGTTAAATAATTGTTATTCACTATAATTATTGTCAATCATTTGCTATTCACTGTGAACAAATAACTGATTTATTTTCTTAATAAAATACAAAACAATAAGGTGCTTTTATAACCTTAACAATATTTGCTTGGGTGTAATCCAAGCTGGTGACCTCGAAGCAATTCGTATCACTCAGAAATATTATAGTAGGCCTACTCCATTAGCCACTTTCAACCGGTGATACTGTAGGACATCATAAATTGTTAACCCAGCCTGTCATTAATACTCAATCATTGCATCAATTAATCACTAGCATTAAACCAATCAAGCATCACCTCATCCGGCTAAAAATCTAGGCCCACTATATATATAATATTACTGAAAACTATAAAATAAATTAACTAAAAAATATTTGACGACACGTATTTATTTGAACCAGTTCTCGTTGTCAGTCCTTCCAATTACTATTCATGAACTTTCAACATTATACATAGCTGATGAGGCATCAAAAGCATCGAAACTGAGTTTATTTCATTGTGTACTTTCCATGTTAGCGTTCAATATACATTTAAGAGAATCTCGTGCTGATATATATATATATATATATATATATATAATATATATATATATATATATATATATATATGAAAATAAGATGAAAAAATGCACAAAGGGAAAATTCATGAAAGAGTATTATCGAGTGTAAATGGAGTTTACTTACATGATGACGATTCGTTCGTACCTCCAACAAACAAAGGGGAATTCTTGCTATGAAACCGACTGGTGAACTTTTCTTACTCTTTTTGTATAATAAAATATCGAGTACCAATAAAATATAGTGCTCCATTTGTCAAAATAGAACGCGGAAGAATTTTTTAGCCCATTATTTAAAGAAAACTTTTATCCATGAGTTATCCGCGTCTGATCCTCGAAAATGACAACCGATGAAGAGCAGAACACCGCGCGCTGCTGACAGAAGGAAAAACAAAATTTTTTTCATCAAAACTGTTTTTATTTTAAACACTGAAGAATATAAAAACAGTTATTTAAAAAGGTCGATTTCTTCATTCATGGTTACAAAAAATGTAGTTACTGATGTTATTTAGCCCAAGATGATTCTTCTTTGAAATACTGTAATATCCCCTTTGAATGTGTCCTTCAGAAGGGACGAATTTTAAAAATTTGCTTCTAGACTACTGGTTCCCAACCGGTGGGCCATGGCCCACATGCTTGTCATTTAGCATTATATTAATAAATGTTAATAACAAAAATTTGCTTATTAACCTTCATGTAAACATGATAGCAACATGGGAGGTGGGCCATCAGTTATTCGAATCAGCTCTAGTGTGTCGTTCCCTCAAAAAGGTTGAGAACCACTGTTCTAGACCCTTATTGAAGCATTATACTAAGAATATGTTATTTCCAAAGTCATATGTATATAGTCCCAATAACTCTTACGCCTTTTATAGTCGTTCTTTCTGATACTCAGAACGAATGAAGACTAAAAAAAGAATATTAAAAATCAAAATTAAAAAAACATTATTCAGAAAAAATAAAAGTGACAGAGTTTTAAATTTGTTTTTAGAGATTTGATATGACATTAATATATTCACAGTACTCTCATTTGAATATGACCTTGGAAGCATGGGAGCCTTTTAGGCAAAATTAATGGCATTTAGTTTATTTATTACATAAAAATAGTGAAAGTGGCAAGTAATAGTAATAGTGACAAAAAAAAAATAATAATAATAGTAAATACAATATAAAGTTTATCAAATGTTACTTAATTTTAAATTAATTGATTTATTGTATATTTAGTAGAAAATAAATGATGCTTAATAAAAAAAAATATAAAAAAGAGTAGAAATGAGAGTAAGAAAAAGATGTGAATTAAAGCTGAAAATAAGAAAATAAAAAAGTGTATAAAGAAAAAAAAAAAGCCATATTCCTTGAGCAAAATTTTTGTATTTCTATTTCAGTGACCATTTCTTTAATAGAAGATGAAGCAGAGATGTTGGTTATACGAAGACATATGCAAATATGTTTGTGAAAACGGTATGAAATCAACAATGACTGAAAAAAATTTATTATGAATAAGAAGACTTTGTCAAAACATTATCTTGTTTTTAAACAAAATTTATTATTTCGTAGCGGAAGTTAAAAGAATATTTATATTTATGCGGCAGTAAAGAGGGAAGAGGAGCTCTGAACCGAGATCATTCTCATTCGCTCTCTTAGCTACGAATGCATCTGATGAATCTAAGCACCCATGTAAGTGTTTATTTTCCGTGATTCATCGTAGTGAAGGTTTTCCTTATCACGTAAATTTGGGGGATAGATTCCCCATGAGATTCCCGGTGGAATGCCAGCAAGGTGTAAGAACGACAGTAGTTTAGAACAAATTTGGCCGAAGGAAGCCGAATGGAAGCCGAATGGAAACAAACACTCTGAGCAGAAGTAAATGTTTCGTTAGACGCTTCATTGTCCCAATTTTATGAATTTTGAAATGTTTAATGCGTTACACATTTCACATTAGTTAAACATTTGGTTAGACATTTCAGTAGTCAGTTGAAATGTCTAAATTGTCTTTTTAAACATTTAAAAAGACTAATCTGAAGTGTCTAATGCATTGTCTGACAATGAGATGTCTGATGCATGAAAGCTAAAAGTTTAAGTTTACCTGAAAAGAACTGCTTTACAGGATTACTCTTAAATTTTTTTACTTTCAATTTATCCATTTCGTCTTGTAATTGACTCTATATCCCTATCGGACGTTTTCCAGTTTATGTACCGTTTTCTACAGTACATTACATACAGCATAGTAAACATTTTTAGATTGAAATTATTTATTCAAACCATTCGGAAATGCATTTTAACATTTGTGCAGCTTGTTTTGTCGTTTAAAGACGTTCCAGGTGCTCTCTATCTGCTGAGTGTGGGCACCGGTCGCTGGATCGACAAAATTTTCACTGTGATTTATAGTGTAGTGACGAAAGTTATAATGTGGGATTTTATCAATTTGATCGTAAGATTTCCACATATCACTAATAATAGTAGCTCCAGGCAGAATGTTGGCTTTTATGCAACTTTCTAGTGTTTCTTTGCTTCTGTTAGGCACAGCATAGAGTAAAACAAGGTTAGGTTAGGTTAGGTTAGGTTAGGTTAGGTTAGGTTATCAAGAACTTACCTCTCTTAAAAAGTTGTTATAATCGACGGCGGTTGTATGACCAATCAAAAATAAATTATATGAAAAACGGTACACAAACTGGAAAAGGTCCTCCCTATCAAATAACTTCCTGTAATTTACATTATGAAAGCCATTTATTAGTTTTAAATACTCGAATTACTATTACGTCAACGCTTTTCAAGTGAATACATAATTTATCCAGCTCAGATAATTTTTCCTAAAGTATTTTACTTCTCAGTTCTGGATTTATTTTGGTTGCTCTAGCACGAACCCTTTCTAATTTATCAGAGTCTTTCCTCAAGTATAGGCTGTCTAACTCAGAGATTGAACCTAGGGCAGGCCTACTATATATCAAGAAGCCTAGGGTCACAGGCTGGTTCTTAATCTTGAAACGAAAATTAATAAATGCATGAAAGACTCTTAGAAGACCTAAGCCTACATGGAATAAATTAATAAATGCACAAATATAATAATTGTTTTCTCCTCTTTTCGAGATAACCTATAAATATGAACCTAGCCAATAAATAAACTGCGTTACAATTTCAGAGTATTTTTAACCACAGTGCGCATGCGTCTAGGTGTAAAGAATAGAAAACTAACTTATTACACAAATAAAATGTTTAATTTCGACGCCTTTATATATTTGAAACATTTAATCACTGTTTTCGGATATTTGAAATATCTATTAAGCACTTTAAAATAACTATTATTCATTTCAGAAAGCTAAGTTTATTACGAGATGTCGAATAAACGTTTCATATATATATAACCAAACGCCCAGTACCACTTAGGGTGAGCTTTTCTTCCAATGGCTCTGAAAACTAAATCATCTATCTATCACCCCTTGAGAGTACACGATAAAGGATAATAACAGTAGGGAGCCATTTCCCCTTCAGGTCTTGTTTCTGTTGGTCAGTTCGGTACGGCACAAAGGGGAAGTAATAACGTAGACTTTATTTCATCCCTCATCAAATAAAAAGTATAAGTCCACTCTGTACTGGGTAGAGAAGTAGGTGAAGGAGTGAGTTAAAGTGAATGCGGAGAATAAAATCCAAGTAGGAATGAGTAAAACGAGATTCCTCTTAGCCTGACCCCATAGCTATGATATTATTGTGGCAGCGAGTGGGATGAGGGAGGGGCACTTCTGTCTTGAAAGTTAGGTAGGCGGGTGATGAATAAAAATTAAGGGTTTAAACTTTAATTGTGAAGTGGGACGGAATTTTCCCCCTCATAGTTTAAATGTTAACTCTGAATTATTACTGAAGTTCAATATTCGCAATTAAATATGGAAAATTAAAAATATACACATATTTTTCATGTATGCACTGCTTCAGTAAATTAAAATGGTATAAAAATTTTGCTTTAAATTATTTCTGAAAAACAACAAAGCAAAAATGTTAGAAAGAATCAAAGAACAAAAATTGTAATCAGAATGACCTGAGCAGTTGCCGATTCCAAATGAAAGCAAACTTTCCGTTAAATCAGTAACATACAATATACTATATAGTCTATTACTATTTAAAGATGACTCTTGACCCATTTTCTGTTGCTTAGACTTAAGCAGGTTATTCTTTTTTAATTTTTAGCAAATGGCAAAGTTTAATAAGGCTTGAATAATATGTCCATTTTGTTTCCCCTAAGAAGGCCGAAACACAGAGAAAACTCTCTACACCCCCTTGATTTGGAGTACCTCTGGCCAGAATGTTTGCTAATAGTTATGCATGAACCATGTTGTTGGTAATTTCTTAAGTCGAAATGCCAAGGAATTATGTAGAAATGGATGAAACTCCCTAGTGCCACTAGAGCTGAAGATAAATTTTTTTTCGATGGAATACTAGATTCCCTATTCAAAGTAGGTCACATGCTCAGGAAACTAAAGCTGAGCTAGAAAACAAGGGTTATTGGTTAAAGATATGATATATTTTTTAAATACGGATCAACTGAAGATCATGGTCCCGAGCCTTCTTTAGTTAGCTTTATAAGGCTAACTAACGAAAATATCACGACCGAAACTAACCAATCATCAAGGGCGTGCAGTTGACCAGAGCATTTTTTTAAGCTTTTCCCACTGGGCGACAAAGGCAGATCGGGAAGTGGGGGGGGGGGGAGGAGATTAAGGCAAGGGTGTGCTGCCAATTTTTTAAACAACCGATTCTAATACAGATAGGGTGTAAATTGGCGAGCGCCAATGGCGCGAGTCATTAAGCTAGGGGGTCTGGGGTGAGCGGTAGCTCCCCCCCCAGGGTCCGGGGGACCAACGCATTTTAGCTTTTCCAAACAGCATTTTGTAACATTTTGGCAGAAATTATTTAACATATTCTTTACACTCACTTATGACATAATTACCTAAAAATAAACAAATTTTTCATCAAAAAATAAATAAATAAATTTGAAACGACCACTGCTTGTGATACTACCTATATTTTTCTATAAAATCCTATCATAGGGGTGCAAATCAGCGAGCACCAATAGCGCGAGTCATTAAGCTAGGGGGTCTGGGGTGAGCAGTAGCTCCCCCAGCGGGGTCCGGGGAACCAACGCATTTTAGCTTTTCCAAGCAGTATTTTGTAACATTTTGGCAGAAATTATTTAACATATTCTTTATACTCACTAATGACATAATTATCTAAAAATAAACTAATTTTTCATCAAAAAATAAATAAATATTGAAGCGACCACTGCTTGTAATACTACCTTATTTTTTTATAAAATCCTGAAATTTTTTTAAAAATTTAGATATAAATAAATTTCTACTGACTGTTAAATATTTGTTAAAAACAAACAAACGGTTCGGTGATCCAATCAAAATTTAACAACTGGTTCGGCTAACGGACCGAACCGAACCCGGTCCCAACACACCCCTGGATTAAGGATACTATGGATCCGGATGTTCCCTCATCAGGCCACCATCCCCGTGTGGTCTGAAATAACACTAGCATTATCTATATATAAATATTCAATGTAAATTTCATATTTACATTTAGGATAAACAGTTCTAATTGTGGCATATGTGCAATTGTGCATGTATTATATGTATTTATATGGCTTCCAAGACAATGCTCCCAAGACAATTCTATTTTTACAAATTTTGAAAATTCCTTGTCACCCAGTACCCTAAAATTTCATTTACTGGGCGACAAATTTTCTTCACTTGGTGACATTCATGTCACTAGGTTAAAAAATGCTCTGCAGTTGACCTAACGATTGGTTAGGTTAGGTCGTGATATTTTCGTTAGTTAGCCTTATAAGGCTAACTAAAGAAGGCTGGGGTCCTTGATCTTCAGGTGATCCTTAAATACTTTTGAAATCTAACATAGTGATATCCTCTGAAAAAACGCAAAGAGAAAAATTTATTGACACGCACATTTGCTTTTCAGGCTACTATTATAACCTTCGTCACTATATCATAAAATAAAACAAAATCAGGTATTTGCTATGAATACAAGGAGACACAAATAGAGACAAAATGATTCTTATCTATAAAACTTCACAGCAAGAAATCACCACAAAAGAATCGATCATTCTCGCAGAAGTTGAACGAAACCACGAAGTAAAATTACATTAATACTGTACTCGTACGTCTGAGAAGTTCAAAGGATAGTCTTCTGTAATACACACTAAATGATGATTAACTTTTTTTCAATTAAGGTACATTCACCAAAATCGTCTGTAGATAAATGTACAGAAAATTTGGAACGTATAAACAAAATATTGCACAGTGTCATATATAACAACACTCCTGTACTTTTCTTTCTTCCAGTTCACTTCTCACCTTTCCGGCTTTCACTTCAGAGGGCGGCACAATAATCCATGGCTCACAACATAATAAATAAAAGCGCAATAAAACAGTCGAAGCGCGATTTTAAAATTTCCATAGCTCGTGACGGCAAAGAAAACCCCAGGTGATTTTTTTCGATATGTCAATAATAGGAACCAAGTAAAGAGCGTCTTGGGACCGTTGAAAAATTCTGGCGTATAGCTAGTTTCTGAAAACAAGCAACTGGCTACTCTGCTAAACGATTTTTTTACGTCAGTTTTTACTATAGAAGATGTAACGAATATCCCTACGGTCATAGACATAATACCTTTTGATAACGGTAATACTTTAGATAATATTGTGGTGAGTAAAAGGGAGGTACTGCACTATATTTGTAAAATGAAAATGCTTAAATCACCGGGGCCGGATTCCATATATCCCATACAACTAAAAGAATTAAAAGAAAGCATTGTTGTGCCGCTAACAAAAATTTTTAATGCGTCTATTTCCGAGGGGTGCGTACCAGATAATTTCAAGTTAGCAAATGTAACACCTATTTTAAAGAAATGCGATAAAGGTGCGGAGGAAAATTATAGGCCAATCAGTTTAACGTCTGTTGTAGGTAACCTACTGGAATCAATAATTAGAGATCGTATAGTCGAACACTTAGAATTGCATAACTTGATTA
>JAJOZX010003993.1:262500-362500 GCA_023014485.1 Bathynomus jamesi
GTCCATTTTGCAAATAAATAATAGAAATCCAAGGGTTATATTTTCCATCCTTGGTACTGTCGCAGTTTCGCCTAACGGACTCAATACGGCTAGTGAGATAATCACTGGTTGGCACTTAACCAGCGGCAGTGCTTATGGCTACATCATCCAGGTTAACCTATACCGGATAGATGCGCTACGGTCCCAAGCCGTAGCTTGCCTAGGCCCAACGACGACGACGACGAAAACCAACAATTGGTGACCCCGGAGTTGGATTCCCCCCTTTTACCCGAACGACTAGGAGTAGACTGTAACGTCGTTCGTGCCCATCACCCCTTCACCCGAGCGACTAGGACCAGACTGTAACGTCGCTCGTGCCCTCTGCCCCTCACCCCTGCCCGTGCGCTCTGTGCCTGCGCTCGTCTCAACCTCCACTCCTTCGTTGGTAACTTGTCTTGCTTGTACGTCAGCAAGCGTAGGAGAAGATGCCTGACGACGCTGGTGCCATCTCCCACTTGAGCGTAAAGCTCCCCGTCTTCTGGCCGGGTGATCCATTTATTTGGTTCCACCAAGTGGAATCACAATTCAACTTGGGAAGGATCACCGCTAGCAGGACAAAATACGATCATGTTTTGTCCTCTCTACCAGCGAGCATCATCTCTGAAGTCCGTGACGTCATCGTGTCTACTTCCACGAGTGAGGACCCATACAACGATCTGAAGTCTGCCATCCTGTGCCGCACCACTGTTTCCGAGCGAGAGAAACTACATCAGTTAATCTCAAAAGAAGAACTTGGAGACCGTAAGCCCATTCAAATGCTGAGGGCTATGCAGTGCGCTCTAGGCGAACGCGCACAAACCTTCGATAAGGACATCTTTAGACAGTTGTTCTTGCAGAAACTTCCTCCATCAGCTCAGCGTGTCTTGGCCACTATGGATCCTGCTTCTCCAGTTGATAAACTAGCAGGAACTGCCGACAAAGTAGTGGAGATTGACACAGCTCCGGTCAACAACGTGAACACACAATCGGAACTGGAGTTGAAAGTGGAAGAGTTAAGTCAACAACTCAACCACGTTTGTTCTCTGCTACAAAATCAACGGCAAAGAAGCCATTCTCGGTCAAGATTTACGAAGAGGCATCGTTCGAGTTCCGGGAAGATCTGCTTCTACCACTCTAAATTTGGAAAGAAGGCTAGGAAGTGCATCTCCCCTTGCAATTTTTCGTCGGAAAACCCCAGCAGCGAGTCCTAATGGCGTCTAGTACTCGCACTGCCAACCTGTTATTCATAAAGGACAGGAACTCTGGTGTCAATTTCTTGGTCGATACCGGAGCGTCAGTCAGTGTATTCCCTCAAAAATCTGGTCATACGCACTCGGAATCTCCGCCTCTATACGCTGCTAACGGTTCACGCATACCCACGTACGGTACTCAGTCGCGTGAACTAAACTTGGGCCTTCACCGATCCTTCAAGTGGATTTTCATCTGTGCTCAAGTGCAGCATCCCATAATCGGCGCTGACTTCCTCCAGCATTTCAAACTCCTGGTGGATCTTGACAAGCGACGCTTATGCGACCAGGCCACACTGCTTTCTGTTCTTGCCAAACAGGTTGCCCTTCCGGACGCCTCGGACTCTGCACTTTCCCTCGTTCCCCCTAATTCCATGTACCAGTGCCTTTTCCAGCGATATCCAGGAATTCTTCAACCGATGCAGATGGGTGATACCATTAAGCACACCATTACCCATCACATTACAACAAAAGGTTCCCCTGTGTTTGCAAAACCCAGACGTCTTGCCCCGGACAAACTGAAAGCTGCCAAATCGGAATTCCAGCTTATGATAGATCTTGGGATAATAAGACCTTCCAAAAGCAGTTGGTCCTCTCCCCTACACCTGGTCCAGAAGAAGTCAGGAGACTGGAGACCATGTGGGGATTACCGGTTTTTGAATTCGACAACCATCCCGGACCGATATCCGGTACCAAATGTCCAAGACTTTACTTCTCTTCTCCACGGCAAATCTATCTTCAGTAAAATAGACCTCGTTAAGGCTTTCCACCACATTCCCGTAGAGCCTTCGGATATTCCCAAGACTGCAGTTTGTACACCATTTGGGTTATTCGAATTTGTGAAGATGCCGTTCGGGCTACGGAATGCTGCGCAAACCTTTCAGAGGTTTATAGATGAGGTCACCAGAGGCTTAGACTTTGTTTATGCCTACATCGATGATTTGCTTGTGGCCAGCTCAACGGAAGAGGAACATAAGGAACATCTTTCACTCCTCTTTCAACGCTTAGAACAATACGGTGTTACTATTAATGCATCTAAGTGTGTGTTTGCACAGCCAACCTTGGAATTTCTTGGTCACACGATTTGGCAGCACGGAATTACCCCCCTTCAGGACAAGTGTGAAGTGATAAAATTTACCCTATGCCAAATAATCAGCGTGAGTTACGTCGGTTTCTAGGTTTGGTAAATTATTACCACAAGTTCATTAAAAACTGTGCCAGTGTTCTTGCTCCTCTACACGCTATGATCACACACAAACGCAACGTAACGAAATTGGTATGGTGTAGCGATAGTTTACAGGCGTTCGACAATGCCAAAAATGCTATCAATAGTGCATTGTCTCTGTCATTTCCTATCAGTGATGCCTCCCTAACTCTGACGGTCGATGCATCAGATGTTGCGATGGTGGGGTGTTGGAACAAACCATTAACGATCAACAAGCACCCATCGCGTTTTACTCGAAAAAGCTGCATCCAGCCCAAACGCGTTATAGTGCTTTCGGACGTGAACTTCTTGCTATTTACTTAAACGTGAAGCATTTTCAACATTTCCTTGAAGGCCGAGAGTTTTGTGTTTTTACCGACCACAAACCTTTGGTCACTGTCTTCAAAAAAACAGCTGTAACCACTCTCCCAGAGTCATCAGGCAACTCGATTATATCTCGCAATTTACCACAGATATCCGCCACATCAAAGGTGTCTTGAACACTCCAGCGGATGCACTTTCAAGAATAGAGATTACTTCTGTTACCCTCAGCTCTACACTGTGGAATGCTATTGCACAGGATCAAGATAAGGATACGGAACTACAAGACCTGCTCAGAGAAGACTCCACTCACTCACTTTCCCTCAAGAAAATGAGTATGCCAGGATTGTCTGTGCCCCTCTATTGCGACGTATCAACAGCTGCTATTCGCCTTATGTCCCTCCATGTCACAGACAAGCAGTCTTCACGGATCTTCATAAGCCCTCCCATCCTGGTATCCGTGCTTCGCAACACCTGGTTACCTCTCGCTTTGTTTGGCCCTCGATGCGGAAGGATGTCAAACATTGGACCAAAACGTGCCTTGCCTGCCAGCGTGCCAAAGTCCAAAGGCACACCAGGTCCCCCTTTGACGCATTTCCGCCCCCATCCCAGCGATTTGAGGTAATTCATGTAGACATTGTTGGCCCTCTTCCAGTGATTCAAGGCCAACGTTATCTGCTCACCTGTCTCGACCGCTTTTCCAGATGGCCTGAAGCCATCCCACTTCCTGATATCCAAGCGGACACTGTTGCAAGAGCCTTTCTTCATGGATGGGTATCAAGATTTGGATTGCCGACAAAAGTCATCACTGACCAAGGTCGCCAATTTGAGTCTTCGCTTTGGAAGAAGTTTACCAGCTTGTTGGGTACAGTACATGCGCATACCTGTGCGTATCATCCGCAAGCTAACGGCCTCGTCGAACGCTTCCATCGCCAGCTGAAGTCATCCCTTATGTGTCACGAAGACTCCCATTGGATGGATAAGCTTCCACTCGTGTTGCTTGGTATTCGCTCTGCATTTAAGAGTGATCTGAAGACTACAGCGGCTGAACTAGTCTATGGAACAACACTGCGGCTACCAGGTGGCTACTTCACTGCAGGGGATAAGTCATGTGATCCTACGGAATTCGCTCAAACACTTTCCTCTCACATGCAGTCCCTTCAGCCTGTTCCCCTCGATTGACTAGCCAACAGAACATCTTTGTTTCCCCAGCCCTCCAGTCTTGCACCCACGTTTTCGTTCGTGTACCTGTCCCAAAACGGCCTCTCCAATGTCCATATGACGGGCCCTATGAAGTTCTCCGACGTACGCGCAAATCATTTCTCATCCAGCGCGGTTCCAAGGTCGACAAGGTTTCTATCGATCGTCTTAAGCCTGCGTTTTTGGAATCAACCTTAAGCGAGGTACATGTAGCTACCAAAAAGGTCCAGGGGAAATCTGTGTCGTTCGGAACTCTTTGAACTTCCTCTCTGGTGGGGGAGTGTGTAGTGAATACTCTTATTTTAGTTTCAAGATAATGTTAATTTTACCGTCTTGAATTTCGGAATAGCTATAAATTCATTTTAAATTAGTTACCCATCATAATTCAATTGTAAACCACATTAATACTAATTTTATGTATACTGTATTATTTTATTGTATGTAAACATAATTAATTATATATCACAATTGTCAGTTAATTATTTATATTCAAATAATTATTTTAATCTAATACCATGTCCATTTTGCAAATAAATAATAGAAATCCAAGGGTTATATTTTCCATCCTTGGTACTGTCGCAGTTTCGCCTAACGGACTCAATACGGCTAGTGAGATAATCACTGGTTGGCACTTAACCAGCGGCAGTGCTTATGGCTACATCATCCAGGTTAACCTATACCGGATAGATGCGCTACGGTCCCAAGCCGTAGCTTGCCTAGGCCCAACGACGACGACGACGAAAACCAACACTACCTATGACAATGTGTAGGAATTTTTTCCTGGTACCCG
Organism: Bathynomus jamesi; assembly: GCA_023014485.1. NCBI lineage: Eukaryota > Metazoa > Arthropoda > Malacostraca > Isopoda > Cirolanidae > Bathynomus > Bathynomus jamesi. The sequence goes on from JAJOZX010003993.1 coordinate 267,281, forward strand.
TTGCCATTGGTACCTCCTCGGTATGGGCCGCAAGGCCTTTTGAGGTACTTCTTGTCCTTGTAACTCCTTGTAACTTTCTCTCTCTCTCTCTCTCTCAGTTACATCACTGAAGTAACTAAATAAAAATTTGTTGAAAGTTAAACGTCGGCTTGTTCGCTCCTAACCCTTTACGGATGACCGGTACAAATTGGTAGCGTTTCAAATACACTCATAGAATAACCTTTATTATTTATTATTATTTTTTTTTAATTTGGCCCTTCAGCTTTAGGCTTTACTGGGCTCTTATTAAAAATAAGCAGCTAGCCGTTATAAATTAATAATAATAAAATAAATAAATAAGTAAATAAGTATTGTTAATAGTTAAAGCCTGTATTTCAATATTAAACAATATTAATGGACAATATTAAACATTATTAGTGGACATTAATCCAAGATTTTTGTTAGTATCCCATTATTAAACGGGATTTTAACTTGGTTTTAAACAAATTTACATTCGCAATATTTTTTATATCGGCCTGCAAATCATTCCATAGTTTCAATCCAATGAAAATGGGTAGTTTTTGAGATGAAGACAATCTAAATTGAGGTTAACAATCTTTGATCTATTTCTGGTCTGACACGGGTGGATTTCTAGAGTGATCAAGGAAATCAGCATCAGATAATAACATTATTGCTCGTTTTTGGATGACAAAGATACCATTTAATGCGTTGTTAGCGGAGTTTCCCCAAACAAGGGTGCAGTATGTTATATAAGGAAGAACAAGAGTATGATAAAGAGTCAATAAAACTTGTTTCGGGACTACATTTCTAAGTTTAAACATTATAGCAACGCTCCTTGAAATCTTTTTCGCGATATAATTTACATGATCACTCCATTGCAAATTCTTATCTAGCATTACACCAAGAAATTTTGTTACAGTACACTCCTTTATGGTGATTTCATTAACATTGAGTTCATCAAGATATACATTTCTTTTATTAGTAAAAATCATGAAATTTGTTTTACTGGTATTTAGGAAGAGTTTATTGGTGGTCAACCATTTCATTACACTGATGAATTCTGAATGAAATATATTCTTAGCTGTATTAACATCTTGCAAGAAAAGGAGAGAGTTGTATCATCTGCAAACATTATGAAGTTCAGTATATCAGATGAACGTGGAAGGTCATTTATATATAATAAAAATAACAGTGGACCCAGCACTGAGCCCTGTGGCACACCATGTTTGACAAGCGCTTTAGTGGAGCAAACCTTATTTACTGATACAAAATTATATCTATCGGACAAATAACTTTTAAACCAATCACTGATTGCCCCTCTAAAGCCGTAACAATACAATTTATTAAGTAGAATATTATGGTCTATTACATCAAACGCCTTACTCAAATCCATAAATATTGACATCATTATTTCTTTGTTCTCCTTAGCTATATTTACATTTTCCATAAGATTTAAAATAGCCATTTCTTTCCGTTGTTCTATTATTACGGAAACCATATTGATTTGGAGATAATAAATTGTAAGATTCTAAATATCGCTGCATTCTACTTTTTACAATTTTTTCGAAAACTTTGCTGAACACAGATAATGAACACACCGGCCTGTAATTTGTTGCTAGTGTAGGATCACCCCCTTTAAAAAGGGGTGTTATACAACCAGTTTTTAGCATTGATGGGAATATTCCTTTGGAAATACTTTGATTGATAATTTTAGCCAAAGTTACAGATATCTTATCTTTAACAAGTTTCAAAATAGGTACAGGAATGTTATGAATGTTATTTTTTGTATTTTTTAATTTACCAATAATATTCTGGACCTCAGTAGAGGTAGCAGGAACAAAAGAAAATGAATTTAGTGGGCTGGGTGGCATATATTCTAGAGGTGAGTGATCATTATTTATTAATTGTGAGCGAAGCTTATCCGCTATTGAAGTAAAATGTGCATTTAAAGAGTCTGCAATAGCAGTATCATCAGTGATTTCTTTATTATCAACATTTAATTTCTATATTGGATTTTCTTAATTTGTTTTCCGAGAAGATTGTTTATGGTTGTCCAAGTGTTTTTCATGTCTCCTTTATGTTTGGAAAATTGATTGTTATAATAGTTATATTTTGCAATTTTGATTATTTTAGTTAATTTGTTTCTGTATTGAGTATATTGTATTTTAGGAATTTTGCTCTGCAATTGCAATTTGAATAATTTATCTCTATTCTTTATTGAAGTGATAATTCCTGGAGTGATCCATGGATTTGCGACCTTTTTGGGCGAAACTGTTTTTCTCCTTAAAGGAAAGCAAATATTAAAAATCATAACTTAACCCGACAAAAACTACCGGCGTTAAACTTTGGTTAAGATTCCCTTCATAGACTTAATCGGCACGTCACACTACCCGTAAAATGTAGTGCAGTGCAGTTAAAATCAGAAATAGAGTAATTAGAATTCATTTTGCTTTATTGAATAAGTGACAGCGAATATCATCATAAGTAAATAACAACCCTAAATCCAATCATTACATTAAAAAACAATCATGACAATATATACACTTCTTCTGAAGCGAAATTAGAACTTATTTTTAGGTTTGAAATAGTTCGTTTACTGAAAACATTTATTTGAAATTGAACAGCACATATATTATAAACTGAGGAAATTAAGTCCTAACAATTTAACAGCTCTCTATATTTACAAACAGATGACATTGCCATGGGTAACCCTTTGGGAACAACCATGGTTAATGTCTTTATGTGCTACAATGAGAAAATGGTTAAGAGAGTGCCCTCAAAGAATTTAAACCTAAAATGTATGAATACTACTTTGATGATATTGTCTTTGAAGCTTTGGACCAAGGGTGCTCAAACCTGTGCACGCGGGCACATTTATGCCCGCGGAGCCATTTCGGTGTGTCCGCGAGTAGCCCCCAGATAAGGTTTTAGAGACCGGTTAATAGAAAGAATATTGCAGTTAAAACCAAATAATAATATTTTTTATGTTTTATGTATTTTTTATCATACTATTTTTTATGTGTGCCCGCCTGCGAAAAAGTTTGAGCACCCCTGCTCTGGACCATGCTTCCTATTTTTTTTATTTATATTAATAACTAGTTTTTAATGTATATTATTAATAATAATAAACATGCCAATATAAAGTGCACCGTGGAACAAAAATTAGCGGTCCCTCACATTTGTGAATGTATTAGTAACATGACTTGATAATTCTTTTGAAACTTCTGTCTATAGAAAAAAGGGATCACCTGAAGATCAGGGCTCCCAGCCTTCTTTAGTTAGCCTTATAAGGCTAACTAACGAAAATATCACGACCTAATCTAACCAATCGTTAGGTCAACTGTACGCCCTTGATGACTGGTTAGGTTAGGTCGTGATATTTTCGTTAGTTAGCCTTATAAAGCTAACTAAAGAAGGCTGGGGGCCCTGATCTTCAGGTGATCCGAAAAAAGAGATACAAGCGTAGGTCTTAGTTTACTCAGATTTGCTCCAAAATTAAAATCATTGGTATTAATACTCTCTTAAATAGAGCGTATAAGAATTTCTTCAACAGTTAAGTCTCATGATCTTGAATTTAAGTTTTCATTAATTATGGAGATTTTCTGAACAGTACTTATAAATCTAAACTAAATTTACCAACTGTCCCGAAAGATATTAAATATATAACATTGCCCTTTCTTGGTTATGTTTCCAACAAAATGGAAAGAGATTTAAAATCTGCACAATCTTTACCACAAAATAGTTTCCAAATTAATTTTTGTGAATGATAAATCAATAGGATCGTTTTCCAGAGATTAGGAAGCCATGGCTTGTGATCTATGCTCATGCTTTGTCTATTTTTATAAATGTTCTGACTGCAATGCGAGATATGTTGGCTGCTCCAACCGCCAATTCAAAATCCGTAAGCATAAGTACTTAGACGTGAGTTATTATACTCTGCGCCCTCTCTCCCATCTTTCAAATTCAAGCATTTGAGTTCACGCGATGAGCAGTAACTATCGTCTTCATTTCTTTCATTTTCAAATTACTGATCGTTCCTTCGGTAAAAATGATCTTAAAATACGTAAGTCTTTTACATATCCATAAACTAAAGGTGTGGAGATCATTAAGGAAAAGTGTAAAATAAAATGAAGATGAAGGTGTAATAAAATGCATATAAAATGTACAACTTATAAATAAAATTAAAATACACAAATAAATTGAAATGTACAAATAAATCCTGAAAAATTGTATTTTTTCTCACATTTTCTCAAATTATATTAGTTACCCCGCTCTATATTGCCATTTTAAATATTATTATATTCTTTGTAAATATTTTGTAAACTTTAAATGTGTAAAACTGTAATAATAACTAGCTGTAATATTTTTGGATCTCATCTATTTGAAACTGTTATACAAATGTCTTTTAACGGTTTGCACAAGAGCACACGGTCCAATGAAAGGGAGAACTGAGGTATTCCTGAAAACGTAATAAAACTAATTCGTCTCGAACCTTTTTCACTTTCCCTTCTGAGCTTGTATTTTGTGGAGTCATCGCCTCATTCCACAAGCCCTTCTTAAATTATTGTTAATCTTCCGTTGAAATGGTATTTGTAAGTTAACCATTCTGTTTTACACATTGTATCTCGTTCCATATTTCTAGTTATTGTGATTTTAATTTACTGTAAAATATTTGTTTTAACATTTGTAAAGAGTGAGCTGAACTGTTTATAATATACCTGTCTCTCTCTGTCTCTTCCTAGTTATTGATTGTATTTACAATTTTAGTTTAAATTTTAATGCAAGTGAACTATTTGTTTTGTTTACGAGTATTTTAGCAGTGATGTAAGGAGTACTTCCGAAACGTCTGTATGAGTTAACTTATGTTTTCCTTGGTCTTTCTTTTCGATATATGTATATATATATATACACACACAGCGTGGTAAACATTGATTGCCCCCCCTGCACAGATGAAACTAATAGAGGTACAAAAAAACTGATTGTTGCATCTTTTAGACAATTTAATTCTACGTCTAAAGAAAACCACTCAATAGTTGGTGTTGCCTCCTTGTGCTTGGCGGACAGCTTCAAGTCGGCAAGGGTAGGAGGTGAGGAGAAACTCGAAAAGGTCAGTGTCGTACTCAAGATTTCGGAGGATTGTTTCGATGTGCTGCTGCATGGTCCGGCGGCAGAATCTTTCAGGATCCATCCTGAAAGACCGAGTGGAATTCCTGATGCTTGCTGAACCACCAGCCACCCGATTCTGCCGCCGGACGATGGAGCAGCACATCGAAACAATCCTCCGAAATCTTGAGTACGACACTGATCTTTTGGAGTCTCAACTTACCTCCTACCCTTGTCGACTTGAAGCCGTCCGCCAAGCACAAGGAGGCAATACCAACTATTGAGTGGTTTTGTTGTTTAGACGTAGAATTAAATTGTCTAAAAGATGCAACAATCAGTTTTTTTTGTACCTCTATTAGTTTCATCTGTGCGGGGGGGGGGGCAATCATTGTTTGCCACCACTTATAATCCCCAAAATTTAAGAGATGAAAAATAAAAAAACACTAAAAAACCGCGAAGCTTTTCGAGGGAGGCAATCCTCTTCATTCAGGCGGTGGAGGGAAGAGGGTTTCCTCCTTCAAAAAGGTTCGCGGTTTTTAGTGTTTTTTATTTTTTATCTTCTAAATTTTGGGGATTTTAGCTATTTTATTACGTTTTACACGTTTATTGTGTTTTTTAATAGAGAGAGAGAGAGAGAGCTGACAAAATTAAACAAACACCACGATGATTGTCCTCGAAAACAAATGGCAAAGCTCGTCAATGGAATGACAGAACGTGCATCAGCTTTACATAATGCAAAGGGGAAAGCAACACCATTCTAAATATATGAATTCAATATTTTTTATATTTATTGACTTTTATTAAGAAATCAAAAAACTATGGAAAAACCAAAATTTAGTATTTACTTTTCTCAACTTTCCTCTCTCTCTCTCTCTCTATATATATATATATATATATATATGCACACAAACTCAGGTCCAAAGCTGGATCCTACCTGCTTTGCAGATAGCTGGTGAGGGAAGCTATATTTTGGGGCCTCTTTGTGAGTAACCCGGTGCCCACGTTGGGCTTTGCATCATGAAAAAGAAAAAATTATAGTATTTGTCATTTATCATTACTTATTCGAACTATAGTGGATGTAATTTCCCAGAAGAGTTCCTTTTCCATGCACGGTCTGTGTTTAACATATAAGTTTCTCAGGGGACCATTCTGAGTTTGTGTATATTAAACGGACGTGTTATGTGCCTTGAAAAGTGGACGCTCAATGTCCGGTTGAGGTTTAAGTTTTGTTTTTGGCTAAAAATACAATAGCTACCCCTTTTTCTTTGATGTATTCAATCCGACGTGAATGTAACGAGTTTCTTGCGTATATTGAGGTTCTGAATGTAGTAGGCTAGGTGTAAACTGTAAACCCTAGATCCTGTCCCAAAGCTGGATCCTATCTGCTTTGCGGATAGCTGGTGAGGGAAGCTATATGTTGGGGCCTCTTTGCGAGTATCCCCGTGCTCACGTTGGGCATCCCATCATGAAAAAGAAAAAACTATAGTATTTGTCATTTATCATTACTTATTCGAACTATAGTGGATGTAATTTTCCAAAAGAGTTCCTTGTTCCATGCACGGTCTGTGTTTAACATATATATATATATATATATACATTCAACTGCAAAGAACACGCAGTATAAATAACGTAAAGAACGACGCTTGTATAGGAGATATTCCGCGCAAGACGAGAGAGAGAGAACGAAGCAAATGAAAAAATGAGGTAACCACCTGGGAATCGAACCCGGGATCTTCCGATTGCCGGTCAGACGCGTAATGGTATCGCGTCTGACTGGCAATCGGAAGATCCCGGGTTCGATTCCCAGGTGGTTACCTCATTTTTTCATTTGCTTCGTTCTCTCTCTCTCTCGTCTTGCGCGGAATATCTCCTATACAAGCGTCGTTCTTTACGATATATATATATATATATATATATATATATATATATAATGAAAAGAACCACGAAGGAAAGGAACACAGAATGGTGCCATTCCTTTCCTTCGTGGTTTTTCATCATAAATATTTTTCACGTGTTACTTTCGTGAAATAGTTTTAATATATATATATATATATATATATATATATATATATATATATCAGCGTAACGGAAAATTCCTTTTCCTTGCCACATGGCTGTAAAATTTCCAAACATGGGCAAGAACAGACCACAAAAGAACGCTTATTTTTACTTTGCTTCTCAAAAGTGCTTGCCAGATTTGTACAGTCACCTGGCCCTTTAGCATCACCGGGTCTATAAAAGTGCCAGTCCACTTCAGGTCGCCCTCATTTGCCTTCTTCTGAGTCTTCATTTCACATCCCGGTTCGTTTTCCTTCGTCACGTAACGCCACTCGATCTCAGCCGGCCCCTTTCCTTCAAAACTCCTTTCAAGCATACACGGAGTTGATCATTTCTCTTGAGGCCTACTATCATTTCAACGCCCCCGGAAGCAACCTCACTTCTGCAAGATTCAACTCTCGCCATCCTTCTCAGTCGTGCTAAACCACTTTTGCATAACCAACAACTCAATATACTCCCAGCCTAACCGAATAGGCTATCTTCAAAATGTCCTCAATACCGTTTCAAGCTACTCACGCATTTACGACCGCAGTTGGGCCTAATTCGTTACTGTACCAATACCGTACTTTCGTTACCTCAGTTATTATTTGTTTAATTACTTATTTTTGTGTGTTCAATACCGTATATCTCATTACCTAAATTATTGTTTTGTCACTATTTAACTCTTATATTGTATAAAAATCATTCCTTATTGTTAATAATCATTTCATTGTAATGTTGCACAAATTCTGTATAAATAATTGTTAATCACTCTGAATAAATAATTCATTTAATTTTCTAATAATTAAACGAAAACTACAAAGTCACTTCTATCTCCTTTATTAAATAGTGTTTATTTCGCTGAAAGGTCAAATTGGTGACCCCAATATCATTTAATTTTATTTTACATATTTTACAAATTATAAAGCTTCCAAGTCTTCCAAATATGAATAAAAAAGCTTTTAAAAATTCTTTTTGAAACTTGATTTTCTAATTTTTAAGCGTTTGAAAGAAAAGAAGAAATCAAATTTCCTCTGATTCTATTTAATATGGCGTAGTGTTCGGCAATTTAATCTTGAATGGGATATCAGTTTACGAAGAATGATTTATGACTCTTTAAATTAACTGCATATATTCTACATATATTATGCAATCTTTCAGCCGTTTTAGCCATAACTTTATAATAGATATAGATGGATGAATTACATGCCAAATGTCTGCTGAAACTCTCTTTGAAAATATGATAATTTATAGTTTTCAGTCCATGTCGTACTTTGTATATGTAACTTTTAATTCGAAATAAAGACTGTAAAATTCACACTAAAAATGTATTTTAGTTAAGGTTTTATATTTACGTATAAATTACGATTCCTTAAGTTGCTCAATTTGTGATTTCTACGAAACAGTTTAATTTTTGGAGCATATCGGATACTTTACGACGAAAAAAGTCGTAAACGGGTTGAGAAGAGAGGATATATATTTGGAAGAAAGGAAGTACAGTAATATGAAATGCTTTTCCGACAGGAAACACTTACGTATGGTAACTTAGGAGAGAAAACCTACAGAATTTCCTAGCATATCTCTGATTAAGAAATGATGTGAATGAAATTTGGGGTTAAAATAGAAAAATAGAAAAATAAAATTTTAAGAACAGTAACATTACATATTAATTAAAATATTAATAAAAAAGATCCAAGAAAAGGTATATAATTGAATATTTAAAAATAAATTTTTCTATGATGTGTGTAAACACTGCACTGAGCCGTCTTCTATTATCTATTTACTTTTGTTGTTTTAAAACAAATGTTGAGGATCAACCCTAAGACCGAACCTTCATTGGCCATACATACTATATAGATCTTGTCAGGGACTTGCTTATCCATAATTTTAACTTTATTTGCGTCTGCCTTTAATCTTATAAAGATAGAGAGTTGTCCTCGTAGTGACTAAGTGAAAGGTTTATGAATGATGTAGTGTTCTTGAGAAGCGGCATACACGAAATAACGTTCAAATTTAGATGGTGCTTCAGTGTCACTAAATTACCTTTTTCTCATTTTTGTCGGTTACCTTCTCCCTAAGACAGATTACATTTTTTTTAAAGCTGTAAAGATATTCTTTAAAAACTTAAAAATCTCATTACAATGTCTAAAATCTAACCAACATCTGAGTGTCGTGAAGTGCAAACATTATGACTCAAAAAATTGAACCAATATTTCCATGTAGTCTTTTATCTGAGTCCGATGTTAAACTGAATCCCAAATACTTTACTACATTATTTAAAGGAAATAACCGTTCACTCTTACAATGAAAATTATAATTCTAGTCCATGAACTCATCCCCCCCTTTTAAATACGACACATAGAAATTTATCAGTTTTCAATTACCATAAAGCTGTTTCTTTGTTAATTAAATAATAGCGCAGTTCACTCGATATTAAATCCGAAACAACAGAACCAATTTCCATCCTACTTTAGAGTTTACTTCCATCCTGTTCAATAGTACTATTAATGTAAATATTACAGAAAAAAGACTAGTTTTATCTCGCACCATTGTTCGCCTGGAAGTCCTAAAGTAAAGTCCCAAATATTGTATTCGTTAAATATTTCATAGATAAATAGCCTATTCAGTTAATGTTACATAATACAGGTGTATGTCCAAAGAATATAATGTGCTTCTTGCTGCTGAAACAAAATCAGAATTTGTAAAACACACAGTCGCCTAACGGGTGACATTTTAATTCATAAATATTCATACTTACTATAAGCATTTCATTACAGCGACGCAGCGCCATCTAACACCAGTAATTTGAAGTACATTTTTCAGTATTTTAAAGAGCTGTCATTGAATTCAAATCATTTATTGAGAAAAGAATTTGTGAATTTAGTACATAATTTGTTTTAAAGTTAAGTACTGTTTTTCCTAATAATAATTGGTGGAGTGTTATATATAATAAAAGCAATTATAATTATTTGAGTTTGCCATAAGATTTTGAGTTTTTCATTTTCTTTAATATTCTAATTTTTCATCTCTGAATTGGGTGAGAGTAAGCTCCGCCCATTATCACAGTGAGAGATTATGAACGACGTTACATGACGATATGTAGAAGTTACGTGGATTTGGGTAGACCTTACGGGTAACACTGCGTTTAAATAACTAATTATTGATATAGAACAAACATTTTTTCGAGAAGATAATCTACAAAATACTGTTGAGTGGTTAGCCCTTAACTTATATTGTATCATGCTAATAACAATCAGATTTAATCACCCCTTCAAACAGCACTAAAAATTCTGCAAAAGTACAAAAAATCGCTTATCATTTGTCGAAAAATTACCATATGAATTTGAAGTGTCGAATTTAATTGAAAGTAAATAATAGGGTAAAAAAGCGTAAAAAACTCAATTTACTTAAGTTAACGATGTATGTATAATTTCGAATCCAATATACACTCGTTCTTTCTACATGTATGTCAACGAGTATATTGAAAACCAATTATGTTTTTTGCATATTCAATTCTGGTTTCGGTATATTCAGTCTGCATCAAGTATTATTTGAGCGTACAAAACCGTACATGAACTTACATATTAAACTTTTCCATTCACACACATTCATGGTTCGGTCCAATCGTTCGCGCGCGCGTTATTAGTATTTTTAAGCTATTGACGTCGCTGAAGAAGATCGAAAAGATAACGAGGAAAGAAAGATAAAAAAAAGAATAGAATTAAAAAACAAAACGAAAACCTAAAAATAAAACCAACTCCAAATTACCTTCTCATCCGAGGCGCATATATTCATTAAGTATTTATTAATTTTGGACAGTTTCCACAATGTATGTGAAGTCACGGGAGTGCATGGAAGAGGCTTTAGATTAATTTATATAGATTTGTGTGGCTGCAAAAGTGAAGATAAGGGAAATCTTGTCTCACGCAGTGTTTGTCCGTTTAGTGGAAATTTTACTGAAGTTTAGCAGCAAGAAAGGGTGCGGGACACACGAAGCGGAAATGAGTGGACCAAGCGAAAGAGGTGAAGAGAAGACAAGATAAATGGCTTTATTATAAAGGGAAAAGTAAGAGATCAAAAGGAAGTAAAGAAGGTGCTTGGCATTGACTAATAAAATAGTTAAATATCAGATTCACGACAATTAATTTTTTTTAAGTTCTAAACCCCGCCCTTAAAGCCGACTTAGCTTTCCAAATTTCACGTGACATTTGGAATAGCCAATCTCAGCTTTTTAAGTCATTTTAAGTTGGCTTTAGGGACGGGGTTTTGAACTCTAAAAAAATTCATTGTCGTGAATTTTAAGGTTGGTTACGTTAGTCGGGTTAGGTTAAGTTAGGTTAGGTTAGATTAAGTTAAAGTTAAGAAAAAACCCACCCCTAAAGCCACTAGGGGCTTTAGGGGCGGGATTTTGAACTAAAAAAAACATTCATTGGCGTGAATCTTAATTTTTGCCAGTAAAATCAATGAAACGCATAATTAAATATGCCTTCATATACAGGGTGTACACAAAATCCTTTCCCGATTATAAACTTTAATAATTACATGAAATCCAAAGAAGACACAGTAATGCTTTGTTTTGTATGTTGTTGCATAACACATCAAGTTTTTTTCTTGACACTGTTTGGTGTAGATTAATGCATGATAGTGATAGGCCCATTCTTCTTTGTTGAGAAGAATGTTACAGCACAAGCGTAACATGCTCAAGTTCTTTGTAGCCCCCAGTTGGAAGACCTTCAACCACCCATCATTTTACAGCAAGATGGTGCCCCTCCACACTGGGGTTTGTTAGTGCGTGAGTGCTTGAACATCACTTTTCCTGAAAGATAGATTGGGCGCGACGGGCCGGTGCCATGGCCTCCACGATACCCCGATATCATGCCCCTGGACTTCTTTCTGTGGGGATATGTAAAGGATTATGTGTACCATACTCCTGTTGCTGACACTGACACCCTTCGTGCAAGGATTTGCGATGCCATCAACAGTGTCACGAGAGATATGCAAACGAACGTACGTATGGCGTAAACTGGAATTTCGTTTGGATGTGCTACGTGTAACTAACGGCGCACATGTTGAGCTTTAATGAGAAACAATAAATTTGATATGTTGTGCTACCTGCAAAACAAAGCATTACTGTGTCTTCTTTGAATTTCATGTAATTAAAGTTTATAATCGGGAAAGGACTTTGTGTACATCCTGTATATTTTTTTATTAGCACCAGTACTAGCAACTTTAGAATTTGTGTGTGTGTGTGTATGTGTGTGTGTGTGTGTGTGTGTTCTGATGAATACTGCTCTATAATATTGGTTATGCTTTTTCATATTACTTAATTTCAGTACAGTACAGTACAATACCTCTACCTAAAAAGAAGCTAAATTCAGTAGTTTTTTTTTAGCCTTGGAAGTATAAATCTTGACACGCATTATGCTTTTGTCGCATAATGCATTCGAGGTTTAGAGCGGCTTTAAATAAACCATTTAAAAATTTGTTTCTTCTTTCGTTTTAAATTTTTTAGTCTTTTATATTAATTAAGATTATGGCATTCATTCCTTCGAGAAATCTTAAAATGGCCATCAGTGGTACGATATGACCAGCTTTGACGAAGAAGCCTATATTCACTAATGTTCCTACTAAGGAGGCCATCCTCTAAACCAGTATTCTGCGCAAGCGATATACCGATGAGACCCTCTTGTTTGTTCAAAAAGCTACTAACACCTATTCATTTCGTAGTTACCTGAATAACAAGCATCTAAGCGTTAACAATAGTTAGAATTACAATTATACATCTATTAATCTATATATATATATATCGTAAAGAACGACGCTTGTATAGGAGATATTCCGCGCAAGACGAAGAGAGAGAACGAAACAAATTAAAAAATGAGGTAACCACCCTGGAATCGAACCCGGGATCTTCCGATTGCCGGTCAGATTCCCGGGTGGTTACCTCATTTTTTATTTGTTTCGTTCTCTCTCTCTCGTCTTGCGCGGAATATCTCCTATACAAGCGTCGTTCTTTACGTTATTTATACTGCGTGTTCTTTGCAGTTGTATATATATATATATATATATATATATATTATATATATAATATATACAGAGAGAGAGAGAGAGAGAGAGAGAGAGAGAGAGAGATGATTTCATTTACCATGAATACTATTCACTAACTACGATAGAAATTCTGGCCTCAGTACAAGATTTATGAAACTATAAACAAAAAACTAAATTCATCAAGAAAGCAAGCTTCACAACATGATGGTTTATATACTTTCAAAACAACAGGAACAATACTGAATGTATAACTATGTATTTACCTTTTAATTTATTTCCATAAAAGGGTCGCTGTCACATGTGAACTATAGAACCTTTATATCTATATACTGCAAGATATGTTAAAAAAAATAACTTAAAGACGTATAGCAAATTTAGCATTATCTTATAACTGACATGGAATCATTTTATTATTCCCCTAAAAAGTGAATTAAAAGATGTTTACGATATATGGATTATCCTTAGTACGAGTACGACTAATTTACATGGATATGAGTAGAAGTAGGGCTCAGTATAAAACAATCGTAAGACGGTGTAAAAAGGAAGAAGATTCTATTTGAGCAGTAAATGTCTGTGAGGTTAACTTAAATTATAATAAAATTAAAGTTTCAAAATTTGTTAAGCAGAAAGCGAGTGCCAAGAATGTCATCCCATCAACAACTGATGAAGTGTCTGGGAAGGAAGAAATCGCAAGGTTATGGGAAACTCACTACTCAAACATCCTTAACAGAGTAGGGAGCGTTAATCTTAATTTAAGCTGCAGTGGAACGTCTTTGGGAAAGGTCAATAAAAATAGGGGATTTTAGTTCCTATAATGAGGAAACTGATCAAAAAGTTAAAGAAAGGTTCTCCCCCAGGTATAGATAACTTATCGAATGAGCATTCAAAGTATACTAATGACGTAGTAAATCTTCATATCTCATTGTTTTTCTAAGCCATGCTTGTTCATAGTTATATTCATGCAGATTATACTGTATGAAGGTATATATCACACCCCTTGTCAAAAATAAGTACGGAACATTCTATCCGGCGGTAATTACAGGCCTCTGGCAGTTGCTTCCTGATTCTCAAAATTATTTGAGAAACTTTCACTACGCCGATTAAATGATTATTCATGGAAATCTTGTAATCAGTTTGGATTCAAAAGGTTCCATTCAGGACCTGTACATTTCCGTATTGAAGGAAACTGTATTTAAATATACTGACAGTAATTCAACAGTTTGTAGTTAATTTTGGATATAAACAAAGTACATGATAAAGTAAATCACAATATTGTATTTAAAAAAACAGAGAAAGCGAATATTCCATTGTTTACATTAAATATATTGAAAATTTGGTACGATCACCAAACTTTTATGGTTAGATGGGGCAATATATTGTCCAAATGTTTTGGTTCCTCACGCGGCTCTTTGTCTCTCTCCTCTCTCGCTTAATGTGTATACTGATGACTTAATTACTTCTCTTAATGAGGCAAGATTGGGATGTCGTATAGAGAACATGAATATAAATAACTTAGTCTACGCGGATGACATGGAATTAAGAAACACTTCAGTTAGAGGTCTGGGTCATATTGAAATATTCTATGAATTATATTCGCAAAACCCTGATATAATTTAATGTTACTAAAACTAAGGTAATGAAATTCGGAGCTATTGAAGAATAGGGACCCCAGCCTTCTTTAGTTAGCTTTTATAAGTCTAACTAACGAAAATATCATGACCTAACCTAACCAATCGTCAAGGGCGTACAGTTAACCTAACGATTGGTTAGGTTAGGTCATGATATTTTCGTTAGTTAGCCTTATAAGCCTAACTAAAGAAAGCTGGGGTCCTATTCTTCAATAGCTCCTGAAATTCCACCTCAAAAACTCAAATCAATCACCTAGTATTATTTTTAAAATGAAAGATGAGTCAATTGAGCAACTACAAGACTTTAAGTATTTGGGTCAAATAATACCCAGTTCCTTGAGATGATGACTCAGAAATAATAAAACAATATTAAAGTTTCTGTACTAAAGCAAAGATGAATATAAGGAACTTCAGATTATGATAAGCGAAGCTAAAGACACTCTCTTTCGTACTTACTGCAATAATACCTATGAACAGTAACTCTGGGTTAATTATAAAAAAAAAGGTTCTGATAGAACTCTAAATTTGTTTTATAACAGATCTTTTAGACTACCTCATAAGTTACCTCCAAAATGTTCAGCTTCGCATATATTCGCTAACCACAATGTCTCGAGTCTTCCGGAGGTAACAAGACACGCTTAATACAGTCTAATGAAAAGAATTCAAACCTGTACCAATCCAATTGTCCAAAATATTCATCAGTTCGGCTTTATATCTTCTAAATTATGGGCTTCACGATATGAAAATGATTGTCTGCAGCTTCGCTTAACGTCGTTATTGGTATTTTCATTACTTGCATTTTTTTTTCACTTTTATACCTACATTTTATCTTACTTTTTATCATTACTTTTATTATTAATTCCTTCATTACTTGTATTTTTAGTCCTAGTTTTGTTTTTACTTTTTATTATTATTATGAATGTATTGTGGAAGTTATATTTTTCTTGTACCAATAAACAAATATATATATATTTATATGGAAATGAAAATGAAAATGAAAAGGTTTATTGGCAGACTATAGTCCATATGACAAATATTATTAATACAATGACAGTTCATATACTAAGGATAGAAATATATACAATTTATTAGAAATAATACTGCACTGTCGAAGTTAAGTGGAGCTACAGACAGACGTTTTCGTACCAAGAAGTCCATAGCTTAGGCCTTAGAGGATAAATGGCAGGACTCATGGATAGCTTGGATGATCGGGTTGGTTGATTTTTTAATTCTTTGCATTAGACTGTGTTGAGCACGTCTTGTTACCTCCGGGAAGCTCGGGACATTGCGGGTAGCAAACATTTGCGAAGCTGAGCATCTCGGAGGTAATTTATGTAAGAGTCTAAAAGACATGTTGTACAGCAAATTTATAGTTCTGCCAGAACCTTTTTTATAGTTCACCCAGAGTTGCTGACCGTATATATTACTGCAGAAAGTACGAAGAGTGTGTCTTTAGCTTCACTTGTACAGAAACGAAAGTTCCTTATGGTCATATTCGCTTTAGCACCAGGCTTCGAGATTGTTTTCTTATATCCGAGTCATCACTCAAGGAGCTGGCAATAGTTTGACCCAAATACTTAAACTCTTGTACTTCCTCAATTACTTCACCATTCATTTTAAACCTTATATCAGCTGGCTGATTACAGCTTTTAGGATGAATTTATATATATATATATATATATATATATATATATATATATATATATATATATATATATATATATATACTCTCTTCTCAGTCTATATATAGGTGAGCTCACTAAAAAGATATTTTGGATAATCTCTAGGAGCGCTCCATTTTTCAGTATTAAACCTACACTCATAAAACATATGCCATTTGAAAGCTCACATTTTTCTGAGTCTAAAAATGTAGTAATCCAACAGTATCAATAGCAAATAATAGTAACTAGATTAATTAATTGTTTTGGAGCGTGACGTCATTAACTACATTATAAAGGTTGGCTAAGTTTATAAATCTTCAGTCTGTGTTGTAAGATGGTATTTTTGGTAATTGTTACGCTAACCTAACCTAACATGAATATGTTATTACATTATCATTTGTATAATTTAGGTCTCGGAGGTACGGGGGCGGAGCCCCCCTAAAGATCACGCATCACAAATTGATCGTTATAGGGTTTTATATTTGAACCTAGTTACTTTTTATTTGCTATTGATACTTTTGGATTAATACATTTTTAAACTCAGAAAAATGTGAGCTTTCAAATGGTATATGTTTTATGAGTGTATGTTTAATATGGAAAAATGGAGCGCTCCTAGAGATTTACCGATATTTTTTATGTAAATAAAATAAAATAAAATGTATTGGAAAAAGGTGGTAAAGGAAAATATTTCTTAAATAAGTAATGGTCTGTGTAGCGTAACATACGATAACATTTTTTAGTGTATTGAATTTAGTTGTTCACCAAGTTCTTAATTTGTATAAAAAAAAAGTTTTGCAAGCAAAGTAGGAAAAATATTCAGCTTCACACACACACACACACACACACACACACACACAGATATATATATATATATATATATATATATATATATATATGTGTGTGTGTGTGGTACATATCTATAAAACAGCGTAGTCACGGGGGGATCAGGAGTTAACCGCCTTACCAATGACTCTCCCAAACAGACAACAAATATATCAATTTTATTCAGGCATTTCATTTAAAACTATAATAACATACATGTACAACTTTCTCCCCCTTGGTAAAATCCTGGCCACGCTAATATATATATATATTCAGTTTTCATGGAACACGCGTGATTTACGTCCATCAGTATTTCTCATGAGACGAATCCTTTCCGCCAAGCTTACTTGAAAATGAAAAGGTTTCATCTCTGGTTTCAGCGTTTGACAGCGCAATTTCATTGCCAGTGAAAGCAGTTGGTCTCTGAAGCGATCTTTTTTAAACGAATCCTCTTCATGGTGACGTGCTCCATGCCGTGAAATGAAGACCACGTAGCTACGAGTTGCTTCAGTATTTATAGACGTTGATGAGAACAACTTGAGTATTCCTCGACTGAACGTTACATTAATCATGGGATCCAAACGAATTCTGAATGAATAGTTTCCTCTCAAACACCAGAGAATGGTGAAGAAAGTCTCGTCATAGCAAATACATAATCACCGCCAAAGAATAAAAACGCTTATTTATTTATTTTTGGTGTTTTATTCGTGGTTTTATCCTTTTAATTATTGTATATATATATATATATATATATATATATATAGAAAGTGGGAGGGAAGTTCCTTCGCTCCTCAGATGATATAGACGTTCAGCTATCGTCTGATATAAGTACTACAACAAAGGGTGAAGGATGTTTTTCAAATACCGTCTTTAATAACGGTATTATGTATATATATATGTAGATCGTTCTAATCGTATAGTAACAATGTTTAACGCGTGAGCACTATCCAAAACTCTTTTCAAAACAACCAAATGGGTATTGATCGAACTCCATAAAAGAGTGAATATAAACTTTTAACCAAAAATAAAAACACATTGTAAACTTACCTTCTGCGGCGACGATGTTGATGAAGCATTTCCGCGAGAAACAATTTCATGGAGGAAATGTTTTAAATTGGGTAACATTTTTCTCTTTAGAGAAAATGAAACAACCGGCCAACGAAGTGGTTTTTTTTTTTCAGGGTTCCTTTATTTCTTTATAGATTTTTTTAATGGCTCGTGTGCCTACCTTTTTACGTAAATATTAAATGGCGTCACGATTTCATGCATACTCACTTCTCAAAACATTCTTCTTTCGAGGAAGAATTATATATATATATATATATATATATACTACCCTACCAATAATCGAACCGGGACCTTTTGAGTAGGAGTCACGAGCGCCACCACCACACTACGACGAGGTAAAAAGTTAATTGTAGTTAGTGTATTGGTAGCACTCGCGAATCCAATTCGACAGCTCTCCGATTCAAATCTTGATTGGGGTACTTTTGTACCGTATGAAAAAGTTACGCGTTTTCATATTTGTTATTCCACACGTATATATATATATATATATATATATATATATATATATATATATATATATTGTATATTTGTATTTCCATTTAAACCAAAGTCATATAGAAAGTTGGATAATTGGATAGTATATTTTTACGTGGCAACATTCTGCACTAATCCTTGCTCACTGAACGGGGATCGTAATTGTTGTTCTTTCAAAAAGTTTCTCTGTCGTGTGAATGTAAATGAGAATTTGTCGGTGATTTTACTCGCTAATTTTTTTACCTTACTTTTCTTATAGTATTTTACTACCACGCCATCGTCAAAAACTATATTTTTTCGTGCTTTTGTGGTTTTATCGGATAACGTTTGCATGAAGACGCAAACGTTAAAATTGAAATTCTTCTCACAGTAAAAATATGCCATTTTACGATTAAATTTAAGAGTATTTCATATGTTTTCGTCAATTTAAAATTCTGGTAAAATTTTAGATTTACGAGAATGAATTATTCTTTTTAGAGTTCAAAATAATGACCTAAACCTAACGTATCCTAGCCTAACGTAATGTAACCTAGCGTAACGTAACCTGACCTAACCTACCTAACCTAACCTAACTTAATACTGAATAACTTACCTGAGATGTAAATAACCTAAGGTGTAAAATTCAATGTCGTGATTCCGATATTTAGCCAAAATTATAATGGAGAACGTACTTTCAGATTCAAAATAAAAATATTAAATTCAACAAACACATTTGCTTTCGAAACTATTTATTTATATTCATTAATGTTCATAAATATTTCATATTACATTGCTGAATATGAATCAACATTTATGAAAAACAAATGGATTTGTTTAACTTAATATTTTATTTTTGAATTTGAAGGTGTATTTTAAATTGACAAAAACGTATGAAATTTTCAAGAATTCAATCGGAAAAAGATGCATTTGATCAAATACAGTATATAACTTTTGAGAATGGAATGTACAGTAGGTCAGATAGTCGCGTATGAAATCTGAAGTGGTTGATATTAGTATAAACCTATAAGGAGATAAAACCTAAAAAAGTTGATAGACCTGCCTAGTAAGCCGAAACTGTTTCGAACAAAGTTTCTTATCTTGAGGACTAGAAAGGGTTTCACCAGTAATAAACACTTCAAATCAAATGAGTTTAAGAATACATCTAAACTTATTTGTGGTTAAATTAGTACTGGATTAAGTGTTAAAGTTACTTTTAACTTAGTATTCCATCAATAAGTTAAAACATTCCTATGACTTATAAGAACGCCTGACAGTTTCTTAAATATTACAAATAGCAAACGGAAAAAATTCAAGTTACTCGATTTTTAAAAAAAATCAATTGAGGTAAAGTGTTTAATAGCGATTTTTAACTTTTTTTTTTTACAAATTTGATTATTGTAAAAGTACAATTTTTATTTAAAGTCATTACAGATAATAAACGATGGGAGCTTGTACAGCTCGAAAAGACCAAGATGATATATTTTCACTTTTCATTTCATCCTGCCATAGTTATACGAGCTACAGTTAGTTGGTCATTTATTTTATAATGTATGGGCAGGCAGTTTAAGGGAATTTTAGATGCGGAAGCTGGTTCGCAGTATATTATGTAAAATAAAGAAATAAGAGAAAGGTATTACATAATTCTTTCTCAGCCAAGTTACCTGTAGGAAATTAATGGAATGTTACCTCTTCCAAAATGACGTACGACACGGCAAATGTATGGTACAATTTGAGAAATTTCCCAACGTAGTACTTGCTGAACGTACTCTTAAAACGAAATAAAGGGTATGGTCAAAGTGGATGATCAAAAAAATCAAAACATGAACATCTACAGAGAGGTCTCTTCCCAATCCCGATCATTTCCATTTCAGTTTTCGTTCAAGAATGAGAAATACGAAACAGCATCTCAACGGAGGCAATTCTCAAACTGATCCATTCTCGATGCAAAAAAAACAAACACTTTTTTCCACGTGAAGGTCAAAATATGAAAAAAAACCCACTCTAATAGACAACGGTATCCACCCGAGGAGGATGCCAATGGGCATCGAAACTGTTGTCGAAATAAACTCTGTCTATTAGAGTGGGTTTCTATTTTCATATGATCCATTCTCATTGTAGGATTTCTTTTAAAGTTAAATTTTTTATAGAAAACATCATCTTTTGGGCATGTTATTGCGTTACAACACTCCCACTTTTTCTCACTTCCCAAAACGGGGAACTCTTCTCACAAATGTGGATTTCCCATTTTGGATCGCGAGTTGGAATGTGAATCGCGCGAAGTGGGAAATAATCTTTCTAATCTTTTTTGTATTAAGTTCATTAATAAGAATTGATCCATTTGTAGGAAACGTAAATTTACACAATTAAAATCATATGTTAGGACCTGCGTCCGTAGCTCGATGGGTAACACCGTTTTCCTCTAACTGAGGTCGGGGGTTTGAATCCGTTAATGCTGATAATAATAATAATAATAATAATTGTTAATAATAATAATAATAATAATAATAATAATAATTGTTAATAATAATAATAATTGTTAATAATAATAATAATAATAATTAATAATAATAATAATAATTTGTTAATAATAATAATAATAATAATAATAATAATTGTTAATAATAATAATAATAATAATAATAATAATAATAATAATAATTGTTAATAATAATAATAATAATAATAATAATAATAATTGTTAATAATAATAATAATAATAATAATAATAATAATAATTGTTAATAATAATAATAATAATAATTGGTAATAATAGCCTCTTCTACATTTAAAGGGATGATTTACAGCAATTAAAGCTATGATGTGAAGATATATATATCTCTCTCTCTCTCTCTCTCTCTCTCTCTCTCTCTCTCTCTCTCTGAAAAGCAAAGCTGGATCGTAATCTTTTTTTGAGGTACACTGTATGAAAATGAAGTCCTGTATGAATCAGCAGTCATTATTTTTTTTTAAATTTTTAACATGATTCAAAGTAATTTTTTTTTTTTTTTTTTTTTTTTGAGAAAACGTCTAAATTCACTTTTGAAATATTTTTTACAAAAATGTTTAACGAGTAAATTTAATGATGTGAAGGACTTTTTGATATATGAAATAAATAAATAAATAAATAAAATATATTTATTGTCTGTTTTAAATAAAATATATTTTTAATGAACACTTTCATTATTTTATTGGTAATTGGAGTGAAAGAGAGAGAGAGAGAGAGAGAGAGAGAAAGAGAGAGAGAGAGAGAGAGAGAGAGAGAGAGAGAGAGAGAAGAGAGAGTGTAAAACTGTAAAATTAAATAACTGTAGAAACAACAGTTCCATAAAAGTTGTTTACTGGAAATGAAAAGGTATTTCTCAATCGTGACATGTACAAGTTTTAACTGAAAAACTTACAATAAGAGAAAAAAAGATGGTGTAATCATGACCAAAGAAAATTAATAATATTTCTTTACTTTTACAAAAAGGAACGCAAGTACAAACAATTATGGAACTGTCAGACCTTTCAGGAAAGAAATAATACACAAATAGATTATTTAAAAGAGGTAAATGAAATATTGAGAACTCAATACGAATTATTAGTTTTTGGTGTTCGAAATGAAAATACTACAGGGTGTTCGGAAAGTCACTGTGCACTTTCCATTATATAAGTGCACAGTGACTTTCCGAACACCCTGTATATGACACCAACCTCTTTGAAGAGGAATTACTGGAAGGTAGTACGTATTACATTATAGGATTTTATGACTTTTATTTGGACAAATGTAGTTGCATTCAACGGCAGATCCTCACAAATAGACCACTACACTTATTAAAGGTGTATAAAAATAAAATCAGGATTTTTCTGTACTTGCTATGGAGTGACGACCTCTGAGTGCAGGGGAAATTATTCATCTCGAAGAAAACGAATATTGTTTCCATATAAAGGAGTAGGTAAATCTCGAGTAAATCTATATAGACCAATGTCACAAACATCTCATCATCAGACTATTCGAAAGAGTAGTTAGAAAAATTTCAAGAAGTACTGAAAGCACATTAAATGTTCAGTAGAATCACAGCAAGATCAGTCTATTACGAGTGAGAAAACATTAAAACAATGTCATTCCTATACTCGAAAGCGGTGCTAACTATGATGTAATGTACATAAATGTTTCAAAGGCATTTGACGAGTGTAATCACGGAATGATAGCGTATGCATAAAATGAAGCCCAACAGGGAAAATAGGTGAATTGACATAGAACTTTCTTAGAGAATGTCAGCAAGTTCCTACAGTCTAAAAAATATCATTACCGGTGATGAATATGCACCACAAGGAACAGTATTTACCCTGCTTATATTCACAATCAAGCTACCAGACATAAATAAATAATGGTACGATGCCATCCTTTGCTGACATTACAAAATCTGAAGACAAATTAAAACCCGAGTGATTTAACTTGCAAAAACAGACATAAATTTTAAATTTAGCACCAAAATGTCTAACTTCAAAGGTTTACGGGTGAAAAAGAGGAACTAAATCTTTGTCCCAAATGGAGAGTAAAAATCAGAGAAACTCAAATTTAGGAATAATAACGACCAATCGTTAGAAATAGGAGATACTAAAGATAATAAGATGGTAATAAACAAAGAAAAAAGAATGAATGCCCAGATATTAAGTATTAAGAGCAAGAACAACATGTAATGATTCTTCTGCTGAATAAAAGGGTGAAAAAAAAGAAAATAGTAGGAAAAAATACAGACCTCTTCAGCCAGAATCAATGGACTCAAGGAACTGATTGTAGGAAAGGTTGCATAAATTATTCTGTACTCTTTGGAAAGAAAAATAGAGATAGACCATAATTTACACATGGAAAATAATTGAAAAACTAGTCTCTATCTTAAAGTGAACCATAGAACTATCCAAATAAAATTGGAAAAAGGAAAAAGTCAGCATATGCAGCGTCTCTAAACTGAAATAGACAAAGAACATCCTCAACTCTGAAGGAGAATAAATATCTTTGTAGTTAGAGGGACAACACTCTATAACCAATTTTCAAAAGAAGTAAGGAATATTACTGGTGCGGATATTGGTACCTTCAAGAGGAAAGTATACACTTGGCTCAGAGCAATACCAGGTGAGCCAGGTGTACCTAGATATGTGAAATGGAGAATTCGAAAAGGCAACTTTCTCTCTTTTTCGCCACGCTAACTCTAGAGCAGCATATATATATATATATATATATATATATATATATATATATGCTGCAAACCCACAGGAAAAGAAAAACGATTCCAAGGCCTTTCGTGTATTCAAAGCTACACCTCGTCAGGGAATGAAGTTAAAAGGCGAGAAGCCCATATATATATACAACGTACAGGAAAAACAAAACAATTAGCACATACTTAACAAGGGTTAATGAGAGGCAAAAGAAATTTTAACATGATATCGTCAATTTTATAAGTCCCCGAGCTGTTATTGAATTGTTTTTAAAATGAATAAATGCACATTCTAGAATATTTCGTTCTATTATATCTCTGTTTTTAACAAGCGCTTTAGAACTATCCCACTTGATGCTATGGTTACATCTATACATATGGTTAAATAAAGCATTGGAAGTACTAGCTGTTCTACAAGCATATTTATGCTGTTTTACCCTAATATCTAACGTTTTACCGGTTTGGCCTATATTACTGAGTTACATTGTGTACATCCGATCGAATACACACAACCAACAACATTATCAGGGCTATTCTTTATTAGGCGTGATTTAACAGTATATTATACTTAAAGATTACATTAATGCCAATTGCTTTAAGTACAGTTGAAGGTATTGAAAATTAACATGGTAAGGTAGGCTAAGGATATTTTTACGCTGAAATTCCTTTACAATTACATTATTATAATACCTATCTTGGCTTTCTTAAGACAGTTTATCTAAAAAATGAAATAGGATAACATAATTTAGTACCAATATTCATGATATTGCATAACTCGGAATCTAAAAATTCAGGACTGACAACTCTCAATGCTCGAAGAAACATAGCAGAGAAAATAGAGGATTTAATCGAAGGATGATGGTCAGATAAAATGCACGTAAGAGTTATTATTAGTAGGAAATAATCCTTCGATTAAATCCTCTATTTTCTCTGCTATGTTTCTTCGAGCATTGAGAGTTGTCAGTCCTGAATTTTTAGATTCCGAGTTATGCAATATCATGAATATTGGTACTAAATTATGTTATCCTATTTCATTTTTAGATAACTGTCTTAAGAAAGCCAAGAATAGGTATTATAATAATGTAATTGTAAAGGAATTTCAGCGTAAAAATATCCTTAGCCTACCTTACCATGTTAATTTTCAATACCTTCCAACTGTACTTAAAGCAATTGGCATTATGTAATCTTTAAGTATAATAATACTGTTAAATCACGCCTAATAAAGAATAGCCCTGATAATGTTGTTGGTTGTGTGTATTCGATCGGATGTACACAATGTAACTCAGTATATATAGGCCAAACCGGTAAAACGTTAGATATTAGGGTAAAACAGCATAAATATGCTTGTAGAACAGCTAGTACTTCCAATGCTTTATTTAACCATATGTATAGATGTAACCATAGCATCAAGTGGGATAGTTCTAAAGCGCTTGTTAAAACAGAGATATAATAGAACGAAATATTCTAGAATGTGCATTTATTCATTTTAAAAACATTTCAATAACAGCTCGGGGACTTATAAAATTGACGATATCATGTTAAAATTTCTTTTGCCTCTCATTAACCCCTTGTTAAGTATGTGCTAATTGTTTTGTTTTCCTGTACGTTGTATATATATATGGGCTTCTCGCCTTTTAACTTCATTCCCTGACGAGGTTGTAGCTTTGATACACGAAAGGCCTTGGAATCGTTTTTTCTTTTTCCTTGTGGGTTTGCAGCATTCATTCATTTCACGTGTTTATTGTGAAATTCATCCCATATATATATATAATATATATATCCTGGTGGCGCAAAATAAACGCTTTCTATTAAAGCGTTGTCATCACACTTGTATTTATTTCAGAGCCTGAAATTCATGAAATGATAATATACATATCAGCAGTAAGTTTATTCCATAAAACTTTTATTAAGATATCCACAACTGGAAGTCGAGTTATGAAAGTTCCAAATAAGCGTTTTAAAAAATGAGGTTTCCAAGATGAAACGCGAGATATGAGCAGATGCTGTCTGTTTTCTGATTGAGTTAGGATTACGACGCGTATGCGCATCCGGTAACGGCTGTATGAGGCTGTGAGCGCTGTGAATTAAATCAGTGTCACTTGTTTTTTACTTTAACCGTTTTGATCAAGGTTTAACTTTTTTAAATCTGAGTTTCAAGGTAAACACTGGAATGTAACATCAGTGTAAGGTCTGTTAATTGTGCGATTTAGCATTTGGAAGGAATAGGTTCTCTTGCAACAAATAAAACTCGGATTGCTGGAACACATCAAAATCAAGAGAAAGTTGAGGAATTGATACTGTCACAAGAAGATCAACCAGGGATTCATTTGTCCTAGAGACTCATAACATGCAATTTAGTAGTTTCCAGAAGCTCAGTTCAAAAAATGACAAGGACAGCTGAAATGAAAAACTGTCCGCACTTACAAGCACCTCGCATTACCTGAGCCGTGAAACTGAGCCGTTTGACTAGATGCCGTACTACAGGGTGGCGCAAAAGTCAGGAACCACAGGCACATTTTAATAAATTGTGTTTTAATATGTGTTTTGTTCTTTTCGATTTGTTGTTGAACCTATGGCACAGAAATTGACAATAGATGAACGGGGGAGATAGTTTTAATGTGTGCAAGGCGTGGTATCACACACCGATCAGTTGCTACTGCTTTTAATGACAAACACCCTGAGAGGCCGCCAGTTGTTCAGGCATATG
The DNA here is from genome assembly GCA_023014485.1 of Bathynomus jamesi. Taxonomy (NCBI): domain Eukaryota; kingdom Metazoa; phylum Arthropoda; class Malacostraca; order Isopoda; family Cirolanidae; genus Bathynomus; species Bathynomus jamesi. Next base: position 294,006 of record JAJOZX010003993.1, read on the forward strand.
TTGGAAAACTGCTCACTCGCTTCAAAGAAACGGGAAGTGTTCATGATCGGCCGCGTAGTAGCCGGCCAAAAGGTTTAACCGATGCAGCAATATCACTAACGGTACTCAATCACCTCGAAAACAGCCCACGTAAGTCCTTAAGAAAGTTATCTCAGGAAACGGGTGTCTCTAGAAGATCCATTCAACGAATTCTTACAACAAATCGCTTCCACCCCTACAAAGTTCAACTCGTTCATGAACTGCACGGTGATGACACAGACCGTCGTGTAGAGTTCTGCCAGTGGTTTCTACAATATCGACAGCTTCAACGAAGGATCATGTTCAGCGACGAAGCGATATTTCACCTCAGCGGTCGTGTCAATAGACATAATGCACGCTAATGGGCCAATGAGAACCTCCACTGGATGGAGGAAGGACATGTGCAATTCGATCCACGAATTATGGTGTGGGCTGCTCTCTGGGGGGATCGGTTAATTGGTCCGTACTTTTTCGACGGCAATGTAACAGGTGAAACATATCTGCATATGCTGCAAACATTTCTAATGCACATACTGGACGATATTCCATTGGCAGAACGGGAGGAGATGTGGTTTCAGCAGGATGGTGCACTACACATTTCGCAACCATCGTCCGGAGCTCTTTAGATGAAACATTCCCAAGCAAGTGGATCGGACGGCGAGGGCCCGTCAAATGTCCACTAGGTCTCCAGACCTCACGCCTCTTGACTTTTTCTTGTGGGGCCATCTCAAGTCGGTAGTCTATGCTGATCGACCCAGAACCATACGTTCTCTAAAGGATAAAATCACATCTGAGTGTGCCAAAATCAGTACCAATGTGTTAAGGAATGTTCAAACATCATGCATTCAATGCGTCAGAAAGTGTCTCCAAGTGGAAGGCCACCAATTCGAACATTTATTATAATTTAATAAAATGTGCCTATGGTTCCTAACTTTTGCGCCACCTTGTATATCGTAAATTTTCTTACGATAACATAAAAAAGAAGTACCTACAAAACGAAAAAACTTTACTTTACAAGTTCCAGCAAATCGTCAAAAACAAATTAGTTTATTCCACACATTCCAAAAATAAAGTTAATCCACAACACGTTTATTATGAAGGATCGCGATTTTCTTAAAATTTATGGTTTCAAGTTGTATTTTCTTGAAAGGGAAAATAAAATTATTTCCCATCAACACTCACGATATAAAAATAAATTCGAACACGTATGTACAACATTTAAATCATCTCACAGAATGTGAATGAGTATATCCCATTGGTAATTTCATTTTCGTTAAGGACACCACCTTTTTACACCGTGCAACTGTAACTCAGCAGTACCACTCTAAAAATGTTGCTCAGTTCATCAAAGACCTCAACCCTTTAGACTATTTTGTGTACATGAAAAATATTATGCAGATCTTCAGGCATCGTTTTCAATGGAAACGAAGTTTTCCCCTTCAGCTCTATACTCATCTGATATTTGCTGCCAACATTCTTCGATGCATGGTTGGAGCTCTTTGAACGTGTTCAACAGTGCCTGAAGATCTGCATAACATATTTTATTTTTTGTGATTAGACAAAATGAAGGTCACATCAACACCTTTTCCATTAAAATGTAAATACAGTCGATACTATTACATACAATACAATGTGGACCTACCTAAACCTAATGCGCATGCGCGTCGTAGTTCCAAATTCCTCTATCAGAAGACAGACTGCCTTATTTTTCGTTTTGGCAAAGCTTAATTTTTAAATAAGTTTTTAAATTTTATAACCTGACTTTCATTTGTGATATCTTAATAAATTTTTTATGGCGAAAATATTGATTTGTTTATTAATATTTTAAGTGGAATAACAGCATTTATATATATTATATATATATATATATATATATACAGGGTGGCGCAAAAGTCGCGCATCATAGGAATTTTCAGTGTTGACTATGATATATTATTTTTTTTCTTTTAGGTAGGGGATGGCTGCGAAATTAACAATAGATGAGAGGGTGAGCTTGATTTTAATGCATGGAATACCAGGTACTACAAATCGATGAATCGGTACAGAATTTAAATTCACCCTCTCATCTATTGTTAATTTCGCAGCCATCCCCTACCTAAAAGGAAAAAAATAATATAGTATAGTCAACACTGAAAATTCCTATAATACGCGACTTTAACGCCACTCTGTATATATATATATATATATATATATATATATATATATAGAGAGAGAGAGAGAGAGAGAGAGAGAGAGAGAGAGAGAGAGAGATTCAGAGTGCTCGATAATTGGGAAGAAAGTTTTGCAATATACATTAAAATTATTACACTGCTCAGTATGATGGGCCTATAACTTCACTAATAAGATTACAAGGTGAGAGGGTATAACAATGCAGACAACATCAAATAGCCCAAGTTAAGCTAAAAAAAAATTGAGGGCTTGGTCTTTCAACCCCTGGGCTGCAGCAGCTCCACGCTCCTGTGGTGAATTTGTAATAAAAATATTAGAATAATATTAAAAAACTAAAGTATCAATTTCAATTCCTTGAAGGTTTGACTCCATTTTTTAATATTAGTCCGTTTAGTCCCAGTAATAGTCCTATTCACCCTTATAAGTGCGAGTGAACTGAGTCTGTACATAATCGTTTTGTTTTGTGAATCACATCCAAAATATTATAGGGAAACCGAAGTGCTGCTAAGGTTAACTGGAAAGAGATTAAATCTAAAAGGAAGGCCGACTTTTAGGCACTCAATCGTGAGTAAAACAAAATTAAAGGTACAAAAGTTTGCGAAAAAAACAGACTGAATAAATAGTGAATTGCGAGGAGTAATTTGATGTACGCTTAACTTCAGTTTGTTGAACATATAAATTTGATGATTTTGTTAGAGAAACTTTTAAACAAAAGCTTGTTTGATAAGTTACTTCTCCGAGTACAGTTGCGAAAAAAAATGCCCCGAAAAAACAGAATTTGGATCACCTGAAGATCAGGGCCCCCACGTATTCTTGTTTTTTGCCTTACAGTACCAAATAATTCAAAGCTGGGCACTTGCGTTTTTTTTGCGGTACTGCGGTACTGCGGTACTACCGCACTACCAAACCGGTACCGCATAACGCAGTACCGCAAAGGATCGCTGAAAGTACAGCAGTACCGCTACCGCATTTTTTGCGGTACTGCGTTATGCGGTACCGGTTTGGTAGTGCGGTAGTACCGCAGTACCGCAGTACCGCAAAAAAACCCGCAAGTGCCCAGCTTTGCGCAAATATAATAATAAATTAAATTGAATGCCCAGTTAGGTCAACTGTACGCCCTTGACGATTGGTTAGGTTAAGTCGTGATATTTTCGTTAGTTTTAACGAAGATATTTGGTAATTGAAGCTGGGGGGCCCTGATCTTCAGGTAATCCCAGAATTTTAACAAGCTCCCTTCCCCTCTTCCGCTCCCCTCCCAAAATTACGAATTAGTAATTTTTTGTTTTTTGATGTTTTTTTTATTCTTTTCTGCGAAAATAAAATTTATTAAAAACAAAACAGATGCGGAATGCCCAAATAAACGTTGCTAACACTAAGAACTATTTTAACACGGAAGCAATGTTAATCTAAAGAAGAAAAATAAAGGCTTTAAAAAAGACGTATCCCCGTGACTTTTTAACATATATTTAATTTTTTAAAAAAATGTAAGAGAATTCTTTGTTTAACGTATGCTTACGTTCGAATTCTTTGTTTAACGTATGCTTACGTTCGAATTCTTTGTTTAACGTATGCTTACGTTCGAATTCTTTGTTTAACGTATGCTTACGTTCGAATTCTTTGTTTAACGTATGCTTACGTTCGAATTCTTTGTTTAACGTATGCTTACGTTCGAATTCTTTGTTTAACGTATGCTTACGTTCGAATTCTTTGTTTAACGTATGCTTACGTTCGAATTCTTTGTTTAACGTATGCTTACGTTCGAATCCTTTTCAAAGCATTCTTTAAACATACTTCTTTTAAAAGTATTTTTCCGTTACATTTAAAGGTGGAAGAAATACTTTTACATCGTTTCCGAAGCTAAGATCTTAAAATGCAGCTTCTTCAGTGATGCATTTTTTTTTTTTTAGTTCTTTAAAAATGTATTTTTTTCTTTTTGAAGTAATTACTAAAAAGCTTCGGAAGCTTTTGCAAAAACTTTTTCGCATCGGTATATGAAATTGAATCTATAAAATCTATAAAAAATGGTTTGCAAAACTGATTTCTTTGGATCACCTGAAGATCAGGGCCCCCCGTGTATTCTTGTTTTTTGTTTTACAGTACTAAATATAATAAATTAAATTGAATGCCCAGTTAGGTCAACTGTACGTCCTTGACGATTGGTTAGGTTAAGTCGTGATATTTTTGTTAGTTTTAACGAAGATATCATTTGGTAATTGAGGCTGGGGGCCCTGATCTTCAAGTGATCCATTTCTTTAGAATACCTGTAGATTTTGTAGTTTTTAAGACTTATTATCTAAATGAGAGAACAAGTTTTAAATCCGATAAACGCTCTTTTAAACCATTTTGTAAATTAATTTTAAATATATTAATTAAATATACCGCAAATAAATAAATAAATAAATAAATAAATTTCATTAATTCTTTATTCAGTTATCATTCATTTATTTAATATTCATCAGGAGTTGATCCTCTGAAGGTAATTAGTGAGATTAAACTTTTCAATCTGAGAATGAAAGGGATCTTCAAACGAAACCTGCCCTCGGAAACTTTAAAATAAAGAGAGAATTTGAATGTACTGAAAAGCCTCTTTCGTAATTCTGAAATTATTATATTTCCCATGACTTATTTCCAAGAAAAGTTACTTCTCCACTTTTAATAAAAGAATTTGGTGCTTTCCTGTTAACGGGAATACCCAACCGCCCGCCATCATCTGGACTCGTATCTTGCGGAATTCATGTGGCGACAACGTACCAAAAGCAGCGACGTTTTTTCTGCGATTTTAGATGACATTAAGACATTTTGGGCCCCTACTAACTGATTATCGCTTACATATTAACTAATTTCATTTAAATGATTAATAAATTCGATACTTATGTATTATTGGGACTACCAAACTGTTTTTGATGTATTTTTGTTCTCGTCATTTTCGTTTAAACTAACGAAAATATCACAACTTAACCTAACCAATTATCAAAGGCGTACAGTTGACCTAACCGGGCATTCAATTAACCTAACTGGGCATTCAGTTGACCTAATCGGGCATTTTCCGTTATATTAACCTGTTAGGTTAATTCAATGCCCGGTTAGGTCAACTGTACGCCCTTGATGATTGGTTAGTTTAAACGAAAATGACGAGAGCAAAAATACATAACAAACAGTTTGGTGGCGGGCGGTATTCCCGTTAACAGGAAAGCACCAATAATTTGTTTTTCTTATATATATATATATATATATATATATATATATATATGGGAGTGAACTCAGAATGGTTCCCTGAGGTTTTTATGATACACACAGACCGTGCATGGAAAAAGGAACTCTTCTGGGAAAATTAAATCCACTGTAGTCCGAATAAGTAATGGTAAATGACAAACACTATAGTTTTTTCTTTTTCATGAAAAAGAAAAAAACCATAATGTTTGTCATTTACCATTACTTATTCGGACTACAGTGGATTTAATTTCCCAGAAGAATTCCTTGTTCCATGGACGGTCTGTGTGTATCATATATATATATATATATATATATATATATATATTTTTTCGGATAGTTTTTTAATCTGAAAGGATATATAATTATTGGTTGTGAAATATATATATATATATATATATATATATATATATATATATTGCAGGAAGGAGGGGCCAAAGGCAAATGCCACAAAAACGCCCCTCGCCGATAAAGGGAGAAGAGAGTCAAAATCAAAGTCCAAGGTGTTCGAGATGCCTGGAAAACTGTGCGTTTGAAAGATTGGAGGTCATAAACAAGGGGAAAGATGAATTGAGGAAGATTGTTCCAGAGTTCACCGGTTGAGTAGATGAAAGAATGAAAATACCGATCAACCCTTGCGTTAGAGACATAGACAGAAAAGAAATGAGAATGTGTCGAAAGTCGGGTGCTGCGTGCTCTCCTTAAAGGAGGAGGCATGCAGTCAGAGAGTTCAGAAGAGCAGTGTCCGTTATAATACCGATAGTTAAAAGAGAATGAGTCAACATTGTGGCGAAGAGAGAGAGATTGAAAACAATTATAAAGAGGTGGGGAATTGATGAGACGAAAGGCTTTTGATTTTACCCGGTCAAGTAGAGAATTTGTGGGTTGAGCCACCCAACACATGAGAAGCATACTCCATACAGGGGCGAACAAGACCTCTGTACAGAGACAGCAACTGAGTAAGAGTGAAGAAACTGCGGAGCCAGTACAGCACACCTAACCTCTTAGAAGCTGTTTTGGAAAGAGAGTACGGTATATGTGATCTTTCCAGGAAAGATCACGAGTAAAGGAAACACCAAGAATGTTAAGAGAAGACGAAGGATTGAGTTGTGCATTGTTGAAGGTAAGGAGATAGTCGTGTGGAAGATCGTGACGAGTAGACAGATGAAGGAAAAGAGTGGATGACAGGACAGAGTCCTGAGGAACACTAGTATTTAAAAGCTTTTGGAGAAGAACAGTGACCATCTACAACCACAGCTATAGATCGGCCAAAAAAGAAATTAGAGATGAAGGCACAGATAGAAGTATAGAAACCGAAGGAGGGCAGTTTGAAAATTAAAGATTTGTGCCAGATTCTATCAAAAGCTTTTGATAGTCTAACGCAATAGCAAAGGTTTCATCAAATCAAAGTAAAATTTCTTCTATTAAAACTGCAAAAGTAACTTTTCGCCTTGACAATGCAGTCGTCATCATTTCAATAAAAAGAAAACTGACAAAAACCGAGGAACGAAGGAAAGTTGAAACCCCTTAAAATCAGTAAATGTCTTTTGTATTATTTAATCTGGTGAAACCTTCAATGTCAAGGCTAAAAAGTTCCTTTTACAGGTTTTAATAAAAAGATTCTGCTTTTATATATATATATATATATATATATATATATATATATATATATATATATATATATATATATATATATATATATATATATATATATGAGGAGTCCCGCGTCTTAAGGTACCTAAGCGCCAAAATTAAAATTCGCCAGAAATCGCCTCCAAAGTTCAGCAATGTTCTCGCAATAGTATCTCTGTTATTAATTGAGCTAGAACGTTCATTTTTGGCTAAATTAGAGTTCTAAGTATGCTAATGAAGATGTTGATGAGTTTTTGGAATAGTTTTTATATTTTATGTTTTATATATTATTTTTTTAATTTTTTTTTTCTTATTATGCCAACTAAACTTTGGGTGAACTTTTGGCTGGCGATAGAGGTGAAAAAAGTAGTTCGCTTCATAAGGTTTTCAACCACACTTCTAGTGTCGTAAGGTCATTATAACCCAAACCACGCGATAGAGGAAGGGTGAAAATAGTGATAGCCATCAAAAACACGTTTTCGCCTGTGGTGGCGTTTAGGTACCGTAAGACGCGCGACCCCTCATATATATATACTGTACATATATATATATATATATATATATATATATATATATATATGGGATGTACCATGTACCGAATACTTTAACATTCACCGAATACCGAATTCCAAATATTCGGTGCAAAACTTTTAAAAACCCTAAAGAAGTCTTTATAATACAGTGTTGAAGACGTAGGGGCCTATTTGCAGTTGTTGCATACGCCTTGGATCAACATACCAACATACCAAGCCTCAATAATCATCATGAACTCTTATTCAATGTGTTGTAAAGCTTCTTAGCTCCATGTGAAAAATTAACGAATTACTTTTTCTCTGATTCTTCTTGTTTTTTCATGGTGTCTCCAGGTGTAACACGTCTCCTGGTATTTTTGCGTAACATAAATGATGATGCAGGTATTCATACTAAGAAAGACGATTTAATAAAAACTTTACAGAATCGCTTCAAGCAGTGGAAGACTCATTTCAAATTTGCTTGCATTACAGTGCCTGAGTTTGTAAAAAAATGAGATAATCACTATGTATGCATCAACTAATGCTAGTCCTACACGTAATATAACGCATGGCGATGAAGCAACTGCTTTTGTTTCACGAGAAGATCAAGAACCTTCGAAAAAGAAGCCGAGCTACTTCGATGGGGTTGGTACATCTTCACAATGAGATGTACCTCCACCTATCAAAAATACCCAGTAAAGTTGTCAAAAAGTATTAGACATCTATTCAAATGAGCTACGAGTCAGTCACGATAAGAACCTCTTGATTGGTGGCGCCATAAGGCGAAAGATTCCCGAAACTATTAGTACTTGCGGGAAAATATCTCATCACGCCACTCATAAGCGTACGAAGTAGGCTTGCACCGATAAGCAAATTAGCCGATTACTGATTACCGATTAATCGGCCGATAATTCTTTTATATACTGTATAAGTGTACAGCACTATATGGTTACTGAATTACGCCGCTTATACCTATTATACTGGTAAATAGGAGCACACAATATAAAACGTAGGCATAATATCTAATATTTTTTATCTATATTAATCTAATATTTTTAGAACTATTTACATATTCTAATTCTTTAATTTCTTTTACAGATTAAATTAAGCATTTTAATGAAAGTTGCCAAGAAATTTTATATTTTTGTGTTACAAATTTAAATAACATAAAGCCCTTATGACTCCAAGCATTGCATGGAAATACTTTAAAGTAGATAAAAATAACAAAATTATTTGCAAATACACCCTATGCAATGTTTCCATCTCAAATTTTGTTTATCGTTAGAGAGTAGGTTAAGGCCACTTTTTGTTTTGCAACAGGAAAGCTTAAATGGATTCTTTGTTCAGTAAGGTACAATAATTTTTTTGTTTTAATAAATGGAGTGATAATGGAGTAAATTAATTCAATAATACTCTGCCTATTATTCTCCAAACATGCAAATTGGTAGAAAATATTTAATAAAAAACAAGCAAAATATTAAAGTTCATTCCATGTCTAGGATAACTGAAATTCTTAAACCAGGGATGCAATTTCTGTAATGTAATAAACAAAGGTGACCGAGTATGAAAACCGATTAATCGGCAAAAAGAAGCCGATGACCGATTAATCGGCAAATGGCCGATATGGCCGATTACCGATTGTCAACCGATTAATCGGTGCAACCCTAGTACGAAGTGAACGGCTGTTCAGTTCTGGGAAAAATGTAATTCTGACTGTAATAGTTTAGCTCCTGAGGCTGCTGAACGACTAATTTTTCTACATGATAATCTATTTGCTTTGAATTTCAATTATTAGATTTTGCTTTTGCAGTAATTGCTCTTATTATTACTGCCTGTTCAATTTTAGAAGGTTATTACTTATTAGTATCACTATACCAAATTGGATTTGTTTGTAATTATTCTTTGAAATAAAAAAAAATACATTTTAAGTTCCATTTCCTAAATCACGTTATTTACCCTAGTAGTTATCAATATTCAGTATTCGGTTAAAAATATATACAAACTATTCGCCGAATACCTCGTACCTTATTTTTACCGAATACTCGGTACATCCCTAATATATATATATATATACTATATATATATATATATGTATATATATATATGATACACACAGACCGTACATGGAACAAGGAACTCTTCTGGGAAAATTAAATCCACTATAGTCCGAATAAGTAATGGTAAATGAAAAACACTGTAGTTTTTTCTTTTTCATGATGTTAGCCCGACGTGGGCAACGGGGTAACTCGCAAAGAGGCCCTAAAAATATAGCTTCCTTCACCAGCTATCTGCAAAGCAGATAGGATCCAGCTTTGGGACAGGATCTAGGGGTTACAGCTACACCTAGCCTACTATATCCAAACCTCAATACAAGCAAAAGACTCGTTGCATTGCTTATATTGAGGTTCTGGATATAGTAGGCTAGCTGTAGCTGTAACCCCTAGATCCTGTCCCAAAGCTGGATCCTATCTGCTTTGCAGATAGCTGGTGAGGGAAGCTATATTTTTGAGCCTTCTTTGCGAGTGACCCGTTGCCCACGTCGGGCTAACATCATGAAAATGAAAAACCTATAGTGTTGTGTCATTTACCATTACTCATTCGGGACTATAGTGGATTTAATTTTCTCAGAAGAGTTTCTTGTTCCATGCACGGTCTGTGTGTATCATGAAAGAACTCAGGGGACCATTCTGAGTTCAATCCCATATATATATATATCTATAATAATATATATATATATTAGAGTGTTTATAGTGGGAATTAACACCTAACGCGCGTGCAAAAGACTATGAACAGGAGTAGAGTACGTTCAATATGAACTCTCGTTAACGTTAACTGATCCTCTACAGACTTGGTAATAATGCTGCTAGCTACTCGTACTCTGAATGGGTGTTTGGGTGGGAGAATGGTCTGTAAAACGAAAGAAAAATTTTCTAAAACTTAATCTGTCGATAATCTGATTCCTTCCCATTCACGCCATTTTCTCTTGTCATTCTTGATTCAAATGAGAGAACACTAAATTTGGGGTAAACTTCCTCGATCGTTTGAGATAACCTTAAATGAAAAGAATCGAACTATGTATGGTATCCTAAACAAACCTGATAAAATTTTACTAAACTTAACATATGTTTAACCCTAAACTTAACATATGTTTAACCTAAATAATCTAACTCAGGACCAAAGTGAGAGAGCCTTGGATGAGACTTGGAATGGCGTGAAGAGAGAGAGAGAGAGAGAGAGAGAGAGAGAGAGAGAGAGAGAGAGAGAGAGAGAGAGAGAGAGAGAGAGAGAGAGAAAACGATTTGAGAAAAGCCTCTTTTAGATTATCATTTTCAGATTTCTCACTCCTACACGAAGAATGAAATAGAATGAACAAATCAGGGAAGCTGCGGACAATCTGCGGACAATCTGCGAATCCTCCGTGTTGATTAATATATATATAGTACAAAATACCTCCATTGTCGAGAGATTTGCTGGGATGGGGGGATGAAATTTTGAATGGAAATTGGAATAATCCGACAAATACTGACACTTTCCCCAACATACAAATATATTAAAAGAGATTCACAAATTTATTTCTATTTTTGTTTTCATTTTCTTATGACTTAATTTCTACATACAAATTCATAGAAAAGTTCTGGACAAACGATAACATCAGGTCAATAATTTCAATTTAAATCAATTTCCATAAATTTTATTATCCGCAATTTATATATTTGCTATAGTTTGATTTCTTCTCTATATCTGCGTAATAGAATCATTTTCGTTCCCCGACAGATGATCGAATAAGCGGGAAGCATATACAGGGTGTCCCGTAAGTCTGGACCCATAGGGAAAAATAATAAAATTACAAAATAGTCCAAAAATTTATTACATAATCTGTTCAAAGTGTCCGCCGTTGTGTCGCACACATAGTTGAAGACGCAATCTCCACTGCGACAGCACTTTCTGAATCACAGTCGCAGAAATTTCTTGACACGCCTCCACAATGCGTGCTTTAAGGTGGAAAATGTTCTGAAGTTTGACCTCGTACACTTTGGCTTTCAAGTGGCCCCACAAATAAAACTCCAGCGGAGTAAGATCATAATAAAAAAATAATAAAAATAATAATAAAAATAATAAAAAATATATTATAATAAATTTTTGGACTATTTTGTAATTTTATTATTTTTCCCTATGGGTCCAGACTTACGGGACACCCTGTAGAGTATACGCCTGGTTCAGCCGACGAGATGCGATCATCCACTCCCCGTTGTTTAGAGACGGCAACTTTATCTAACCAATCGCCATGACACGACAATATATATATATATATATATATATATTTTTTTTCACACCTTACGTCGTTGACATTTGAAGGCGAATAATGTTACATTTTAAGAATGTGTAAATCGAATTTATTGGAATTTAAATCGTTTTTCATTTAAAAATAAATGTGTTTTAAGATAATTTCTTACGCGGATGAGAATATTTGTTACATTACCCAAACTACGCAACCATGCTGTTAGCCATTTGACAGTAGGTGCTAATGGTTAATTTGACCAGATAATGATGCATTAGTTACATATGTTCCTTACCGGAAAAGTAGTCATGGTTATTATAACCATCGCGTGGTTTGAATTAACTAAATTAATTCATTGGCAAATATTGAACCACGTATTTGCTCGTTGTACCAAAGTTATTTATTCGTAAATGGTCAGCAGAGTAAATTCTACGCGAATGTTTAAATGGTATTACTTTAATTTTTCGTCTAAAACGACAGAGAATGAAGAATTAATTTATTTTTAACGGAATTGGGCAACAAAATGACAAGAACATTAAATCACCATTTGACTGGAATGACATATAATCATCAACACTCAGAAAAGTTATAAAGTTCGTTCCCTCGATTGTTTTCTGGGTGAGTGTCACCCGTTTTCTGGATACGTGTCACCCACGAATAACGAGGAGGAGTGAAAGAAAGAATGATAAGGTCACCGTTTGGACTTAATTTGAAATACAGCAACCAATAATCGACAACGTAGATTACACACTCAATGGTGGTGCAGAAAACCATTCGCATTTAAGAATATTTTGTTCTTATCTAATTAAAACGAACTCTCTCGTCCTGTAGCTGAATTTACAACAGGAAAAAAGGAAATATATATATATATATATATATATATATATATATATATATATTTGTGTGTGGGTGTGGGTGTGTTTGTGTGAGTGATTTTTCTCTATATCAAACGCTATAAAGTTAAAGATTTACCAATCCCCGTTCCAATATATTATATAGTGCATACAAAAGTGTATTTTATGGACTAATAGTTCATATTTTTAAGAATATAGTCACTAATTATTTTCGACTCGAAACAGTTCATTTCCAATTTATTTCCTATAAATTTCAATAAAAATATTGCATATCAAAGTAAGTGATAATTATTGAAACATGTTCGTACGTAAAAACACGTGTTACTTTCAAAGCCACCAAATTCACGCCGAATAACCCGAATTAGCACTGCCTTTGTCGGATGGCCGCGGGAAACTGATCCAGGTTCGTGCATACGGAGGGGACCTACAGGGGATAAAGAGAGAGAGAGAGAGAGAGAGAGAGAGAGAGAGAGAGAAGTAAGGGAGGGGTAGATGAAGGTATTTCGCTTCCGGAAGTACGAAGCGTACAAAGTGTACCAATCGTAAAATCTTAATTCATGAATAAATTCAATTTAGGGACACTGAACACTTCTTCTTTGCTGTTTTTCCAATATTGTTCGAATGATTACAAAGATTAGGAACCCGTTTTCAATTATATTCCTCGTGTAAATTACATTTTGTCTCTTTCTTTCTAAGGAGTATAGAGTAAATTTTATTTACCTAATCTTTCCAAGTAATCAGTTCTTTGAGTTCATTGATACCCGCAGTAAAATTTCTTTGAATTACTTTTAACTGATCAATTGTTTCGTTTTTATTCGGGGACATTAAGAATGATCAATAGTCTATTTTTTGGTATGATCCGAATGAAAGTACAAAGGAATCATTACTATATATTCTTGACCGTTCTTTTAAAGGTTCTTGCGTCTTTATTATATATTCTTGACCTTTCTTTTAAAGGTTCGTGCGTCTTTGTTATATATTCTTGATCCTTCTTTTAAAGGTACTTGTGTCTGTCTAGTTATTCTTTTCGTTTGGTTTGTTGCTATTTTTTTTTTTTGTGTTTCCAACTTTGTATCGTTGGTCATCATTACTTCTAAATCCTTTGCATCTGAGTTCTCTGAATTTTTTTCTTTAATTGCTTGTAAAGACTGATTTAATTGCGATAAATGAATCGTGGCTTAGCACTGAAACACGTGACTTTGTAGGGGAGTATCAAATTAGAGGTTACAGACTTTTTGTTAAAAACAGAATAGGTAGGCGAGGAGGCGGCGTTATGTTGTATATCAAAGATAATATTGCGAACGTTATAGAAGTAAAGCACACAATTCCAGAACCAATAGATTCGACTAAAGCAGAACTTAAATTGAACGATTTCAAACTTGTTGCTGCGGTTACATATAGGCTAAGGTAGGTTGATTTTCCGCATTTTTTTAGATATCGACTTTGGACTAATCGAGATAGTCAGGGCTTAATATGATAATAACTGACAAAATATTTCAGATCCCTAGCTTTAACCGTTTTTTGAGGAAACCATTTTAAAAATCGTCAAAAAATCGTACCGAAAAATATCGCATTTTCGGCCGAAAAAAACATGCTATTTTCATAAAAAAATCCTGAAAAAAGTTACAATTTTATTGGAAAAAAAGTAAAAAAAACATGTACAGAGTCAAACAGACACACTTAGATCCCAAGATCATCATAATTTTCACTGTAAGAGCCCTTAGAAGCAAAGGAAGGCCTCATCTGGCGGCTTAGGGCTTTGGCCAGAATGTGTTTGTGCCTTGGTTCGAGTCCATAAACAGTATGGGAAGCTTCAGATGTCAGCTTCACGGCCCTTTCAACACTCTGAGAATGTGAAGGCAGATCAGGCAGCTCCAGCTTGGTGCCATTCAGCAATGCTTCTTGAAGCTCCTGGTCAGAAAAGTCTTCTGTGAGAGCAGGTTCACAGATGCCACTGAGAAAGGTTGATTAGTTCTGACCAGTGGGTAGCTTCAATGTTGATGGCTGTGATCTTCTTCAGCCTCTTCTTGGCTGGCTTCCCACTTCTGAAAGAATAATAATTAATTTATTTTTTATTCCAGTTTAAGATTTAATCCCTATTAGTCTCAGAATTGCTGATTTAAATTAAACTTAAAAAAAAACCCGAGTTCTATAAATCCCCATAATCGAATTTTTTTTCAGAAAGGAGGTAAGATTATTTCCATTATCAGAGGGGAAGGGGGGAATTGGGATAAGAAAATGTGAAAAAAAATTCGATTATGGGGATTTCTAGAACTCGGGCCTTTTTTTTATTAAATAAATCCCCATAATCAAATTTTTTTTTCACATTTTTAAAAATTAATAAATGCTTATCTGATGGACAGAATTTTCTTGAGAGCAGCTTCTCTCACTTCCAAGTCATCAGACTTCATCATGGAGTACAGCACATTCTCGGGCAGCAAGGCAAAAGCATTGTACTTCAGGTTCTTGAAAGCAACACCCTGGATTTCCTCAAACTGCTGCTTGATCCTCTGGATCATGTTGAAGATGTACAGCTGCTGATTGTGGAACTTGATGTCCCTTTTGATCTCAAACCAACTGACTGCATACACTTCCACAATGAACTTGATGGCCCGGTGAAGCTTATCCTGTAGTTCTGGAGGGTAAGCACCTCTGGTCCACAGACACATCAATCTAATTGCCAAAGTCAACCATCTTGCATGGTTTAATGGTCCAATTTTCCAGGCAGCAAATCTTGGGTTGACTTTGCCCCTGGAAATTCCAAGCACATACTCCAAAAGAAGCCTCTGGTCGCTATTGAGATCATTCAGTGTCTCGTCAGCAAATTCCATGTCATCCAGGGGGCCACTGAGTTTGGTGAATTCCAGCTCAATTTTATTTTCCAGAGCTGTTACAAGGCCTCCCTCCCAGCCAGTGTTTGTATTTGTGTTGTCAAAGAGGACAGCTTTCAGGGTATGAACACTGTTAGACTCCTCCAAGACACTAGCAACTTCTTCACCAAGAAGAACTCCAGTCGCACCTTTAATTGGGATGACTCTGTGAGTAAGATATGTTCCACTTTCAGTTCCCGGCTCCTTTGTGAAAGTCAAATGGTGCTCTTGTCCCGTTCCTTTCTTCAGCTTAGTTTCCCCATTTTCATCCTTAACTTCTCTGTACAGCAAAGTGTCCTTGTCAACTTTCCCATCAACCCCAATACAGACTAACTTTTCCAGACCCTCGTTGTGCTTTTCATCACTTTTAACTTTCATTCTAGCTTTTTCCCTGTCCATTTTCGATTTATCAACTATTATCTGTTTCACATCAAGGCCAGGCTTAAGCAGGTCCATAGCTTGTAAGTCCAGGAGGAAGGCATTAGCAAGACTTGCCCCAAGATTGGAAGAAACATCACCCCTGATCAGTTCCATGGCATATCTGGGGGTTTTCAAAAAGCTGTAATCTACACTTGGGTGCCTCCTTGGCTTGCACTCTTCAGCTTCACCACCAGATGGCTGAAATGAAAATAAAAAATAAATTACTAAAACGAAAATGGGGGAAAATAGGAGAAAAAGTAGTGAAAAATATGGGTAAAAATCGACGAAAATGGGCGGAAATAAGAATAAATTACTTAAACGAAAATGGGGGGAAAAAGTGGGAAAATAGGGTGGAAAATGGGTAAAAATTCAGGTAAAAGTCGGCGAAAATGGGCGAAAAAAAGAATAAATTACTAAAGCGAAAATGGGGGAAAAAAGGGGGAAATAGGGACAAAAAGTAGGGATAAATTTGGGTAAAAATGGGATAAGATATAAGAAAAAAAATATATTACCTCTCCTGATTCTCCTGAGCTGGATTCAAAAGAAATATCTTGTGAAGGTGTGGAGGCAAAAGTGGCCAAATTCACTTCCTGCTGCTGTTGAATCTGGCTCTGTAATCTTTCTGCTTCAGCTGCAGCCCTCTGGTCTCTCTTCACAGCAGCTTTATCCACAGATCCCAGCTGGAAAGAGCCCTGGGTCCTATTTTGGCCCTCTGATCTCTCAAGTATTCCCTCTCCTCTACTGAAACCTGAAATATTAAAGTATATTAAATAGCGGATCTAAAATAAGAGATAAAATCCTGAAAAAAAATTGATTACTAATTTCTATTACCTGGGGGGGGGAAGGAAGATTACAGGAGGAAAATGCGGATATTTTTCAATTACAAGCATTGAATTTCCTTCCATTTAAAAGGCACCTAATCGCACTAAGTTAGGCCAGTTAAAAGTTAAAAAATAATAGCATTACCTTCTTACTGGGAGGACAAGTGCAGATTATGTGCTGTGTTTGACAATTTTCTTTCTTGCACTTCACAGCATTGCCATCACAGGAACGAACAGGTAGCTTACAGGTGCAAGCAGAAATGTCAAAAAGTTTATCCAGCTTTTCCTCCAGATTCTGCTCCTGGACTGTAGAAAGAGATTTCCTGTTTATCTCTTTTGCTTTCTTGAAGCACACTTCATCCACCAATTTCACTACATAATATTCCTCATACAGGGGCAGCCGCGGATTCACTGCCTGCCAGATCTCAATCACATCCTTTGCTATCATTCTAGCAATATCATAGTCTTTCAAGTCCGGTTGGCTGTTTTGGAGGAAATAACTGTACTGAATAACTTGCGGAGTGTAGGAGGCTCTGTTTTATCCAAAGGGGAAGGCTGGCCACTGAATTTTTTGGCACTATCACTTCGAGTTAACACTGCAGACTTCCGGTTTTTACCCATTTTTATGAAATATCTGAAAATAAACACAATTAAATGAACGCATCATAAAATAACTTAATTTAATACACATTTTATAGGTAAATATCATTAAAAAATACAAAATAATACACTAATAAACATCTATAATGCATTTACAATATGTTTCAAGCATCGTTTTGTTAAAAAACCCGAATTTTAATTGATTATTTTGATGAAATAAGGTCCGATATTTTGTTTGTTTACATTGCGCAAATGCCGCGCGCGCGATTTTACGCGTAAAATTCGGCAATTTTACAACTTAAAAATAATTAACAATCCTCAAAAAATACAATCATTTTCACAAATATGAGTTGGTGCAACGTTTTTTATACATTAATACCTTTCTATCTAGACTAGTCCAAGATCACAGTTCCAAAATCAACCTACCCTAATATAGGCCCTCTAATCAAACAGCTGATATGGACGAAGCGTTATATCGTGAACTAAAGAGAATAATAGGTAGTGAGCAGGCTTTAGTTATGGGTGACTTTAATTGCGCCAACGTGAATTACGATACAATGCCGGGAGACGCGGAAGGTAATCGTTTAGTTAATTTTCTCGACGATAGCTTTCTTATTTAAAAGGTTGGGGAACCTACGAGGTTGGACAGTATTTTAGATTTAGTAATAACTACGGATGATAGGCTAATCACTGATCTTCAAGTAATAGAACCGTTAAGCAATAGCGATCACAATATGATAGAGTTTGTCCTCTCAGTAAGTCACTCGAAACCAGCTAACTCGACTAAAATTCCTAACTTCCAGCACGCAGACTTTTGTAAATTTCGAAATAAATTGTCACACGTCAATTGGGAAAACGTAATGGGGAACTCCAACGCAAAACTAATGTGGGAATTGTTTGAAACATTATTTAGGGCTATAAATGAGGAATGTGTACCGTACAAAATTAAGCGTGCGAAAGTAAATAACAAGCCTTTGTGGTTTACTTCTAGAGTAGGAGACATTATAAAGAGTAGAGACAGGGCTTATAGGCTACATAAGTGCGATAAAGACAATTTGTGGTTACGAAACAACTACATATCTCTAAGACGTGAAGCGAAAAGTGTGACAAAAAAGTTCAAGCGCGAATTTGAAATCTCCATATTGTGACAAAAAAGTTCAAGCGCGAATTTGAAATCTCCATATCTCGTGACGGTAAAGAAAACCCCAAGCGATTCTTTCAATACGTCAACAATAGAAATTCAGTAAAAAGTGTCTTGGGGCCGTTGAAAAATGTTAACGGAGATCTAGTTTCTGAAAACAAGGAAATGGCTACCTTGCTAAACGAATTCTTTACGTCAGTTTTTACTATAGAAGATGTAACGAATATCCCTACGGTCATAGAAATAATACCCTTTGATAATGGTTATATTTTGGATAATATTGTGGTTAGTGAAGGGGAGGTAATGCGCTATATTGATAAAATGAAAACGCGTAAATCACCGGGGCCGGATTCCATATATCCCATACAACTAAAAGAATTAAAAGATAGCATTGTTGTGCCGCTAACAAAGATTTTTAATGCGTCTATTTCTGAGCGGTGCGTACCAGATAATTTCAAGTTAGCAAACGATCTTTAAGAAAGGCGATAAAGGTGCGGCGGGAAATTATAAGCCAATCAGTTTAACGTCTGTTGTAGGTAAGCTACTGGAATCAATAATTTGGGATCGTATAGTCGAACACTTAGAATTGCATAACTTAGTTAAAAAAACGCAGCACGGTTTTAGGCGAAACAAATCTTGCTTAACTAATCTTTTAGAGTTTTTTCAAAGCGTGGTTTACGTTTACGATAGTCATCGGGCGGTTGATGTAGTGTATTTAGATTTTCAAAAAGCGTTTGACACCGTACCGCACAAAAGACTCATTGAGAAAACTAAGGGTCATGGAATCAGGGGTGTAGTAATAAATTGGAGAGAAGAGTGGTTGCGAGGTAGGAAACAGAGGGTGGTCGTTGATGGAGCGGAGTCGTGTTGGGCTAATGTAGCGAGTGGCGTTCCTCAGGGTTCTGTATTGGGCCCCTTGCTTTTTCTTATATATACATATATACACAGGGTGGTGCAAAAGTCTGGACCCATAGGCAATTTACTATATAAAAAATATCTTTCGATTTTTATAATAGTTTTTATAATTTAATTTTTGTTTATAATTTTACTAAATATTTTTTAGATTGTTATCCTATGGCAGAGAAGTTAACAATAGCAGAAAGAATAGAGCTTGTGCTTTTGTACGCAAAAGAAGGAGTGTTTGGAAGAAGATGGACATCAATTCGAACACTTATTGTAAATTCTGAACTAGAACGTTAAATTTAACATAATTTAGTCACTGGTGTATGGTTAATTAAATTTCATTTCATAATAAACTTCCTGCAGGCCACACTTTTTTCCATATAAACCGCCTATGGGTCCAGACTTTTGCACCACCCTGTATATATATTAACGATTTAGATGTCGGCCTAGTCAGTACAGTTTCAAAGTTTGCGGATGACACGAAGCTGGGTGGTAGGGCGATTAATGACGAAGATAGAGGTAAAATCCAGAATGATCTGAATAAAATCGCTGATTGGTCAGTCACATGGCAAATGAGATTTAACGTCGATAAGTGCAAAATTTTACATATAGGTTCGCTTAACGTTAATTTTGCGTATAGTATGTCAGGGAAAGAGTTGATAAGCGTAGAGCAGGAAAAAGATTTAGGAGTTATAGTCACTGGTGATTTAAAAGTAGCGAAACAAAGTACAGCAGCGGTCAATAAAGCGAACAAAGTGTTAGGTTTTATAGCTCGGAATTTTGAGTACAAATCGCGCGATATTATAGTTCCTCTTTATAAATCATTAGTTAGACCCCATTTGGCGTACGCGATCCAATTTGGAATCCGCATATGCGCAAAGATATAAACAAAATCGAAAGAGTTCAAAGACGAGCAACTAAGATGATTCCGTCGCTCAGGTCAAAGTCGTACGAGGATAGACTTAAAGAGTTAAAATTGACTATACGCGAGACTAGGAGGCTAAGGGGTGATCTAATCCAGGTTTTCAAAATTATGAATGGGTTCGATAACGTAGATAGAGATAGCTTTTTCGAAATATCTCAATATAATAGGACTAGAAATAACGGGTGTAAGTTGACAAGTAGAAGGTTCGAAACAGCAGTTGCCAAAAACGTTTTTACGCATAGAATAGTAAATAGGTGGAATAGTTTGCCGGTAGAAGTATTTAGTAGCACGTCTATAAACATGTTTAAAAATCGATTAGCCGCATATGTTGATAGATTGGGTATAGTTTAAGGTAGTAAAATTAAGGGTTGGATAAGATAGATTTTGATTCTCTTTTCATTAAAGATCACAATAACCAGACTAGAGGTCATACTATGAAATTATTTAAGCCAAGATGTAGAACAAATTTAAGAAAACATAGTTTTACAAGTGTTGTGGGATATAGGGAGGCAGCATCTTGGGTTAAGGGATACTCTCTGTCCTTACACACCCCATTTAAAGAGATTCCTCTGTCGAGCGGTGCTCCCCATAGTACTGTGAGGTATTGAAAAACTCATGATCTTCAGTTGCCCCACAAACACCTTTAAATGGGAGACCCATAATAGGTGCACACACATTTCTACATTACTGTACAGTCTTTATAGCCACACCTACACTTTTCCTCCTAAGTATATATATTGTAATGTATATGGTTGTAAATTGTGACTTGGTCCGCAATTGATATGGACCGTGACTTATATTTGGTTGGCAAGGTACTGGTATTGATGGATACCGTAATGAAATTGACTGGATTCTTTGGATCTGATATATTTGCATGTCGGTTATAAATAGATATAGAGTGTAACATATTTGTGGATAGTAGTAGTCTATTATGACTTGATCCTCTGGATCCAGAGATTCTATCTTTAGTTTCAAATTGATAATTAATTAGTTTTAAATTGATAATTATTTAGTTTTGTAAAAATTGGTTGTTGCCAATGTACAGGCAGTTTTTACATAGTGGAGCCACCTCGATGGGCCGAAGTGGCCCCTAGTGTGCCCACTATAAAAATTTCATATGTTCTTATGTTCTTTTTGTTCGGAACCCACGTAAAATTGTAGGTCCCCTCCGCCACCACGGAGGACATGCACAATAGACAATTATGAACACAGTTAGGTAGACCAGCCATGAGTGGATCCTAGGGTCTTTGTTGGTCTGAAACATTATAACATTATAACATTTCATGTCTATCTGGGGCAGTAATAAATAAATTTTAGTGTCTACTTTATTCACGTATTTTTTAATTAAATCTTTTCGATGTTCAATTTCATAGTGTTGTTTTCTAATTATATATTCTTATCGTTTCTTTTTGTTCTTGAATATTATCACCTATCGTACTGTACAAACTCTACATTAATTACGAGCGGACATGGACATTTCTTTGACGCAATCTGTCAAAGAAATTCTTTATTCACTTTGTTCGTGAAAGGGTCTATTATATATATATATTATACATATACACACCTTTCAACCTTTCAGATGGTCCGTGCGATCATTCCTCATTTCACGGAGGTCAGGCTTGTTGCCCTTCCTCTTGAGTTGGCCTGGTAAAGTAAAGAGGTGGTTTCTTGCGCTCCTCAATTCACATAGCCAGGTACTCCCGGCTTGTCTGGAATTGTTCTGAACCAGGCATCTAGTCTTCTTTTGAAGGTATCCACCGTTACACCACTCGTGTTCCATATTTCCTTAGGCAGCTGGTTGAACACTCTTGACCCTCTCACAACAAAATTATTTTACTTCAGGGTTGAGGATGTTCCCTGTCTAGCCTTTAGGGAACACGACACATTCTTCCTTTCCTACTTTCTACTGTTGTTTGAGTGATTATAGGGTTCAAAGTAAGATTTGGGACCAGTCCTTCCATTTTTTTCTAAGTGTAATTAATGGTGTACCTCTCTCTTCTTCTTTCCAGCGAATATAAACTTAATTCACATTATCTTTCTCAGTAATTTAGTTCTTTGCATCCACTGATCTTGGCTGTGAACGCGTTTCCATCGCATACTAGTTTATCAGTTTTGGGAATACTGAAAGCTGATTCATACTGAACTCTTAATAAATAAATAAATAAATATATATATATATATATGTATACACACACAGTATATATATATATATATATATATATATATATATATATATATACACAGGGTGGGCGGAAAGTAGCTCCCTATTTTGGATTGGTAAAAAATACGTATATTATCCATTTATTTCAGAAGAAATAATATGAAAAGGTAGGCATACATGGTAGGTTTTCTCTAAAATTCAATGTGGGCTCCAACTCTTTCCACCAGCTTCTGGAGCCGCCCAGGAATGGCGTCCACTGACTTTAGCAGGAACTCCGGCGGGATGGAGGACATGACTTCCCGAATTCGGTCCTCCAGTTCTTCCAATGTCCTCGGTTTGGTGCGGTAGACTTCTTCCTTTACCCACCCCCAAAGAAAGAAGTCGCACGGTATCAAGTCGGGGCTCCTGGCTGGCCATTGATGTGGACCACGACGACCCATCCAACGCCCAGGGAAGTGGGCATCCAGCCACTCACGGACAACAAGAGCGAAGTGCGGAGGGGCGCCATCTTGCATAAATATCAGATCGTCGATGTTCTCCCATGTGCTGACAACCGGCCAGACCTCGTTTCGCAACATAGCAAGGTACCGCTCAGCATTCATGGTGTTGCGCAGAAGGAACGGGCCACAACCTGATCTGAGGTCATACCACACCACACCGTTACACTGAACCGATTCTGCCGTTTTCAGCGGTAACCATGGGATCCTCTCCTGCCCAGTAGTGGCAATTGTGGTGGTTGACAAAGCCTCCGACGTGGAACACCGCCTCGTCGCTCCAGAGGATGTTGCGGAAGAGATGGGACCAGTCTTCATGCCAAGCCAGCATGATTTCCCCGAACTCCATGCGAATGTCGCAGTCCTCGTCCGAGAGAGATTGGCAGTAATGCGGCTTCCACGCACGCCAGTTCAGCTCCTTCTTCAGCACAGCTCGCACTGAGTAGCGGGAGAGTCCACTTTCCCGAGCTGCCTGGCGAGTTGACTTTCGTGGACTCCGTGCGAACATTTCCTGAACTGCCTGCACCGTCTCCTGGGCCCTGGATGTCGAAGGGCGACCACATCTTCGAACATCTGCCACAGACCCCGTGGTCATGAGCTTCGAGTGGCAGTTCTTGATTGTTTTCGGGTCCACTTGGGCACGTGGTCCGTGAATGGCCCGCCACCATCTTTGAACTCGAACGACAGATTGCCAAACTTCGTACCGTGCCGCCAACTGGGCACGCTCCTGCAGTGTTAAACGCTCAGCCATGTTACCCTTCAATCTGAAATGAAAAAAAAAAATGAACGTTACAATTGTACCACTTTAGAGAACACAAAGAGAACACTTTAGAGAAAAAAAGATTACCGTTACAATTGTACCACTTTAGAGAACACACCATAACAATATAACAATACAATCACAATTTATACATAATTTGTATGTAATTTAAATTAGGGAGCTACTTTCCGCCCACCCTATATATATATATATATATATATATATATATATATATACATATATATATATATATCTATATATATATAATACTTCATTTAATAAAAACGGCAAAGTACACTAAAATATTGTTTTCGAAATCAAAGGTTTGTGAATCAAAGTCCATCAAACGCCATATTCTTCAATATTTTATGAACATTCGCGAGTTTTTGAAAAAGGCTGTAAACAAATTTAGTTTCAGGAAAAAGATAAAGCGAACATTTAAAATGGAAGAAATGTTTAAAAGTAAAATTTTATTTTATAGCCTGAAGAAAATGTACATTTCCTTCCCTTTACGTTTCTACACAAGCAAACTTTTGGCCTTAAACAACAAGCGACAAACATAGAGCGCGGAAGAGACGCAATAAACAACACACACACACACACACACACCACACACACACACACATTTATAGCGTGTACATCCCCTCTCTTTCGTGTTCATTCCCATTTTCGCTGCAATCTGTCTTCTTCATGAGATCGCGTCTATACCTCGTTTCCTTCCTCTTTGAAATGCAGGCAGAGCAAGCAAACAGAAATTAATCGAGGCAATAAGCAGTCACAATCTTTCATCTTGAAACATTTCCTAGCTGATTTTCTGTGTATGATATTAGTTTATACCATACACACGTAGGATTATATAATAGTTGAGGGGGGGTTTTTGGTGTCTGTATAAGAAGAACACGAGTGTCATACACCGATTCTGCATTAATTAAATGCATATATTAAACAGTTAAATTTCTTGTTCGGAAGAATATTGTGGACATAATGTCTTTGTAATACTATAAATATTTGTCCCGTAAACATGCTTCATAATTTAAAGTTTCCTATAAGAAAGGCTGTAACGGTGAGAACATTTAATATAAACAGTTTATGATTGGCTTCACACCATGGAAACCGACTCCTTTTATTGAATTAGAGGCTGAAAGAAAACCCATGAAGAAGAGGAAGCAGACAGAAAGAAGAATGGAATAAAGGGTTTACAGAAAATGACAAAATTTTTTTGAAAGAATTAGAGTTCGTAAAGTCATTATCACACGCGTTTAATTTTAAGAAATAGGTAGACCTCTGTATCAACAACAGTCAGTATTTTAAAGTTAAAAAAGGAAAGTAATTTCTTCTTATGAATATCACAGACACTCATTGGCAAAGACTTGAAAACCAAACAAATCGAGCTTGAATATCAAAGTTTTTTATTTGTATAAAAACTAACCTAACCTAAGTCTGAGGATACAAGAAAGTTCTACACCGGCCTTGGCCTTGTCCACTCCAAACCCACAAAAAACTCTATTAACACTTAAAACATATATGTATTTGCGAATTTATTAGTCATAAAAAATATTAACATAAAATGGCCAACATTAGATGGACCTAAATATAATTTTAAAAAATATTTTCCAAACAGTATTTTTGCATTTTTTATATAAATATAAATTTTTTACAAAGTAAAATCCCCAGAAAGTCCCAGAACATCCCAATATTAAAACCCAACATATATACACACACAGTGTATATATTATATATATATATATATATATATATATATATATATATATATATATATATATATATATACTGCGCGTGTCTGAGGGAAACTCAGATAACTGAAGTTTATACAGGATTTAATAAACTTAATTAATCACTGCATGTAATTATCTATAATGACGGCATAATTATTTAATGAAAATTAATTAGGAGAAATTATTTTCGCACGACTAACTTTATACGAGGAATTTAAATTCAACGGTTTTTTAATTGTTTTTAGTACAACCCACTAGCATATACCGTTATGCTCTACAAGATAAATTTATTTTGGTAAAAATAACCATGCAGGACTTATGGTTTAAAACCAAAAAATTACATTCTATTTTATAGGAAAAAATCCTAATAATATGATAGAGACACGTCCACATTCAGGTACTGGAACATTGCTCGATTTATCAAAATTTTCTAACAAAAGCACAATTAAACACTTATTTGGCACTTTCCTGGCTCCAAGTTCCTTCATGAATGTCGTTTGGCATTCCTTTGGCATTCCTTTCATGCAACACCATATTCGTTCCTACAGTAGAGAGAGAATATGCTGCCTTTGGCAGGCAGTCCGCCGAACCATGTTACAATATTATTCTGATTTTGTGTAAAATTGAGTATTCAAAGTTTTCATGCTTCCAACGGCATATTCAGATTAGAATACTGTGAATAGATTAATATCATATCAAATATCTAAATTGTACAGAAAAACACTGAAAATGTTCGTGAAAATTTGTAAAAATTCGTGAAAATTAGTGAAAATTCATGAAAATTTCGTAAAATTTCGTAAAATCTCTTAAAAAATTTTTAAAAATTCATGAACATTCGTGAAAATTCGTAAAAAATTGTAAAAATTCATCCTTTTTTTTTATAGATACTCGATAGGTAGTCTTTGTTTCGTTTACTTCTCAACAAAATATTCTTTGAAGAAAACATACTAAACATGCAAACTATGCATATTTAATAAACATACAAAACATGCAAAACATGCATATTTAATAAACATGCAAAACATGCAAAACATGCATATTTAATAAACATACAAAACATGCAAAACATGCATATTTAATAAACAACTTATTAAATATGATAATTTATTCATTCTGAAATAGCTCACATTTGAATTACAGTATTTTATTTTACTAATAAAATTATAATTATAGCACGATTAAAAGAGCGAATTATATTTTGAAACACCCACTTATTACTTACTTATTGTTACAGTATTACTTAATATATATAGAGTGGCGCTCATACGTATTCGTACATTACTTAACATATACAGGGTGTTTCACAACCTGTCTGCATACTTTGGGGGATAATTTGGGCGGTGGTATCGAGTAAAAAAAAGTTAATACAACATAGGTGCTATTTCCAACCGTTGCGGAGCTACGGACGTTTTAAGATGTGCAAACAACAAATCCCTACTTGTGTGTAATTCGGTAGATGGCAGCACTGGTGGTAGTTTCGGTTAACGAAATTACCACTACTAATCCTCAGTCTTTTTCTTTCAGTTGGTTTTGATCTTTGGTATGAGACACTGTGTTGCGCTAAAGTGAACAATCAAAATGAATCAACAGTTCACACCCGCTGAATACGCTGATATCCCTTTCATTTATGGATTCTGTGATGGTAACAGCAGAGCGGCAGTTGAGAAATATCGAAGACGTTTTCCGAACCGCCGAATACCGAACGGGCAAGTGTTTAGTGACACACACATCAGAGATTAAGGGAAACAGGGATAATTGTTCCACGTAACCAAGAACATGTAGCACGACGGCCCGTTGCTGTGGAGAAGCGCATACTGGACCTAGTACATCGTAGCCCAACTACCAGTGTTCGAAGGATTTCTAGGCGAATTGGTGAATCTGCATTGCGTGTATAACGAACCATACATGATGAGGGTTTGTATCCCTATCATTTGTAACGTGTGCAAATTCTTCAATCGGACGATTACGATAAACGTGTTCAATTTTGCCAGTGGATGGTTATGCATCGCCAAATTCTTAATCGCATACTGTTTAGTGATGAAGCACAATTCATTCGGAATGGAATTAACAATAGAGAAAATTCTCACTTGTGGTCCGCCGATAATCCCCACGGTATCGTTGAAGGAAACTTTCAACATCGATTCTCGGTGAATGTATAATTGAGATCAGCTGATTGGACCGTTCGTTTTGGAACAACGATTAACTGCTGATATTTATCTAAGCTTCCTGACGAACGAATTGCCGCTTTTGATGGAGGACGTGCCCTTGGAGACAAGGCGCAGGATGTTCCTTCAGCACGATTGGGCGCCACTACATTTTGGTCGTCATGTCACGGATTACTTGAATCAGCGGTATGGGAATCGTTGGATTGGTCGTGCTGGTCCAACATCGTGGTCCCCGAGATCTCAGGACCTAACCCCGTTAGATTTCTTTCTATGGGGCTTTATGAAAGAGATGATCTACAATACCAAAGTACAAACGAGAGAGGAACTCTTGCGTCGGATTATGGATTTCGCTGCTTACATACGAGAACACCCCGAAATGATTCACTGGCCAGTGGGCTCTTGTTTGGAACGAGCAAGGATGTGCATTGAAAACCGAGGTGGACATTTTGAACATTTATAAGGTGTATCTCATAAAATGTAGCAATAAATATATCAGATTAATACCCTCGTTGGAACAGTTGAAAATAGCACCGATGTCATATTAACTTTTTTATTCGTTATCACCCCCAAATCACTCCCGAAAGTATGGCAGACCGGTTGTGAAACACGCTGTATACAGTGGCGCTCATAGAAATATTTCTGCTATGTTCGTCCTTTTCTTTTGTACCATGCACAGTATAGTTATGAAAAGTTTACCTTTATTTCGTTTGGGAAAACTTAACAAATAAAAAAATGAGTTTAACTCCAACATATAATCTAAAACATCAAAGAATTTGAGGAAAATAAAAATATTAAAATACAAAAGTTTTCGTACATTTACTTACAAAATTATATATTAAGATTTACCATACAACTCCATTCTGCCGATAAAGCATAAAATTTGCTTGTTAATGGCAGTTCTTTGCTATGTAAATATATGAAAGCATTACCATACTATTTCTCTGAATGTATAATGAACAAGTGAGTACGTTTATATGTATGTATACGCGTGTATGTATGGACATATGTATTTATGTATGTCTATGTCTGCGCGTGTACATACATATGCAGTATATATATATATATATATATATATATATATATATATATATATATATATATATACACAGGGTGGGCAAAAAAAACTAATGACGCTCGTAAACATGTATTTATTGTTGGAAAAAAATTAAGATAGGATTGTTAACCTTAACATAAATGTTCCTTTATCAATCCCTAATTTATATAAAAAAAATGTTCTATGTGACCCTCTTCTTATTGAATACATTTGGTTAAACGCGGGATCCACTCATCGATCCACTCGTCAATATATCGCTGAGACACCTGATTCCAGCCATCCAACACTTTAAGGCGTAACTCGTCAACATTGCAAATATTTTCACCTGGTGTATAAACTTTTGATTTTAAAGCTTCTCAAATGCCATAATCGAGCGGCGTAAGATCTGGACTATTGGGAGGCCACATGTTCGTCTCAATAAAATTGGGTGTTTCTCGTTCCAGATACGCGATTGTACACTTCGCCCTGTGTGCAGGTGCTCCATTTTGTTGGAAACAGTGGCGTACTAAGGGAGGTGCAAGGGGGGCGGTCCGCCCCGGGTGACAGCCAGGAGGTGCCATCGGGAGGGTTGAAATACCAGTACAAGTTTTCAAACCAAATGAAAAATTCGCCAAAGTAAGAAAAAAAAAATTAAAAATGGTCAAACTATTATAACAGCTTAATGTTAATTTCCACTATAAAATAATTTTTTATTTTTATTGGCAGTACAAAATTTATAAACGAAAAATTAAATATTTGATAAAAATTACATCGAAAGGCGAACGTTTGTTAACGTTTTAGTCATCAGTTTGTTGAGCATAGCCAGCTGGCTGCAACTGACATCCCAAGTCTTGTTCACTTGACACTGTGACTCCACAAAGTCCACATACATGAGGTATGTTTCATTAAATAATTATGATAAAGCATAAAGTGCTGGTGTTTATAACAATATCATGGTACTTATACCAGTGTCCAGTAATTTTTGACAATGTGGTATCATAGTGATGTTTAAGTGTTTATAAATGCATCATCGTGATGTTCTAATACCCGGTAAATGCATCGTCGTGATGTTATAGAAACTCACGTTTATGAATGGTGATCCCTGTGACTACTGGTATCAGTAAAAAGACACAGGAAAGTCACACTTTGCAATAAACTTTAGACTTGACTTTTTTCCTACAACCATGACTACTGAAGTAACGATGATGTGTATGACTGAGTGAGTTTTTTATGATGACTATGTGGTGATCTTACGATGGTGGTGGTAATATGACTGCATGATTTTTTTTAATGCAACTACATGGTGATGTTAAGACAGAGAGGGTGATGATGTGACTGCATGGAGATGTGTTAATGCTTACGTGCTTAATATAGTAAACACCGTTTCAGATTCACATCAACAACTACAGTACTATTTTATATTGAATTAGTACTAATGCTTATTGGCTTAGTCAAGTTCAACAATTTCACAATGTCCAGTGTAGTATCATTGTATATTGTGGATTCCAACAAAGAAAAATGAAGAAGGCAAGAGAAGAGGTGGCTCAGGCAATGTCCGGATCAATTTTGAAGTATGTGACGCCTTCAACATCAAGTGCAATAGGAGAAAGTCCTGAAGATATTCGCCTGGTGATCTGAAGGGCAAATACAAGAAGCATCTTCACAAGAGGATTCAATGAGAGAGATCAACGATTGGAGGATGGCAGTTCATCTTCTAAAAGCAATGAAACTGATGAAGAGGAAGGAGACGCCAGCAGAAGTCCACACCAACAGGAGGAAGACTCTGATGAAGAAGAGGAGACGATAGATTTTCAATTTATTCGGATGTCGCTGCTTGGCCAATCCCGGTTCCAAATGACTTGAGAGTTGATCTTATTGAATGTGACAAAGTTGAAGTAAAGGAATCATTCTTGGGCTTCTTCCCTATTGCCGGAAAGACTGCTGCTGAGCTCACAGGGGATATCCTGAGACATCTGGAGAGAGATGGACTGGACATAAACCTGTACCGTGGTCAAGAATATGACAACGCTGCAACTATAGCTGGGACTCATGGTGGTGTTCAGTCAAAGATCAGAGAGATTAATCCCAAGGCTTTGTTTGTGCCTTGTGAAAATCATTCTCTGAACCTTTGCGGAGTGCACTCATTTGGAAGCGTTTCTTCATGTGTGACTTTTTTTTGGAACCTTGGAAAGAGTCTATTCCTTCTTTTCAGTCTCAACTCATCGATGGGAAGTGCTGATGGAGAATGTAGGCATGACAGTCAAAAGACTTTCCCAGACAAGATGGAGTGCTCATTATGACGCTGTGAAACCAGTGAAGGCAAATTTTGAAAAGCTGACCTCAACCCTTGAAGTACTGTGCGATCCTAAAGAAACTGTGGACACAAGAGGATCAGCTCAGATTTTGTTGTCTGCTGTATGTGATTTCTCTTTTTTGAGTTACCTTTCTTTCTGGTGTGAAGTCCTGGAAGAAATTAATCTCAAACAAAAGTATTTGCAAATAGTTGGAATCAGCCTTGAAAAGTGCACTGTGAAGCTCCAAGCTCTAAAACTGTTTCTTGAAGATCAGCGCAATGAAATTGTGGAGAGGGCCATTCATTATGCAACTACAAAGTGTGAGGAAATGGACATTTCTATGGAGAGAAGAGGGAGAATAAAGCTCTGAAAAAGGATGCCAGGAGAGATGAAAAAGGATGCCAGGAGAGATGGCAAAGGATGCTGGTCTCACATTGCCAGAGGAAGTAAAAAGGGCTATGTTTGAATGTCTTGATCGCTTTCATCAAGAATTGGAGATTCGTTCTAAGGCAATGGATCAAATTCTGTCAATCTTCGCTGTTATTCAGCCAAACACTTTGGTTGTTGCAACAGAAGAAGAACTTCGGAAGTATATTCCAAATTTGACTCAGATTTTCGATGAATTCTCTGATGAAGATATCAGTGTGGAAATTGGACGACTTCGGAGGCATTTGGAAGCTGCCAAAATCAGCGTTGAAGAGGTAAAGAAATGGACAGCATTGCAGTTTCTGGAGTTTATTGTGAAATGGGATTTTTGCGAATCTTTGCCAAGCTTGTCACTGTGTTTGAGATTCTTTTTGATTGTCTGTGTGTCTATTGCTTCATCTGAAAGAAGTTTTTCCAGATTGAAATTGCTAAAAAATTTCTTTCGCTCGACCATGAGTCAGATAAGATTGACAAATCTGGCTTTACTTTCAAATGAATATGAATATGCAAAGAAGGTGAATTTTGATGAGGTCATTGATCAATTTTCAGAAATTAAGGCTCGAAAGCAGAGACTGTGAATCCTCTCTATTTACCTTTGAAGAATAGGCTGAGCGTTGAAACTGGATTTCCTGTGTTTTTGGTATAAAATAAAATGCAGTATTACCTGTTCACTGAATTTTTAATGTTCTGCATTTTTCTTAGTTCCAATTTGCTTATGACAGTACTGTACTGTTTAAAAATCTACTTGCAAATATAATATATTTTTCTGTGTTTAAATTTTAAAATTATTTATGGGGGCTGCCAAAGGAAGGATGCGCCCGGGTGCCAAATACTTTAGGTACGTCCCTGATTGGAAAGTGAAATTATTTCCACTATCTGACGAATATCATCTAAATACTGTGGAAGGACCTGTGTACAATAATATTCTGTATTGATTTTGGCTTGTGGCTAAATCACAACAATTCTTGTTACGCCTAATTTTGAGACGCAAGCTCCTACCATAATGCTAGGCGAAAAGTTAGATGTTTCTTTTATTAACCGCGCGGATGCAACATCACGTTTTCTTGCAACATTTGCGAATACCCAATCATTTTGTGATACAATGTGAAATAATTTCTCATCAGAGAACCACAATCTTCTAACTGAGTTACCCTGGAATCTGTTTATCAGGCTTTGTGCGCATGTCACCCACCTAACCTTATTGGCATCGGTTAGACTTTACCCTGATGTACTTTTATAAGCTTTTAAACCCAACTCGTGTTTCACAATATTTCTAACACTACTACGACATATACCTTTTGCTTTTTCGATTTCCCTCGGTGAAATGTGCGTTCCTGGTTTACCTTCCTGACTTAAGATATAACCTTCCACTAAGTCAATATTTGCCTGGGTTCTTGCACTTTTGGGACGACCACTTCCATCACGTCTCTTAACATCTCCAGTTTCATCACCCTTTCTAATAATATAGTGAACTCCTGATTCAGTCCACGGTTTATTTGGGAACATTTGTATCATTCTCCTGGCACCCCAGACCTTGGCCAATTCTTAGATTCTTTATAAGCATTTCGTCTTCTTTACTGTATTTAGGCATTTTTGCACTTATTTTAGGGGATCTTAGTTATATTTTGCTTTCTGTAATCTGAAATAATAAAGAAAATAGAAGTAAATATTACTGCAATCATATAAAAGGGTGTATTAAATAGTGTGAAAATTTTAAGTTTATTGGATCATTATCATGTGCAAAAACAGCTTCAAATCTTCGTCATCGGTGTTTTTTGCCCACCCTGTATATATATATATTATATATATATATATATATATATTAGTGATGTAGCGGATGTCATTTTTTTCACATCCG
The DNA here is from genome assembly GCA_023014485.1 of Bathynomus jamesi. Lineage (NCBI taxonomy): Eukaryota > Metazoa > Arthropoda > Malacostraca > Isopoda > Cirolanidae > Bathynomus > Bathynomus jamesi. The sequence continues at coordinate 327,287 of JAJOZX010003993.1, forward strand.
CGGATGCGGATGAGGATGTTTGATTTCAACATCCGCGGATGCGGATGCGGATGTCTACATTTTCGTTATTTTTTAGGATATATTCGAGATTTGTTGTGTTTAACGTATATAATAAGTTATTATATAGAGAGAGCTGTAGCTATAATGTAGTATAATTGATTAATTGTACAATAATTGCTGTACTTTTCCCTGAACATATAAAATAATAGCAAGCATCTAACTAATATAGAAATCAATTAGTGAATTTGTCTGCAAATAAATTCGTTATATTTTGTTGAGTTTCAGCCACAATTAGAAACCATAATTGTGTTACCCGACCTCTTTCCCCAACCTCCACCCTTATAGAAAGAGATCTTTAATTAGCTTGATAACTATTTATATTAAGTTTAAAGTTTTATTAGGCATATTTATAAATGAGTAATTAAAATAAAGTAAACTAAGATGTTCATCGTTTAATATTCAAACTTAATTATAGGAAGGTTATGCTTAAGGAACATTAATTTTTCTGCCTTTTCTGCTGCCAGTCTGTTTCTCTTTTCATCATATATTAATCCAGCACTGCTAAATAATCTCTCGCTTGGTACGCTTGTTGGAGGACGTGCTAAATGTTTCCTTGCAAGTTTACTCAAGTATGGATAGATATTCTGCGTATTTTTCCACCAACTAATAGGATTGTCACATGCAGCCAGGCGTTTTTCTTGGTGATAGCTCTCGATCATTTTTACTACATCTTTTGACATCGCGTAGGTCTCGTCATCGCTGCTTGACTCAAGAAACTGAGAGAGAGATTCTGTGATAGATTTGCTTGTTGAAGGTGTTGGTTCTGTCACTGAAACTTTTATTCTTTTGGTGGGTGGCGAAGCGACAGATTCAAGAGATTGAAGCTCTTCAACTGCTTTGCCAAGTGATGATTTAACTCGTTCTAATGTACTAGGTGAAAATAACTTAGCTTTGTAACGTGGATCTAAGTAGGTTGCAAGAGAGTAACTTCATACAAGAACAGCCTCTCGTCTTGTCGCTTGCATCACTTTTGCGCACAATGAACTAGTTCTATTAATATAGTAGAATTTGATAATTTCCGCTTATTAATGACGTTTTATCTCAACGGTCCACATCCGCAGTCCAAAGTGCGGATGCGGATGCGAGAAAATGTGCGGATGTTCCGCGGATGCGGATGTGACCTACATCATAATATATATATATACGTATGTTCCTGTAGCAACTGACGGGGCTCATCAACTCGCATAAAAACAATACTAAATTGCAATATTGATATTATTATTGTTGTGTGCTGTTAATATTGTTTCATATTGTCTATCGTATTATATTGTCTATACATATGCTTAGGAATGCATTAACTCTCGCACTAGCAATTGTAAATATATATAGATTTTTTATGCAAGAAGGAGGGGCCAAGGGCGAATGCCAGCAATAGCGCCCCCGCCCCCAATAGAAGAAGAAGAGAGCCAAAATCAAGGTCCAGGGTTTATGAGATGCCTGGACACTGCGTTTGAAAGATTGGAGGTCATAGACATGTGGAAAGATGGCTGCGTGTTATCAGAGATATACCTTTTGTACGGCTTATATATGTATCAAAGAACAATATTATTATTATTATTATTATGATTATTATTATTATTATTTAATACTTTGTGTATTCACCGTTTGCTTGAATGACTTCAGTGATTCGTTTTGGGTATTTTTCTACAAGGTTTTGACATCCCTTAGTAGAAATTGTTGCCTATTCTTCTAAAGAAAATTGTTGTTGCAATTCATTCAGATTCGAAGAATTTCTCCTACGGAGACCTTTTTTCAAATTAACCCATAAATTCTCAGTTAAATTAAAATGTGGATTTCGACTGGGCCATCCATTTCCATTTTAGGTGAAATTGAACGACGGTTCAGGATTGACCTGAAGTCATTCACTTCATCTGTGCTGTTTGATTTGTTTACCTTCACTTCACATGTGTATGTGTTTTTCACGTAGATGCAACACCCTCCCCCTCGTCTAGCCACTCTATCTGCTCTGTGTATGTTGTAGTCCAGCAATGCTAATTCAGTATCCTCGATACAGTTTTCACAGCCTTTTTCGCATTTATGCAAGTGTGTTTCCGTTTGGCATGTAATATCCATGCTGGATTCGGTAGCTAAATTCTGTAAGCATTGTAATTTGCAGCCTGCGTGGTCCGTGTAGAGGCCTTGAATATTTGTGTATAAAACATTTATTGGATTTCTAATTTTCGTGTTTAGTTTTCCTATATAGTGGTCGTTTCCAGGTCGATGTCGGTTCCTGTTTGGTGTATTGGTTTGGCCGCTGCATTTGGGAGAATTGGGGTTGCGGCACTTGATACCACTGTGGATGTATTATCGGTGGGTGGTGTTAGATAGAGGGGTGATGTATGTAATGGTGTGAGGAATATATCTGCAGAGTCCTGTCCTTTCTTGTTAGCAGGGCAAGCTGTGCTTTTATAGTTCTCATTTCCTCGAAAAAATTTGTTTCCTTGCTCCTGTTGTTACTTCTAATAACTTGCAGGGGCGGCTCGTCGGTAGGCACTGCGGAACTGCAGCACCCCTAAGTTTTTTAGTTACAATTGAAATAATCAAGAACAATATAAGAATGAGCTCACTGAATAACTTTTTCAATAACTTTTGAAACTTTTATTCATTGTTCAATGCTCATCCTTTTATTTCAGTAATTATTTCAATAATGAATGATTAAAAACATGAAATAATTTTCAACCTCTTATTGGAACTGCGCGCTAACAGCACCAGATTTCAGCATTAATTGCTCGCGATGCCCGAAAGGAACTCCAATGCTTTGTTGACATAGACGCATAGAGAGAGAGGGAGTCTGCCCCTCTCTCTATGCAGAGTCGCAGTCGAAAGTGAGTCGAAGCACTGCAGACAGCGCAGTTCCTATCTGTTCGTTGAACGCGGTGAATGTGTTGACGTTTCGCTTTGCTTATACTACAATTAATTCATTTAATTCCATTTCTAACGGTGATTAGTAACAATAGTAATATTTAACATTTTATTTGATAGATTTTTATTGGCTTAGTGATTTAATTATGTATTTGGTGATTATTTCTTGATTTTTTTTCGTAATTTCCGTTTCTTTTTTGAAATTTGATTCAGCCATGGCTGCCATGCCCATAGAAGTGAGTCAAGTGAGTGTGACTAAAATACAACAACTTAATTTTTCACAATTATCTCTTCAAGAAAAAATTGGTATTAAAAGAGAAGGTCGTCCTACGCCGGAAATTCAAATATCTCAGCCAGGAATAAGTAATGATAAAAAATATATTCGTAGTTTTAACCCAGAATGGAATTACAGGTTTTCTACAGTAGACCTGATATGCACAATTATGGCAATTTAATTAATTTATTAAAATTCATCACAGAAAATAATCTAGCAGATGTGCTTTGCGAACTTACAAAACTCATAAAAATCCTTTTGACAATTCCTATGACTACATCAGAGCCGGAAATTCAAATATCTCAGCCAGGAATAAGTAATGATAAAAAATATATTCGTAGTTTTAACCCAGAATGGAATTACAGGTTTTCTACAGTAGACCTGATATGCACAATTATGGCAATTTAATTAATTTATTAAAATTCATCACAGAAAATAATCTAGCAGATGTGCTTTGCGAACTTACAAAACTCATAAAAATCCTTTTGACAATTCCTATGACTACATCAGAGCCAGAACGCTGCCACTCAACGTTGAAAAGAATAAAAACGTTTCTAAGGAGCACTATGAATCAAGAACGACTAAATGCTCTAGCAATGATGTCAATGGAGAAAAACATCATCAACAGTACTCCAAATTTCAATGAGAAAGTTATCGAACTTTTTGCTCAGAATAAAAATAGAAGAATGGACTTCATTTTTAAATAACTTTGTAATTGAACCTGAAGTACCTGGTAAGTGCACAATTACTTATTTCATTAGAACCATAATTACTTATTTCATAACTACCTTATAAATACCTATATATAATACCATAATCAATGATACAAAAAATGTTCAAAGCAGCTCATTCCCATTCTTAGAGACAGCACCCCTAGAATTTTTAGTCACGAGCCGCCACTGCAAGGATAGGGTCTGGCCTTCCCCGTTCTCTTCTTTGGGTACCCTTTATGTTAAAATATGGGCACTCTATATTTAGGCATTTTCTCTCTGTCAGTGACTGTCTGCACATAGGAGGGTGGAAAAAGTGGCAATTTTTTCCATATCTGCATCTTCCATTCCTCATCATATCGAAGCATTTTTTTGGGTGACTGTACCTGCAGTTTGCTCCATATATGCACGATCCTGTTTTATAGTATTCACATATGGCCCGTCGTTTAATCTCCTTACGAGCCCTATGTGATTCAGTTGCTTTTTTCTGTTTCGCCACCACTTCTTCCCTACTCAGTGTTTTTTTTTTGTCTTCGACGAGTTTTCATTGTGTTCTTGGTATCTTCCTTTTTCCCCTTTGAATTCCTGGTATCCCTCTCTTTCTCTTTTGTGTTTCTGTTATCTCTCTCTTTGGCGGGGGATATTTCATTCTCTGAGGCTACTTTTGCATCTCCCTGTAGCGTAGCGTGCTTTCCTGCATTGCGTTTTCCTACGCCTCGTGTTTGTTTGTGCCAGCGTTTCCTCCTAGTGTTTCTTTGTCATCTGTCGGTAAACCTCTATTGCCCATGTTCATTGCTCTTTGTATCATATTCTTATTTTTTTCCATGCGTGTGATGCACAGGAAGCCGTAAATGCCTATGATTTTGTTATTTATTCTATTTATCATTTTCTTGTCTTTTCTATTTAAGTTCATGCATTCGCAGTGTTTAAAGGTATTGCACTGAATGTATTTTAAGCCCGTGACCTGGTCCGCTTCATTTTTGCAATCGCAAAGCTGTTGCGCAGCGCATTCCATTAAATATAATCCAGCTCTAGTCAGCTTTCTGAATTTACTACAGTTTACACGCTTCGTATTTTTTGCCATTCTTTCCTTTATTATTTCCCTTCTGCTCCCTTTATTCTTTATTATTCTTTATTCTTTCTTTATTCCCTTATTCTTTCATTTATTCTTCATTCTTTCCTTAGTTTGCCTCTTTTCTTCTCACTTTTCAAATTACGTCTCGAAAACTTGACCTTCCCGTTTTATGGTTCTTTCGAATTTTCTCTGAACCTTCTTTCCCTGTACAGGCCTAATTTAAAAATATCAGGGGCTGATTTTCCATTCGAGTTATTTTCAAATTATGTTTCAATTGATGTAGTTTTTCTTTGTACACGCTATATGTCACCGGCTTTCACTTAATAAATTATTACCCCGAATTCACTGATGTTTAACACTCCCACTGGTATAAGATAGTATTTACCGCTGAACTTATAAAGAGAATTCGAGAAACTTGAAATTCTTTTGTTGAAGCCATTTTATGGCGCTCTTACTTTCATGTTTTGAATCATTAAATTGTTGCAGTACCCAATTGCGACCCGTTCGCAACTCCCGACTGAAGCCAATACATTTTCTTCTAAGATTTCCTGATATTTCTTCGAATTCAAGATTCCATTGATGACAACAAGCTTTCCTGGATCAGAAGCACTAAAACATCCCCAAAGAAGCAAACTACTACCATCTTGCTTAACAGTAAGAAGGATTTTTTTTACTCGAATGCAGTAGTTGATTTTCGCCAAACATACTGTACCGCTGCTCGTTGTTCCCGAATAATTCAATTTTGGTCTCGCCTGTCCACAGAACTTTCTTCCAGGCTGCAAATCGATCATTTTGATGATCCTTGGCGTACTTTAAACGAGCTGCTCTGTGCGCTGTGAGGTTTTCTTCATGCAACTCTTCCATGCGAACCATTCTTTCTCAATGTACAACGCACAGTAGAGGGATGCACATCGATCTTAGACAGTCTTAATGTTTGACAGATATGACCTGCAGTCATTGGTGGATTCGCAGCGGACATTCTTTAAATCCGTCTAGCTGTACGTTCTGGAAACTTGGAAGGTCGTCGATCCCTTGGTAGAGTTTTAATTGTTCCAAAACCTTTCCATTTCTTTATAACTGCAGCAACCGTCGTAAATGGAATTCGAAGTTCTTCTCCTATCTTCTTATAACTTTTTCCAAAGTCGTGTGCAGCAGTAACAGATTTCTTAAGATCTGTAGACAGCTCTTTACCACGATGACCCATTGCTTACTAATGGCTTATAAGACATCCGTCTTCCATGAAGATTCAGAGAGAAAATTCAGAATTGCCAACAATCCCTAATCTATAAACAGAAAACGAATGATAAAATTTTAAATTCTTCAAGTCTAAGGTGGACATACAAAGTATTAAATAATTTTGTAAATAAACGTACGAAAATTTTTGCATTTTAACTTTTTTATTTTCCTGAAATGCTTTGATGTTTTACATTATATGTTGGAGTTAAAGTCGTTTTTTTATTTGTTAAATTTTACCAAACAGTAAACTTTTCATAACTATACTATGCATAGTACAAAAGATAAAGACGAATATAACTGAAATATTTGTCTGTACAAATACTTATGAGCACCATTGTATATACACTACAGTATATATATATATATATATATATATATATATATATATATATATAATATATACACAGTGTGTGTATATATATAGCATATATATATAGCATCATGAAAAAGAAAAACTATGGTATTTGTCATTTACCATTACTTATTCGGACTATAGTGGATTTAATTATCCCAGAAGAATTCCTTGTTCCATGCACTGTCTGTGTGTATCATATATATATATATATATATATATATATATACATATATACACACACACACAATATATAGTGTGTATATATATAAATAACCTTTGGTTAACCTTTGGTTAGCTTCCGCACGAATTGTTCATTCTGACGAAGGTCAAGCTTTTCAGTCCTAGTCCAGGCAATCTAAAGCAAAAATAGCTTCAACCTGGGCAAAATTGCTTCAGAAGCTTTCTAAACTGTTTCCAGCTCAGGAACCATTGCAGAATAACATATCCAAAATCCGACAAAATTGGACCCCGGGAACACCCCCAAAAATGAAATTCAAAATGGCGGACTGGCAGTTTCCTACGAAATACAATAAATTTTAATTTCGCTTTGTAGAGAGAGTTATGACGTTTTTCTTGATCAGTAAAATGTTTTAAAACACATTTTCGTTTCTAAATTAACCTATATGACACTAAAAATTGTATTAGGCGGCTAGTATGCGTATTTGTGCTTGTCATTTTCTTTAAAACTGTTATTATGTACTCCTTTTAAATACTGCAACACAGTTTATTAATTTGTGTTTTCTGTTTCAGACTGACTCGGTGTACGGCTGACTCGGTGTGCGTCCGCCTTCAAGAATGCAGACCCCTGAAGAATTGTGCGTGATTTGTAAGGAGAAATTGGACAGCGGACAGGAAGTGGTTCACATCTCGCAAAAAGGAGCAGATGGTATAAATGCATCCAGCCGCAGCCGTGGAAGCGATGTTGTTGCAACAGCTGGAATAAGTGTTCACGTTGTATGTAGGAAAAGGTTTACGGATAAAAAGACCATTGAAATAAAGAAGCGACAGACCGCAGCCGAGGCAATACCAAGGAAAAGTGCTCGTTTTCATGAATACGCATTTTCCAGTGCTACTCACTGTTTGTTTTGTGATACCTTTGTGGACTTTTTTTTCCAAACACAAACCAAAATCAGAGCATGTCAAAATAAGAACTACAGAGTTCTCCGAAACCATAAAAAGGTGCTGTGAAAGCCGCTGCGATGAATGGTCGTTTAATGTAAAAGGCCGTCTGGAGTATTATCTTCGTGATTCTCCTGCTGCAGATTGTGTCTACCATCACACCTGCAGCGTAAATTTTCGAAGTGAAAAAAACATTCCTCGCGCATACTCCTCCGACGATCATGATTCGAAGAAAGGGAGACCAACTAATGAAGAGCAACACCAAGACCTGTGCTTACCTGGAAGAGAATGATGATGAACAACTGTTGATTGGAGACCTAATTTCCAAAATGGAGGAATATCTTCAAGGAAGTCAGAGCTCTGTCTACGAACGCAGGCACATGAAGAGAAAGCTTTTAGAACGTTACGGAGACAAGATCATAATATCAGGTGAAAGTGGGAAGGCAGATGTAGTAACACTACACTACGAGAGACAGCTAATGAAATTCTTATAGATTATCACAAAAAGTCGAAAGAATGTGATATAGATATAGAGCTACAGAAGATTTACCTAGTAGAAGCTGCTGCAAAAATAATCAGAAGTGATATCAAGTCTGTCGACTCGCCTAGAAAAGATGTGTATCCATCTCCAAATGACATCACTGCAGAAAGTGCTCTTGATTACATTCCCAACAGTCTGAAATTGCTATTATCAAAAGCATTTGAGGGACAGGATGCTTCAAGAAAAATAGGTGCAATTGGGCAGAGCATTATGCAAGCAACCCCTCCTAGAGGATTACTATGTCCACTACAGATCGGTTTGTCGGTTCAGCTACACCACAACTTTAGGTCAAGGTACCTTATTGACGTTCTCCATCAGCTGGGTTACTGTTCGTCGTATGCAGAAGTAACAAGATTCGAAAGAAACGCGGCGCTGGCAAGTGGGTCTGGCTCTTTTACTGTTGATGAAAACACTGCAGTCCTTCTAGCAGCAGATAACGTCGATCATGATGTCTGCACTTTGGATGGGAAGAATACCTTTCATGGAATGGGTATGATTGCCACAATAACTCCGAAGATCAAGATCCACCCTTCTATTCACAGGCGTAATGTTGGTGACAATGACATTAAGAAGATTGCAACCGTTGACATTAGGGAATATAGACACGCGAGAAGCATGTTGAGGGACATCTCATTCCGCGAACTTCCAGTACCCACTGCCACCATAAGTCGACTTAGTCTTCTCTGGCAGATATCTTCAGCAGAAAGATCAGGTCCAAGTTGGTCCGGAACAATGCAGGCAATTCACGGTGGATCAAGTGTCTCACATCCAGGTGTGGCGTCGATCACGTTCCTTCCCATCATAGATATGTCGTCAACTGACATGACCTGCATATTTTCGACATTACTATATTTGAGCAAGATAGCACGCGATCAAAAAGTCCCATGCATTATTACCTTTGATCAGCCTTTGTTCTGGAAAGCTTCCCAAATCATCAATGAACAGAGAGACCTGCAGGACATTGTTTTAATGCTGGGATCATTTCACATTCTGATGAATCTTTTGGGAGCAGTCGGTACTCTTATGAATGGTTCAGGATTGTCTGAAGTACTTCAAGAAATATACGGACCAAATGCCGTGCAACACATGATGTCTGGAAAAGCTGTTTCAAGAGCGATACGTGGTCATATATAGATGCAGCTCTTAGTACTTTACTAGTCGCAGACGTTTTCCCTCGTAATGAAGATGGAACTCCTCATGACCTCCATAAGGAAGCTTGTGACCTGCTCGACGATGTTATGACCGCCAAACAATCAGTTGAGGATGTGGAATCTTCGAATGCATTGTCTCAGATTGCTACCACTTTGGATGCGAAGAAAACTGACCTACAATCTACTTCGCAAACAAGTCAACTCTGGTTGGAATATCAGCGAATGATCAACATTGCACGTTCCTTGATAACAGCAGACAGAACCGGCTCTGGGATTTGCACTTGCAAGCTATGCTGGAGACCATCCCCATAATTGCAGCAGCCGGACATCATAATTACCTGAAATCGATATACCTGTACCTGCAGAAAATGTTAAGTTTGCCTTCTGAAAATCCAGCCGTTACAAAATGTTCCAGGAAGGTAAGTTTGTGGTAAGAAGAAGCGACAGATTATGGGCCGGACTCGGCACAGACCTGGTGATAGAACAAGTACTAATGCGTTCCCTGAAAAGCAGAGGCGGACTGACACGCGGAAGTGGATTTACAGACATCCAAAGGACAACGTGGCTCTTTTCTATGCCTCTGTGTTCCACTTATAACTTAGCAATGCAGGAATACACCAGAGTTTGTTGGAAAGTAGTGAACAGCACAAGGAAATGAGGGGAAGTAGACAAATCAGGGACAGTAATGACATGAAGAAAGTACTTGAACGTCTGGAATCCTTATCCCCATTCCATTCTACCTCGGGTCTCTGCAACATTGTAACAGGGCTAACTGCTGATCCTGGAGTTAACGTTCATCAATTGCATTCAATCGGTACGAACATTGTCGTAAAAATGATTGGGAAACAAGCCTTTACATATTCTGCCAAAAGATCTGACAAAGTGAAAACACTAGGATCTGCTTCTGCCGTTGTGATCACTGATGCTTCAGATATAGAAGTAGATCCTGCACTACTGTTTCGGAGAATGATGACTGTTGCCACTGGCGGAGACATGAATCTTGAAGATGTCATGTGTTACGAACTGTGTGCATATCCTCCTGCATTGTTCGAATCACGAAGTATCTTGAGGAAACCCGATAAGTCTCAGCTAGCTCATGCAATAATCAAATAGGATCAAATGTAGAATTCGGACCCCAGCCTTCTTTAGTTAGCTTTATAAGGCTAACTAACGAAAATATCACGACCTAACCTAACCAATCGTTAGGTTAACTGTACGCCCTTGACGATTGGTTAGGTTAGGTCGTGATATTTTCGTTAGTTAGCCTTATAAAGCTAACTAAAGAAGGCTGGGGTCCGAATTCTACATTTGATCCATCAAATACACTGACACTTTACGCATGGAAGAAGTTCAAGAAATTCAGTGCACAGACCAGTACGTATTGGATGGTGGATCTCTACTACATCGTGTTTCCTGGCGTCAAGATGAAACATATGACAGCATCGCCAACTCATATGCCGATTTCACTCTGAAAACATATGGAAAAGCAATCATTGTTTTTGATGGCTACAGCAGCTCTCCTACGATCAAGGACATGACCACAGAAGACGCAGCACCAAGACAAGCAGAAATGTGAATCTCAGTCCAAGCATGAAGTTTGTTGGCGAGAAGGAACACTTCTTGGCTAATGAAAACAACAAGCAAGCATTTATTTCCCTCGTAGGTGAGATGTTGAAGAAGCACGGGTGTACTGTTCACAACGCAGATGGGGATGCTGATGTGGACATCGTTCGTGCAGCAGTTTCCTCATCAGAAAATGCAACTACAACAGTAATAGGGGAAGACACCGACTTGCTGATTCTCCTTCTGTACCATGCCAAGGACAATGGTTTCAAGTTGTACTATCGCAGCGAGATATAAGACGGGGACCATCTCCTAATCCTGTGTATGATATTCTCAGCATTCAATCATTGTTAGGCAATGACATCTGCAAGTATCTCCTGTTTGTGCATGCTTTCACGGGCTGTGATAGCACATCCAGAATTTTTTCGATCGGTAAAGCCAAAGCATTCGACACACTGATGAAGGTGGCTGAACTCCGTTCAGTTGCAAATACATTCTGTTCTGATTGTTGCCAACACTCTGACATTGAAGCCGCTGGAAGAAAGGCAATGCTTCTGTTGTATGGCTGCAAAACACTTGAATCCACTAACGCACTACGTCATCGAATGTTAGTTGAAAAGGTAGCTACAGCTAAATCTTTTGTTACACCCGAACGTTTGCCACCTACCGATGCGTCCACAAAATACACAGCTTCGCACATACTTTCAAATACTAATCTGGAAGTCTACAGAAGAGAAGATCGATGCAGAACATGGGATTGGTATGTAAAGAATAATTCCTACTACCCTACAGCCTGCGACAAGCCACCAGCTCCAAATTATCTACTCAACATGATCCGCTGCTCCTGCAAGACGAAATGTGCTACTTCAAGATGTGGATGCAAGCCTAATGGAATGCCCCTGTTCAGCCGCTTGTGGCGAGTGCCAAATCAGTGGTTGCGATAACAACCCAAGTACCGGTAATCTATCCGATGATAGTGATGAAGAGGATTAATTTCTGTATGTTTGTGACCAGGTATCACTTCTTCTGTAATGAACATAACTTGAAACTGGGAAAAAATAATTGTTGTATTATTGATTATAAAAATCTGTAAAAAGCTATATAACATTATATTTGCGTAATAACTGGTTGTGTTGTATATTGTTGAATTATTTAAAACATTACAACTGAAAGAAAAAGCATCAAATGTATCTCTATAAATAAAAGCGTAAAATTATATATATTTTTTTTTTCGTAGGAAACATCCAGTCCGCCATTTTGAATTTCATTTTTGGGGGTGTTCCCGGAGTCCAATTTTGTCGGATTTTGGATATGTTATTCGGCAATGGTTCCTGAGCTGGAAACAGTTTAGAAAGCTTCTGAAGCAATTATGCCCAGGTCTAACTACAAATTGCCTGGACTATCCACTTTAGACCTACAGTTTAACGTGGAATCCGAACCACGCCCCATCAGCAGCCCAGCGTCTTAACCACTAGGCCACTTCGGGTACCCATTTATCTACCAACCACTTTCTTTATTGTGTGGAAGGAAGAATAGCTGGGTTTTGCTACGTGCCGGCTGCCGTCGGGTCTCGAACCCGGGGCCGATGGATTCGTAGTCAGCGACGCTAACCACTACACCACCGAGGCGCATATGATGCAAATCCACAAGGAAAAATAAAAATGATTCCAAGGCCTTTCGTGTATTCAGAAGTACACCTCGTCATTCCCTGACGAGGTGTACTTGTTCTGAATACACGAAAGGCCTTGGAATCATTTTTATTTTTCCTTGTGGATTTGCATCATTGATTCATTTCACGTGTTTAATTGTGAAATTCATCCCATATATATACCGTATATGCTGGCGTATAAGACGACATTTGAAGCTTAAAAAAAATCCCCCAAAACTAGGGGTCGTCTTATGCACTAGGTATAAAATATGAACCTTAAATCCTGTAGTGTACGATAAATTGTTAACATGGGTGATTGTTGATGGTTGATGGAGTGTGTACGTTAGGCTAACCCCCGCCTCGGTAACTCCTGCCACAAGTATTTTCTACTGAAACTGAACTTAATTCACATTATTATAATAAAATAATAATACAATTCGCACTGACACTAAATAAGTATATATTTTTGTAGTTTCCATTAGCTTAGGTAGATTGTATTGCTTATCAGCACTGCTCCGCTGGTCAGTGACTAGTGGTAAGCCTAGTGAACGAAAGGACTATTGGAGCAGTAATTCTTCACTGGCTCATTTGGTTCCCAGAATCAAGTGCACGATTAGGGGGTGTCGTCTTATATGGCGTGTATAGTCCAAAACCTACATTTTAACTTGAAAATTTGGGGGTCGTCTTATACGCCCAGTCGCCTTGTACGCCGCGATATCGGTATATATATATATATATATATATATATATATATATTGTACTAAACGACATAGGAAAAGTAATGAAATTTGTTTTATATTAAGTATCAAGAGATGGAGATAAATTAGTTTCAAAATCCTATTTGATATGCAGAGAGAGGTTTGTTTTAGGGTTTACAGCTGACAACCCTGTCTCTCATTTTAAAGCAGGATTGTGGTTGAAAGACGCATTGTGTTTCATATCGCTCGTTTAATGTAAATTCCATTAATTAAAATCAGTTCAGGCCGACTAAATCTCTCTCTCTCTCTCTCTCTCTCTCTCTCTCTCTCTCTCTCTCTCTCTCTCTCTTCTATTTATGATGTATATATCTTAATTAGCTCCGCCTTTAATTACCATGTTTCAAAAGTTAGATTGAATAAAATCATGTTTCGGTCTCTCCTCTGTTTGGCCTAACGAGACACACGCTACCCAAGTCGAGTGTAGGACAAAACACCCTAGGACAAAAGCCCCCTAGGAAAAATAATAATAAGAATTTTTTTAATCATTATTTTTATTCTTTATTATTTACAGTTTAGGTTTATAGTTTATGTATTTTGGCTCTCATCGTTTTTGCTTAAACTAACGAAAATATCACAACTTAACCTAACCAATCATCAAGGGCGTACAGTTGACCTAACCGGGCATTCAGTTGACCTAACCTGGCATTCAGTTGACCTAACTGGGCATTCAGTTGACCTAACTAGGCATTCAGTTGACCTAACTGGGCATTCAATTAACATAACAGGTTAATATTGGTTATTTCACCTAAATATCTTCTGATCTTTTCAGATTAGATGTGACGGATAATCTCTAAGAGCGCTCCATTTTTCAATATTAAACATACACTCATAAAACATATACCATTTGAAAGCTCACATTTTTCTGAGTCTACAAATGTAGTAATCCAAAAGTATCAATAGCAAATAAAAGTAACTAGATTTAATTAATTGTTTGACGCGTGGACGTCTTAACTACATTATAAAGGTTGGCTAAGTTATAAATCTTCAGTCTGTGTTGTAAAGATGGTATTTTTGGTAATTGTTACGCTACCTAACCTAACATGAATATGTTATTACATTATCATTTGTATAATTTAGGTCTCGGGGTACGGGGGCGGAGCCCCGTAAGATCACGCATCACAAATTGATCGTTATAGGGTTTTATATTTAAACCTAGTTACTTTTTATTTGCTATTGCTACTTTTGGATTACTACATTTTTAGACTCGGAAAAATGTGAGCTTTCAAATGGTATATGTTTTATGAGTGTATGTTTAATATTGAAAAATGGAGCGCTCCTAGAGATTTACCGGTGCTACTGTAGTATGCGGTCTACCGTTAAGTTTCTACTGTAGTATGCGGTCTACCGTTAAGTTTCTACTGTAGTATGCGGTCTACCGTTCAAAATATTTAAAAGGAATTGAAAATGAATTGAAAGGAATTATAATTTAATTACACAATTAAGGAATTATTATTAAAGAAGTTAAACATACTACTACCGCATACTTAACGGTAGACCGCATACTACAGTACGCCCTTGATGATTGGTTAGGTTAAGTCGTGATATTTTCGTTAGTTTTAACGAAAATATCACGACTTAACCTAACCAATCGTCAAGGGCGTACAATTAACCTAATAATAAAATATAAGAAGATAAGAAGCTATAATTAAAAGGTAGACCGCCGAATCGTAGGTAGACCGCATACTACAGTAGCACCGATTTACCGATGTGACACCTAACTTGCCCTACCCAGCAATTTGTCCAGGGGGCTTTTGTCCTAGGGGGCTTTTGTCCGGACCCGACCCAAGTCAGCCAGTGCAGTATAAGTTCTATCATAAATAGAAATCATATTATATAAATAAAAATGGAGCAAGTGTAGTGCAAAAGGGGACACAAATTACACTAGGTCAAAGTTGGGGAACGTAAACTACATTAGGATCTTTAGGAGACATTTTTTAAATGAATCCATCAAATAAAACGTTAAAACTAACGAAAATATTACGGCGCACCTAAAGCAAAAGCACCCCCTGTGTAATTTCTTTATTTATGGTCAGATTTTTATGAAATTTTCAATATAGAGGTTTTCAAGGCGGAAATCGGAATAACGCACACCATTTTTGAAAAAAAAATTAAAAAATTTTTTTTAAATGTTTTCTAAAAAAAACTGGGCATACAGTTGACTTAACCGGGCCTTCAATGTTATTCCGAGTCCACCATTGAAGGCCCGGTTAGGTCAACTGTATGCCTTTGACAATTGGTTAGGTTAAGTTGTGTTTTTTCGTTAGTTTTAACGAAAATAACACGACTTAACCTAACCAATTGTCAAGGGCATACAGTTGACCTAACTGGGTATACAGTTGACCTAACCGGGCCTTCAATGACGGATATCGTAATAACATTGAAGCCCTGGTTAGTATTTGAAAACCTCTATATTGAAAATTTCATAAAAATTTGACCATAAATAAAGAAATTACACAGTGGGTGTTTTTGCTTTAGGTGCGCCAACATTACGACTTAACCTAACCAATCGTCAATTTATATATATATATATATATATATGGGTTGCCAGATTTTTCAATTGCTCATGCGGGACAAAAAAATTTCTGAGGTTTTTTTAAAGACCAAATTTTTTTCAAATTGAAACTAGATTCCTTTAACGGTTACAACAAACAAAATTAGAAAAATTTTATTACAATAATATTTAACAATTAAACATCGTGAATAAATTGAAATTATTATACATAATATTGAAATTCTAAATCAATTCATCCCTAAAAAAATTGCTTAAAAAATATTTTTTGCGGACATTTTGAACGCGGGATTTTGACGCGGGATTTTGACGCGGGATTTTTGGATCAAATGCGGGACTGTCCCGTAAAATACGGGACGTCTGGCAACCCTATATAATATATATATATTATATATATATATATATATATATATATATATATATATAAACTGACGATTGGTTAGGTTAAGTCGTAATATTTCGTTAGTTTTAACGTTTTATTTGATTAAGTATCGTGGACAAAGTTGGGGAACGTAAACTACACTAGGATGATGTAGGGGAACGTAAACTATACTAGGCACCACAGGGGGACGTAAACTACACTTGCTCCATAAAAATCATTACATTAGAGAGGGGTCGACCGCAGGTCGATCCTGAACCGTCGTTCAAACCCTCATAAAGTAACCCTCATAAAGTAACAGTGAAACCCCAGTCATTACAGTATGTACAGTATATAATGTATACGGATATAGGTGAAATATGTCAAAATATAGAATGTAACTACGTTACTTATATAATGTAGCTTTAATGTAACTTTATATAATGTAGCTTTAATGTAGCTTTATATAATGTAGCTTTAATGTAGCAATATTTGATTATATTCATCACAAGTGTATTTGTACATGATCGATGAACACAAATAGTCTGGAGGTCCTTCTTTGCTCTGATCCACTCCCCGATCCATTCATGCACTTACTGTACTATTGAAAAGGAATTTAATGTACATTGATACCACAATTTTCATCAGGATTATGAATGGTCAGTCTTCGAGTACTCCTGACGATTATTTTGTCATCAAAATGATAAGTAGTCACTCACCAGGGACTCTTGATAATTCCCCTTTCATCATGATTTATATATATATTATATATATATATATATATATATATATATGGTGTTCTAAAATTAGCTAGTAAGCTTTTATATGTCTGTCGATCAGTAGTCGGACGTTGTGAACAATGTGTTCAAGTTGAACGAGGAAACTTTGACATCTAAAATAAACAATTATGTTGTTTTTCTTATAAAATTGTTAAATATCGTATAATTTTTATTAAGATATTGCGTTCATATAAGAGTTTACTCGGTAATTTTAGAACACCCAAGTTTACTAGGTAATTTAGAACACTCTGTGTGTGTGTGTGTGTGTGTATATATATTACTTACTTACTTTTTTTTACTTTTGTTGAGTTTGAACGACGGTTCAGGATCGACCTGCGGTCGACCCTCTGCAGCATCCCGCCTCATTTGCGGGACTTGGTGAAGGAGGGAATTGCTCTCTGATCGCCTCCTGCCCTCGTAGCCAGCCACGCATGGCTGGTCAGGGACTTTGCACAAGAATCTGTCCAGCTGGTTCTTGAAGTTATTCAGGTTGGTGTGCTGGAGATTCCTCACTTCTTTGGAAGGACATTGAAAAGCTTTGGGCCCCGTATTCTGAGGGTATTTTCCATCCTCGTTTTCATGGCTCTTGTCCCACCGCAGCGGGACCGTACAAAATCTGCCTCTTCTCTCATTCCAGTTTGTTTCTATTTCATTTCTGAGGTTAGGGACAGAGCCCTCAAGTATGTTCCATATGTATATTATTGTGTACCTCTCGCCTTCTTTCAAGAGAGTAGAGTTCCAGGGATTGTAGTCGAGACCAGTAGTCTTCACCTTCCGTTTCCTCTATCTTAGACGTAAAAGTCCTTTGTATAGCTTCAATGCTCGCATTTCTCTTTTTCTGTGTGGGCTTGTGAGTACTGAGCAATACTCAATTATTGGTAGGACTAGACTCTTCCATAATTTGAGCATGATGTTTGCTTTTCTGCTGCGGAAGCTCCTCCAGATGATTCCCATTATTTTTCTAGCCGTTGTGATTTTGATTTTATAGTGCTCTCTGAATTCTGCATCCGACGACATTATTACTCCAAGATCCCTGACTTGTGGATTTGGTGTTATCTGTTTGGCTTGCGGAGTTTTGTACCCTTTTTTCTGTATCTCTTTATTATTACCATATCTTAGAAGTTGGAATTTTCTTCGTTGAACTTCATATTGTTGTCTTCTGCCCACTGAAATAATGTTTCAATGTCGTTTTGTAGTTTTCTTATGTCATCTTCGTTCAATATTTCCTTACATATATTCGTGTCATCGCGAAGCATGATACAATACTGTCCTTAATATCTGCATCAATATCTGCAATCATTATTATGAACAGCAAGGGAGCTAATACTGTCCCTTGTGGGACAGAGCTCACGACTTCCGAGACTTCCGATTAACTCCGTTTACCACCACTCTTTTGCGTTCTTTGCGTCAAGAAATTAAATATCCACCTTCCTAGGTTTCAGTAATTCCTGTATCCTTAAGTTTGTGTGCTATGATTCCATGGTCACATTTATCGAAGGCTTTAGCAAAATTAGTATATATTACATCAATGTTTTGTCCTCGACACAATGTTCCTAATATTTTCTCCTGGTGGTCTAATAGCTGTGACAGGCATGATCTACCCGCCCTGAAGCCATTGTAGTGAATACTCTTATTTTAGTTTCAAGATAAATGTTAATTTTACCGTCTTGAATTTCGGAATAGTATAAATTCATTTTAAATTAGTTACCCCATTATAATTCAATTGTGAACCACATTAATACTAATTTTATGTATACTATATTATTTTATTGTATGTAAACATAATTAATTATATATCACAATTGTCAGTTAATTATTTATATTCAAATATTTATTTTAATCTAATACCATGTCCATTTTGCAAATAAATAATAGAAAACCAAGGTTATATTTTCCACCTTTGGTACTGTCGCAGTTTCGCCTAACGGACTCAATACGGCTAGTGAGATAATCACTGGTTGGCACTTAACTAGCGGCAGTGCTTATGGCTACATCATCCAGGTTAACCTATACCGGATAGATGCGCTACGGTCCCAAGCCGTAGCTTGCCTAGGCCACGACGACGACGACGTAAACCAACAATTGGTGACCCCGGAGCTGGATTACCCCTTTTACCCGAACGACTAGGACTAGACTGTAACGTCGTTCGTGCCCATCACCCCCTTCACCCGAGCGACTAGGACAGACTGTAACGTCGTTCGTGCCCATCACCCCCTTCACCCGAGCGACTAGGACCAGACTGTAATGTCGCTCGTGCCCTCTGCCCCTCACCCCTGCCCGTGCGCTCTGTGCCTGCGCTCGTCTCAACCTCCACTCCTTCGTTGGAACTTGTCGTCTTGCTTGTACGTCAGCAAGCATAGGAGAAGATGCCTGACGACGCTGGTGCCATCTCCCACTTGAGCGTAAAGCTCCCCGTCTTCTGGCCGGGTGATCCATTTATTTGGTTCCACCAAGTGGAATCACAATTCAACTTGGGAAGGATCACCGCTAGCAGGACGAAATACGATCATGTTTTGTCCTCTCTACCAGCGAGCATCATCTCTGAAGTCCGTGACGTCATCGTATCTACTTCCACGAGTGAGGACCCATACAACGATCTGAAGTCTGCCATCCTGTGCCGCACCACTGTCTCCGAGCGTGAGAAACTACATCAGTTAATCTCAAAAGAAGAACTTGGAGACCGTAAGCCCACTCAAATGCTGAGGGCTATGCAGTGCGCTCTAGGCGAACGCGCACAAACCTTCGATAAGGACATCTTTAGACAGTTGTTCTTGCAGAAACTTCCTCCATCAGCTCAGCGTGTCTTGGCCACTATGGATCCTGCTACTCCAGTTGATAAACTAGCAGAAACTGCCGACAAAGTAGTGGAGATTGACACAGCTCCGGTCAACAACGTGAACACACAATCGGAACTGGAGTTGAAAGTGAAAGAGTTAAGTCAACAACTCAACCACGTTTGTTCTCTGCTACAAAATCAACGGCAAAGAAGCCATTCTCGGTCAAGATTTACGAAGAGGCATCGTTCGAGTTCCGGGAAGATCTGCTTCTACCACTCGAAATTTGGAAAGAAGGCTAGGAAGTGCATCTCCCCTTGCAATTTTTCGTCGGAAAACCCCAGCAGCGAGTCCTAATGGCGTCTAGTACTCGCACTGCCAACCTGTTATTCATAAAGGACAGGAACTCTGGTGTCAATTTCTTGGTCGATACCGGAGCGTCAGTCAGTGTATTCCCTCAAAAATCTGGTCATACGCACTCGGAATCTCCGCCTCTATACGCTGCTAACGGTTCACGCATACCCACGTACGGTACTCAGTCGCGTGAACTAAACTTGGGCCTTCACCGATCCTTCAAGTGGATTTTCATCTGTGCTCAAGTGCAGCATCCCATAATCGGCGCTGACTTCCTCCAGCATTTCAAACTCCTGGTGGATCTTGACAAGCGACGCTTATGCGACCAGGCCACACTGCTTTCTGTTCTTGCCAAACAGGTTGCCCTTCCGGACGCCTCGAACTCTGCACTTTCCCTCGTTCCCCCTAATTCCATGTACCAGTGCCTTTTCCAGCGATATCCAGGAATTCTTCAACCGATGCAGATGGGTGATACCATTAAGCACACCATTACCCATCACATTACAACAAAAGGTCCCCCTGTGTTTGCAAAACCCAGACGTCTTGCCCCGGACAAACTGAAAGCTGCCAAATCGGAATTCCAGCTTATGATAGATCTTGGGATAATAAGACCTTCCAAAAGCAGTTGGTCCTCTCCCCTACACCTGGTCCAGAAGAAGTCAGGAGACTGGAGACCATGTGGGGATTACCGGTTTTTGAATTCGACAACCATCCCGGACCGATATCCGGTACCAAATGTCCAAGACTTTACTTCTCTTCTCCACGGCAAATCTATCTTCAGTAAAATAGATCTCGTTAAGGCTTTCCACCACATTCCCGTAGAGCCTTCGGATATTCCCAAGACTGCAGTTTGTACACCATTTGGGTTATTCGAATTTGTGAAGATGCCGTTCGGGCTACGGAATGCTGCGCAAACCTTTCAGAGGTTTATAGATGAGGTCACCAGAGGCTTAGACTTTGTTTATGCCTACATCGATGATTTGCTTGTGGCCAGCTCAACGGAAGAGGAACATAAGGAACATCTTTCACTCCTCTTTCAACGCTTAGAACAATACGGTGTTACTATTAATGCATCTAAGTGTGTGTTTGCACAGCCAACCTTGGAATTTCTTGGTCACACGATTTCGCAGCACGGAATTACCCCCCTTCAGGACAAGTGTGAAGTGATAAAAAATTACCCTATGCCAAATAATCAGCGTGAGTTACGTCGGTTTCTAGGTTTGGTAAATTATTACCACAAGTTCATTAAAAACTGTGCCAGTGTTCTTGCTCCTCTACACGCTATGATCACACACAAACGCAAGGTAACGAAATTGGTATGGTGTAGCGATAGTTTACAGGCGTTCGACAATGCCAAAAATGCTATCAATAGTGCATTGTCTCTGTCATTTCCTATCAGTGATGCCCCCCTAACTCTGACGGTCGATGCATCAGATGTTGCGATCGGTGGAGTGTTGGAACAAACCATTAACGGTCAACAAGCACCCATCGCGTTTTACTCGAAAAAGCTGCAGCCAGCCCAAACGCGTTATAGTGCTTTCGGACGTGAACTTCTTGCTATTTACTTAAACGTGAAGCATTTTCAACATTTCCTTGAAGGCCGAGAGTTTTGTGTTTTTACCGACCACAAACCTTTGGTCACTGTCTTCAATAAAAACAGCTGTAACCACTCTCCCAGAGTCATCAGGCAACTCGATTATATCTCGCAATTTACCACAGATATCCGCCACATCAAAGGTGTCTTGAACACTCCAGCGGATGCACTTTCAAGAATAGAGATTACTTCTGTTACCCTCAGCTCTACACTGTGGAATGCTATTGCACAGGATCAAGATAAGGATACGGAACTACAAGACCTGCTCAGAGAAGACTCCACTCACTCACTTTCCCTCAAGAAAATGAGTATGCCAGGATTGTCTGTGCCCACTCCCTCTATTGCGACGTATCAACAGCTGCTATTCGCCCTTATGTCCCTCCATGTCACAGAAAGCAGTCTTCACGGATCTTCATAAGCCCTCCCATCCTGGTATCCGTGCTTCGCAACACCTGGTTACCTCTCGCTTTGTTTGGCCCTCGATGCGGAAGGATGTCAAACATTGGACCAAAACGTGCCTTGCCTGCCAGCGTGCCAAAGTCCAAAGGCACACCAGGTCCCCCTTTGACGCATTTCCGCCCCCATCCCAGCGATTTGAGGTAATTCATGTAGACATTGTTGGCCCTCTTCCAGTGATTCAAGGCCAACGTTATCTGCTCACCTGTCTCGACCGCTTTTCCAGATGGCCTGAAGCCATCCCACTTCCTGATATCCAAGCGGACACTGTTGCAAGAGCCTTTCTTCATGGATGGGTATCAAGATTTGGATTGCCGACAAAAGTCATCACTGACCAAGGTCGCCAATTTGAGTCTTCGCTTTGGAAGAAGTTTACCAGCTTGTTGGGTACAGTACATGCGCATACCTGTGCGTATCATCCGCAAGCTAACGGCCTCGTCGAACGCTTCCATCGCCAGCTGAAGTCATCCCTTATGTGTCACGAAGACTCCCATTGGATGGATAAGCTTCCACTCGTGTTGCTTGGTATTCGCTCTGCATTTAAGAGTGATCTGAAGACTACAGCGGCTGAACTAGTCTATGGAACAACACTGCGGCTACCAGGTGGCTACTTCACTGCAGGGGATAAGTCATGTGATCCTACGGAATTCGCTCAAACACTTTCCTCTCACATGCAGTCCCTTCAGCCTGTTCCCCCTCGATTGACTAGCCAACAGAACATCTTTGTTTCCCCAGCCCTCCAGTCTTGCACCCACGTTTTCGTTCGTGTACCTGTCCCAAAACGGCCTCTCCAATGTCCATATGACGGACCCTATGAAGTTCTCCGACGTACGCGCAAATCATTCTCATCCAGCGCGGTTCCAAGGTCGACAAGGTTTCTATCGATCGTCTTAAGCCTGCGTTTTTGGAATCAACCTTAAGTGAGGTACATGTAGCTACCAAAAAGGTCCAGCGGAAATCTGTGTCGTTCGGAACTCTTTGAACTTCCTCTCTGGTGGGGGAGCGTGTAGTGAATACTCTTATTTTAGTTTCAAGATAAATGTTAATTTTACCGTCTTGAATTTCGGAATAGTATAAATTCATTTTAAATTAGTTACCCCATTATAATTCAATTGTGAACCACATTAATACTAATTTTATGTATACTATATTATTTATTGTATGTAAACATAATTAATTATATCACAATTGTCAGTTAATCATTTATATTCAAATATTTATTTTAATCTAATGCCATGTCCATTTTGCAAATAAATAATAGAAAACCAAAGGTTATATTTTCCACCTTTGGTACTGTCGCAGTTTCGCCTAACGGACTCAATACGGCTAGTGAGATAATCACTGGTTGGCACTTAACTAGCGGCAGTGCTTATGGCTACATCATCCAGGTTAACCTATACCGGATAGATGCGCTACGGTCCCAAGCCGTAGCTTGCCTAGGCCGACGACGACGACGACGTAAACCAACACCATGTTGATTTGGGTTGTATAAGTCTTTTTCTTGTAGGTAGTAGGTAATTTTGGCTCTAATTATGCGTTCAAAACACTTTATAAGGTGTGAGGTGAGAGCCACTGGCCGATAATTTTTGGGCATTGCTCTGTTACCACCTTTAAATAGGGGGGCAATATTAGCGTTCTTTAAGGGGAGTGGAATTCGTCCTGTGTCGAGTGATTTCCTCCATAGTAAGTATAGCGGTTTTGCAATACTCTCTTTGCATTTCTTCAGAAATGTGGCACTCCATGTGTCTGGCCCTGGCGCTGAATTGTCTCGCATCTGTGATAAGGCCGTAATTACATCTCCTTCCGTGAACTCGAAGTCCATTAATGGGTTTGTGCCGGGATTTGTTCTTGGTTGATCTGTTTCAATGTCGAAAAACTCGTCTGGGTTTTCCACTTCCATCTCGAACTCAGGGGTACTAAACACAGATTTAAATTGTTCCCTAAGCAGTTCACTTATTTCTTTCGGGTCATTTGTGTATTCGGCCTCCCCGTCTATCAATGGTCCAATACTCTCTTTACACTGCATTTTCCTTTTCGCAAAAGTGTAGAAGTATTTTGGGTTATTTTTTATGTTTTCTGCTACCTTGTTTTCCTCCTCGTTTGTCTTATGTATGAATGTTTGCTTTAGGTCCATTTCTATTTCGCCAATTTTCCTCTCTAGTTTGAGTCTCTTTGCATCAGTTCTGCATCTGTGGAGATGTTTTACGGTTTGTCTTCGTTGCCTGAATAGAGTCCTGATTCTCCTCTCGAGCTTGCTACGTTTTCTTTCCTGTCTCTCTGGAATATGTTTCAGTATTATAGGTTTGGTTTCCGTCTCTATTATACATAGTATTTCTTGTGGAGTCTTCTCGTGTAGTAGCAATTCCCAATTTAGCTCCTTTAAATCTTTATTTACGTTTTCCCAATTTACTTTCTTTGAATTTATGTTTAAGCCTTCAAATATTCCATCTGCCTCTCTGGGATGCGTTTTCGGACCTCTGGGTGCTAACTTCAGTTGTATATCGATGAGGTTATGGTCGGAGAACTTTGTGCGCGTTACTTTTTTATTTATTATTATCTTTGTTATTTGTCCACATTAAATCGAAAACGTTCTCCTTTCTCTTGGCTTCACAGATTTCCTGGGTAAGGGCGTAATGTTCCATAATATCTAATAGCATTGTTGCTTGGGTTCTGTCATCTTTAGTAATGTTGCCATGAAACTTCTCAACATATATAACTTCGTCATTTTTCTTCCATGATATGAATGGGAAATTAAAATCTCCGAAAATTAGAATATTTGTTGCTGGAGTTTCAAGTAATTTTAATATGTTTTCTATTTCATTTGTAGCAAATTGGAATTCACTTTTTGTGGTGTTTGGTGGTCTGTAGATGTTCATAATGGTTAGGTTCAGTTCTTTTACTTCTAATATAATAACTTCAACTGTGCTGTTTGATTTCTTTACCCTCACTTCACATGTGTAAGTGTTTTTCACGTAGATACAACACCCTCCTCCTCGTCTAGCCACTCTATCTGCTCTGTATATGTTGTAGTCCAGCAATGCTATTTCAGTATTCTCGATGCAGTTTTCACAGCCTTTTTCGCACTTATGTAAGTGTGTTTCCGTTAGGCCTATGATATCTATGCTGGTTTCCGTAGCTAAATTTTGCAAGTATTGTAATTTGCAGTCTGCCTGGTCCGTATAGAGGCCTTGTATACTTGTGTATAATACATTTACCGGGTTTCTTCTAATCTTCGTGTTCGATTTCCTTAAATGATGGTCGTTTCCTGGTCGATGTCGGTTCCTGTTTGGTGTTATTGGTTGGGCCGCTGCATTTGGGAGTATTGGGGTTGCGGCCCGTGATACCACTGTTGTTGTTGTATTATTGGTGGGTGGTGTTGAATAGGGGGTGATGTGCGTAATGTTGTGGTGCATATGTTTGCGGCGTTCTGTCTCTCCTTGTTAGAAGGGCAAACTGAGCTTTTATTATTCTCATTTCTTCTAAAAAATATGTTTCATTACTCTCGCTATTTCTTCTATGTCGAATATGACCTGTTCTTTCCCGTTCTCTTCTTTGCGTACCCTTTATGTGAAAAGTGGGCACTCTATGTTCAGGCATTTTTTCTCAGTAATTGACTGTCTGCACATACGAGGGTGAAAAAAGTTGCAGTTTGGTCCGTACTTGCACTTCCCATTCCTCATCATATAGAAGCATTTTGTAGGGTGATTGTATATGCAGTTTGAGCCATATTTGCACGCACCTATTTTATAATATTCGCATATGGCTCGTCGTTTAAATTCCCTCTGTGTCTTATGTGATTCGATTTCCTTCTTCTGCTTCGCCACCACTTCTTCCCTACTCAGTGGGGTTGTTTTCTTTGGTGTGTATTTCGTATCTCCCTCTTCTGCCGTGGGTACCTCTTTTTCTGAGGCTGCTTTCGCCCCTCCCTGTAGTGTGTTTTCTTTTTCCTTCTCGGTTGTGCAGGCGTTTTCTATTTCATGTTTTTCTGTCGGTAGAGCTGCTGTACTTAATTCTTCTATTTCAACATTTTGTGTTCCCCTCTGTACTAATTTTCTATTGTTTTCCATGCATTTGACGCATAAGAAACCACAAAGTCCTATGATTTTGTTATTTATTCTATTTACCATTTTCCTGTCTTTTCTATCTAAGTTCTTCTTATTATATATATATATATGCAGTAAGTAAAGTATCGGTTTACAAAAGTAAAAGTTTACAAAAGTTCTTCTTATATATATATATATATATATATATATATATAATTATATATATATATATATACAGTGCCCGCGAAAAGTATCCGATCACTCAAGAAAATACAATATTTTCCCTTGATATTCAGAGACACGTAATTCACTTTCTATTTGTTCTAGCGACATCTGGTAACTTTGAGGTTGCTCGCTGATATGAGAGCTATCCAACGCATTCTCAAATTAGTGTTCTGGTAGCCTTCGTTGCGGGTGGCTGTGTCTCAAATTTGTCAGATTTCACTGTTTGTGTAAATTTCTTGATATTTTTTTTTTTTTTACAGAAAGTGGTGTAAAAAAATTTATATATAATGTGTGCTAAAAAACAACTTAAGAGTGATTGTCGAGGTGCTATTGTTGCTTTGCATGCATGTGGGAAATCACAGAGACAGATAGCTAAGGAATTAAACATATCCCAAAGTACCGTTAATTTATGGGTTTCACGGGCTAAGAACAATGGTGGCCTAACCAGCCAGTCCCTAAAAAACGATCTGGCAGACCGAGAAAAACAAATTCGCGAACAGACAAACTTATGAAACGTTTAGTATTGAAAAACCCAACAATAACTGCGAAAGAAATAAAATTTAATATGAATAATTTGTTATCTGGTGTTTCTGAACGAACTATCCAGGAGCGGCTCCAAAAAGAACTCGGATTACCATCTCGCCATGCTGCTAAGAAACCGTTCATTAATGAAAAAATGCGTAAAAAACGTGTCGCATTTTGTAAAAAATACATTCATTGGACTGTTGATGACTGGAAGAAGGTTTTATTTAGCGATGAGTCGACATTTTTGACATTCAGAAGTTGTCCAAAAAAGGTTCGCCGGCCTATTGGCTCAAATAGGATGGACCCTAAATACACCCTAAAGACAATGAAACACCCTCCAAGTGTGATGGTTTGGGGTTGTTTCGGTTACTATGGGCGTGGAAACTTATATTTTCTTCCGAAGAACACAACTATGAATGGTGCACGGTATTTAGCAATGCTACAGGATAAACTTCCAATGGCAATGGCAATCCAAAGGACAAAAACATACATGCATGATGGTGCACCATGTCACAGGGCCAAAATAGTGACAAAATGGATTACTGACAATAAATTTGATATTTTGGATTGGCCTGGTAATAGTCCAGATCTCAATCCGATAGAAAATCTGTGGCTAATAATAAAAAATAAGGTTGAATGCCACGACACTGGCTCAGTCGAAAAATTACAAGAGGCCATCAAAAAGGTATGGTGCAAGGAAATATCAGTGGAAGTTTGTCAAAACTTGATTAAATCCATGCCAAAACGTCTAGAACAAGTCATCCAAACCAAAGGACAGATGACAAAATACTAATATAAGGTTAGTATACATTTAAACATTGTTTTTTATGTAAAAAATACAAATTTCAAGGGTGATCAGATACTTTTCGCGGGCACTGTATATATATATATATAATGCAGTAAGTAAAGTATCGGTTTACAAAATCTGAATACGCAGTAACAGCGGTTCGAACCCTATTGAAGTAAGATAAATTTATTTATGATGTATTATTCTTCAAACTTAAATTGCTGTTAGTATGTTGTTCTGGGTGAACATATAAAAATTAACTTGCATGTAATTACACTCCGTTATTGAAGATAAACTGAAAGGGAAGTTTAATGACTTTTCCTCCAGTTGATGGCACCACCCCTTTCAAAGAAATTATTTTCATCAAGGAATATATTCGATGAAAATTATTTCGTCAAACATCGAAATTCGATGAAAATATTGTCATTAACTGAGGGCACTTGTTTGATAAAAGGATTTTCATTATTTTTATGAAAACTCCAGCCTCACTGTATGTTAATCTGAGGGTAAAATCTTTTCTAACGGTCTTGTCGATGTCTACTAAAATTATGAAATTCATGGACCCATAATATGCTACTTTAAAGAATATTGCATATTTAGTAGAATGTATATACGAGTAGTTTGGGCCTCATAATGAAATACCAAAATAAGTTCAAATCTCACGAAATTAAATAGGTATAGGTGTTATATTTATATAATTTTTCATGTAGTTTTGATTGTTTTCTATTTGAAAAGCTTTCTGAAAATTCATGAATTTCTTTTCAGTTTTTACAGTTTACTAATAACGACTACAAAAAATACGCTCTAACCCTGGAACGCCCGAAGGTTAGGTCTACTGGCTCTAAAATTTACTTGTTACATACCAAGTTAAATTACGACAAAATTATAAAGATGTTTAAATTTAGTTGTTAATTAAATGCTAAATTATAGTTGCTTGCTCGTTGTGTCCGGAGATGTTGACGTAGGTATAAATGTCCAGACTGAAGAACCTTTCCCAGGTGCATCTTACCAAATTCGAAACTGATTTTTCCCCCTCTTCACCTTACACACATCAAGTAGTACCTGAAACAAAATTAACAAAACACCTTAAGTTAAGACGAAGTTAATTAAGGTTCAGATTTAACTAAATTTATTTTATTTAAGTTAATTTAACTATTTTTACAGTGACTGAAATTCTAGATTAAAGGAAAATGACTAATAATACATTTAATAATATATAAACAAACGTTTTAAAAAATATCTTAAAATGACCAAAGGAGTGCAGAAACTAAACAATAGTAAATTACTATTTACACCAGACGTTTGATTATAATGAAATGATATTAATCACTTTAGTTATAGACAATACACTAGAAAAGAAATTGTAATAATTAAACCGTTAACACAAAATTTCTACTTTAAGAACTAAAAGAAAACATTCTAAGAACTGTTCGCTGTCTACTTTGGAACAGAAAGTAAAAAATAAAATGAACCTAAATGTTTTCTGTACAAAAAAGTCAAGAGGACGTTAATAGTAGGTTGACAGTAGATGGAGAGTGATCAGGTGGTTCTCCGTTTGATAAACGGGATCTTCTGAAACGAAACGAAAAATCTAAAATGTTTACTTCCAAGAATTAAAGAACCTTTCACTGTAACTATTAATGCACAAGTTTGGATAAGAGTTCCCTTAGAACCATAAAATTTCTAAAATCCTAACATATTACTAATTGGATGGTAATTAATAGTCTGTTTTTCTTTTGATATTTTATAATTATTTTTAGTGACACTAATAAAATTTCATAAGCAAAATCCAATTATTATGGATCAATAATTATTTTTCATGTATTTTAGAAATTTTATGTTTCAAGGAAAACTCTTTTACGAAACTGTCTGTATTCGGCCTACAAAGTGTATAGTTTAAATACTTTATATTCAGAGTGTTTTACATTCATTTTTTCTTTTCGCTATCCTTTGTAAAGTAAATACGGCGGACAGTCTTTTTTTAGAGTGAAGTGGCTCTCTTTCGCCAAAAACCAACCCATTTCCAACATTCTGCAAGAAACGGACATGAGTCTTTTTGAAACACAAAACTTTTGATTGACGAACCAAATTCTCGAAAACAAAAATATTTGGACCCGCATTTACCTAACATTACCTAACTTAACTTAACCTAGCGTAACCTAACCTAATCAAACGCAGCCTAACCTAACTATCTGACCCTACATATACAAAAAACAACTATTAAAGATTTACTGGACAGAACAAACTCCAAAAAACTACTTCTCTACAACATTTTCGAGAAAGATTCTGGTCTAGTTTTTGTTCTGTTGTTTAAAGTTTAATATACCAAGTGAAACGTGTATACATAAATACATAAATAAAAAATTTACATTATATATATATATATACACACACACACACACTGTATATATAAATATAAATTTGGGTGAATGAGAGAGAAGAGGAAATAACGAATAACAATATAATAACGAATAATAAAATAAACGGAATGAAGACATAGATGAAAGAAAAGAGGTAAGTAAAAGTTGCGAGGTAGTAAAACTGCCCAACGAGCAAAATGATAAAAAGATAAAACTAAAAACATAGAAAATAAACAGCCAAAGAAAAATAATGATAATATCAAAATTAAGAACATAAAAAATAGTCAGATAACAAGAAGTAGAAGCGTAGAAAATACTGTCTGTAAATACTACTCAAAAGGGTACTGCAGATATCGGGATGGGCAATGCATCTATGCACATCCCACATTGTGTAACACACACTACACAAGAGGATATTGCAAATTTGAAAAAAAGTGAAAGTTCCACCATCTTACTGTCTGCAACACCTATGCAAGATACTGGAGGTGCAAATACGGACAAAAATGCCGTTACCACCACCCTCAAAGGAACCCGACAGGTGAGCAGACGAAACCAGCAATAAAGAGGGCTACCAATTTTTTAGATGTAGCATACACAATTCAACTATTGAATACCATCCAACAAATACAAAGCCAACTGACAAATACAGGGATCCGAGACCCGTACAGAAGGCAAACAGAAAGACATTACATACGATATCGGGACAACGTTATCGAAACAGATAAAGAGAGAAAAATTCTCGGAGGATCACAAGGCAACGAAACCGGCACCACCATTGGAAAATGAATCGGAAACACAAGTACATAGAAACGAAAGGGAAAAAATAAAAATAATCCTAGCCAACATTCAGGGCCGTAAATCAAACCATTCCCTGGACAAAATTTTATACCTGAAAAGACTCATGCAAGAAACCGGAGCAGATTTTGCATCTCACGGAAACCCAACTAAAGGACTGCCAGGCGAACTGTGAAAGCTGTGAGTTCTGTGAAATACAAATTGACAACTATAACATCCCTCGAGTCGACAGGACAGTGAGACGTAAAGGAGGATGTGCTATTTACACACGCGAAAGGCATATGGCAGAAATGACTATAAGTACCTTAAACAGCTACGTAGAATGTGTAGCAGCAAAAGTTGAAAAATTAAATATGGTGCTAATTGTAATGTACAGACCCCCGAACACGCCAACCTCAAAATTCTCAGATTCCATTACAGAGGTAAGAAACTGGGTAAAAGATCTACACTCTCCAACCCCAAATATTTTTCTCTGTGGTGATTTTAATTTCCATTCCTGAAATATAAAAGGATAGGAAAAAATATATGTATACACCAGGACGGAGTGAAAAACTCATTTTTCGAATTTTCAAATTGGCTAGTGTGGAAAATGTGTGGAGTAGTGAGGAAATAAGCTGGTATAAATTTAAAATCATAACATTAATATCTTCAGGTGCCACAATGACCTTCAATATTGAAAAAAATTGGAAAAAGCAGATTTTAACCAATAATTACAGAAGAGTCCACGATGCACAATAGACAAGAATTTATTCACACTTGTATAAAAATAGCTCAGTCAACCTTTAAAAAAAGTTTCTATTCTCTAAAAACAGTTTTCTATAGTCAGCTCACTCAGCTGTCACGTGAGTACCTCGGTTCAGTGTAGCTGTCGCTCTCGTAGCAGGTGGGTGTTCTGTTGTTGGCGTTACTCAGATAGTCTAAACTATATTTCTTATATATTTTGCATTTCTGTATTGTGTTGCCCTAAGTTTGCCATGTACTATTAACTGAAATTAACGTATAATTGATATTAGCTCTTTCTTTTTCAGATTTGTATACTTTCAAAATGTCTCGAGTTTGTGCAAAATCAACCAGGGCCTCAACTGAGTGCCCCATGTTTGGTATGGGGGAAGATTTGTGGCACAGGAATCTTCCTACATACGAAGGAGTTTTTAAATATTACTTGTTTGTAAGAAACGATTTGAAACAGAATACTAATAAAGATCCTTCAATATCTCAAATATTAGAACAAGTTGTTGATAAATTGAAAACAATTTGGGAAAGTGCTTCCGTCCCAATTCTGTCAGACAGGCGAATTGAAACAATGTTCAGAAGCTACCACGAAAAGTATCGTGTCATTATGAAGCCATACCAAAGCAGAAAAAATTCTGAAGCTTACAAAGCAAAGATTGATATGTTCAAAAAAGAAGCACACACGAAACTTTTTGACATTGCAGCGTGCAAGTGCAAAGTACTAACACAATGTTCTTGTCCCAAAGAAAAAACGGTTCCAAAGGAAGAAGTGACGTTCCTCTTAGATCAAAGGAGTGAAAGAAAACTGTTTATTGATAGAGTAGATATTACACTCTCAAAGAAAAAAGCATCTACGTTGCTAAGAAAGCAAAAAGAAGCTGTGAGGCTCACCAAAGAATCTTCACAGGAGAAATTGCAGGATACAAATGTTGAATTATCATCATCGACATCAAACAGTGAAAGTGAATCTGGCGAAATATCAGACGATACATTTCCAGAGCCAGTTAGCTCGAAGAGAAAGCTCGAACAACCTGAAGAACAATTATTCAAGAAAAGGAAAACTACAAATCTACCTTCAGTGGCTACTGCTTGTGACAGGACTGCAGTTTCAGATCGAGCTGCAGCATTCATTGTTAGTGCAGTATTGCAAGATATTGGAGAAGTTTCTATTGACAATACATCTGAAGTAGTGGATAGGAGTAAAATCAGAAGAGAAAGACAAAAGAAGAGATCAGAAATTATGAAAGATCAAAATCAGGTCCCAATCAGAGGAATCTATTTTGATGGTCGAAAAGATTCTACACTCTTCCAAGAAAAAAAAGAGTCCAAAGTATATCAGAAGAAGGTAACAGAAGAACATATCACTTTAGTGAGAGAACCTGGTTCAGATTATTTGGGCCATTATTCTGTGAATTCTGGATCAGCTGAAGAAATATATAAAGGAATGTTTGAGTATATTGGAAATAATGACATGAACCTGGAAAACCTTGTTGCCATTGGATGCGATGGTGCAGCAGTCAACACTGGAGAAAAGGGAGGCGTTATAAGGCTTATAGAATTGAAGCTGAAGAAGCCAGTTCAACATTTAGTGTGCCAGCTCCATGCTAATGAATTGCCATTACGCCATTTAGTTGCAAAGCTGGATGGAAAAACATCTGGCCCCCGCGGATTCACCGGTCCTATTGGCAGGGAATTAGAGAACTGTGAGAGTCTTCCTATTGTCGAGTTTGAAAGGATTGATGATGAGGAACCAACTGTAGACTGTGAAGATCTTAGCACCGACCAAAAATATCTAATTGATATTCATCAGGCCATAACAAAGGGATATTGCTCTCCAGATCTTGCTCATCGTAGTCCAGGCAAAATGGCACATTCACGATGGCTGACTACAGCAAATCGTTTGCTTCGTCTATACGTTTCAACTGTAAGTCCATCTGAGAACCTCATGAACATTGCTTCTTTTATAATGAAGGTCTACATCCCAATGTGGTTTTCTATTAAGCAAAGTACGTCTTTTGTCAATGGCTCAAAACATGTTTTCAAAACTATTGAACTAACAAGAACACTGAATGACGAAGTAAAGGATATTGTAAACCCTGTCATACAAAGAAATGCATTTTTTGCAAATCCAGAAAATATTCTAGCATCAATGATTCATGATGACCGCAGCGCCATAAGAGAATTAGCGTGGAGGCGAATAAAGAAAGCAAGGCAAACAAACAAGGAAAAAGTTGTGAGGCGTTTCACAGTACCTGTTATTCAATTTGAAGCTACTGATTATACTGATTTAATTAATTGGCAAAAATGCATTGTCACTGAACCACCCACCTGTGACAAGACACCTGACAGAAAATGAGATTGAAGAATTCATAGAAAACAAGAGCACCCCTCCATTCGAGAAATTCCCTTGTCATACACAAGTAGTAGAAAGAATGGTAAAATTAGTGACTGAAGCATCATCAAAAGTATTTGGATTGAACGCGCGAGATGGCTTCATAAGATCAACACTTCAGTCACGTAAAAAAATGCCATCATTCGAAAGTAAAGCTGAATATAAAGTTTAAATAAAACGTTAATAGAAAAAAACATGCGCAAGGATGGGTGGTTGGGAGGGCATGGGTGGAGCTCGACACGCAGCCACCTCGTGGTGAGTTCTGGATTATTTAGATCATTAATCAAAAGAACATTGATCTAAATAAACTAGGAGCTGCGTAATTCAGTAACTATTTTGGTAATTGGAACACTTAAATATAATAATAACAAGTAAGTTTCAGTTATTGTACTAATGCAGAATATAAGAAAATCATTATATTTCACTTTTTTCGACGGCTTTGTGGCACCTGAAGATATAATTTCGCAGGACTAATATTTATGCACAGTCATTACCTATAGCACCTACATATTTTCCGTACTAGCCATATTTGAATTTCGAAACAACGTTTAAAAACCTCATTTTCGATCCGCCCTAATGGGGGGCACACGGGAAGACCAGGAGCAGGTAAAGATGCTACTAGCTTTAGCTGATGAATTTATGTTAACACAAGAAATAACAGAAAACACAAGAAAAAACAACTGCCTAGATTTCGTATTCACATTCACAAACAACAGCAACCTAATTGATAATGTAGAAATATCCCCAACTATAATATCGGATCACAACATTATTGAAATAAAAACCAATATAAAAGCAACAAGAAAGGAAAGAACACGAACAAGAAGAAAGAAGCAAATTCGAAATTTTTAATTTTCACTCGAAAGCTATAAACTGGGAAGATATTCCATCCAGCGTGGAAGTAATAGATTGGAAAACCATCTTCGAAGCCAAGACAACGGAAGAGATGCTAATGACCTTATAGAAGACGCTGGAAATTGTGGAAAGACATGTCCTAAAAATACAACAAAGAGGAAAGAGAAGCTGGTTCGAGAGACAAAAGAGGTCATTGTTCCGAAAGAGAAAAAAGAGTGACTGCAAAATTAAGTGACTGTAAAGATAACAACATCAGAAAAATATTAAATGATAAACTGCAGAGTATCGATTGCGTCATACAGGAACTAATTGAGAAGCATACAA